>CM059870.1:3835240-4435240 GCA_030490815.1 Acer saccharum | reverse complement strand
GGAGCCACACCTCTCATGGTCATCACCCCAAAATCCAAAATCACCGAATTCGAGATGGAGGAGGTGCCTCTTCTTTTCTTCATTTTAACTTCAAAATTTGATAATGTCCTTTTGGCTCGGAATCTCCTTATAAACTACCATATGATTACACAAAGACTGGGAAGCCTCTATGTGACATAAAATGAAATCGAATAAAGTCTCTGCATTTGTATTTCATTCTGGGGATTTTGAAAGTGCATTAGGATTATTATGGAGATTTTGAAAGCCATTGAACACTTAAATTTACACCGGCCCATCTAATTGATTTTAGTTTGTTTAAAAAAAAAAATCAATGATTGTCTCTCCTTAATATTTTTATAATAGTTATTTAATATTTATAATTTTAAATAATCACTATTTAAGTTTTAATTAATAAATAAATCATATTTTAATTGAAAGATGTTATAATTTTTATATTTGAGTAACTAATTATTATAAATTTTATTAATATGATATACAAGATGTATTTATATTAATCATTTTATAATTTTATTTTAAGGGTAATGTTGGAATTCTAAAAGTATACTTATTTGCGGTGCACATACAATTTTAGAGGGATGCAAATATCGCCACTCTTTATCAAACTGAATTACCCAACACAAACCATTGCACAATTTTTCATTTTCTTTTACCTTTTTTTTTTGTCTTTAGCAAATTTAAAATAGGGGTGTGCTGTGTGCATGCATTTTCGGTTTAGGTTGAGTTGAAACTCAATGTTAAACCAAACAAATTTGTATCGGTTTGACTATATTTCAACCCAAACCAATTAAAAAAAATAGGGTTGATTTGGGAAGATTTATCGGTTTAATTTTAAACCCAAAAGTCTTTTTTTTGTTTGTATTATTATAAAAATAATATTTTAAAAAAAATAAACATAGGCGTTATATAAATTACTATTTAATTATTATATAAATTAAGAAAAATATTATATAATTAACAATAAAAAAGTATCATAACAGAAAAATAAATAATATACTATACTCTGATTAAAAATAAAAATAAGATCAAGTCAAAGTGTCAAATTAAAAAAAAAAAAAAATTTAAAAAGCTTAAATGAGGAATAGAACAAAATAAAACTCATATCGTAAATGTATGAGAAAAAAGGATTAATTATATTTTATTTCTTAAAAAAGGATTTTTAAAAAAATGAGTGGTACGATACCTAATAGTTGATTACAATGAATAAATTTTTTTTTAAAAAATATTACGATGAATGAGAATGAAGATTCCGAACAAAAACAAAATAAAACTTATAAACAAAAGTAAACTAAAAGAGTAAAGAAGTATAAAGTTATAAAATTCCAGAGAAACATGGATTTTACTTTTATTGAATATATGTGTTGGTTTGGGTTACATGGATTTTATTTTAACTTTTAAGAGCCTGTTCGGTAACGTTTTTGTTTTCTGTTTTTGTTTTATAAATTTTTATTTAAAAACAAGTAATTGATTTTGTATTTTCAGAAACTGAAAACGCATCTGGTAGTAATAATTGAAAAATATTATTTTGTGAAGAAAAAAAATAATAATATCATTTAAAAACATATATTGTAATAGTAAAAATAATGTTATTTGTAGTTTTTTTTTTTTTTTTTAAGCCCAAGCAACTAGAATGTTATTTGTAGTTAAATTATATATATAATAATAATTATTATTATTATTATTATATATATCTTTTATTTTTTTTAGATCACTTTATTATTATTATTATGTCATGTGGTTAAATGTTAGTTATTAATTAGAATATTTTTTTTATTTAATCAATTATAAAAACTTTATACGGTATAGTGAAATTGATTTAACCAATTTAATAAATATTTAATATATATATAGGGGCAGGATACATGGCCCCATTTTTTTACACAATTTATTGTCTATTAGATTTTAGTTGTTTAGATAGACAAAATTCAATGGTATTTAATCTTTCTTTCTCTTTCTTCATTTAATATTTGTTTTTTCTCTCCCCTATTTATTATTATTATTATCTCTCTCCTTCTTCTTTTTTTCCTTTTCAACGTTTTTTTTTTCTTTTTTCTCTCTTTTAATTTTTTATCTCTTTGTCTTTTCACATTTTTATTTTACTAATATCAACGTTGGCCATTGATATCAAAGAAAATTTTGTAATAAATTATTATCATTTCTTTTATATTCTTTCAAAAGTCAGGAAAAAAAAAAAAAGAAGAGAAGTTAATTACGAGGAAAAAAAAAACTTCAATTAAAATTTATGAGTATGTACTACATTCAACTAGTAATGAAAATTTATTGAACTTCATATTTTTACTTTTTTGATATGATTTCTATTGTAAATCATGGAGGTATTAAGTTTTCTTTTTCTAAATTTATGCCAAAATTATTGCATCTAATTTTTTTTTAACTTATTTAAAACAAAATTTGTTTATTAACTGTCATACCAAATATTAATAAAAATAATACTGTTTGTTAGTTATGAAAAATCACATAATAAGAGTGTATAAAAAGATAAAACAAAAAGTTAAAAAAATAATAATAAATAGAAGAGGAGAGTGAAAAACCAACCAGTGATGCATCAATAAAATTTCTAGTTTTATGTCAAGGTAATAGGAGGGGAAAAAAGAAATAAGATTAGTATAGAAAGAGAGAAATAAAAAAGAAATAAAAAGAAATAAAAAAAAATAAAAAAAGAGGGAAAAAAATAGGATAAAAAAAAAGTTGAAAGAGAGAAATTAAAAGAGGAGAAAGAATGGAATAAAATTATAAAATATAGGAGAGAGAATTGAATAAATAGGGGAGAGAAAATACAAATGTTAAATGAAGAAAAAGAAGAGAGATTAAAAATTATTGAATCTTGTCCATCCAAATAACTAAAATCTAATGGACAAGAAATTGTGTAAAATCTTGTGTAAAAAAATAGGACCATGGATCCTACCTCATATATATATATATATATATATATATATACGGTTTTTCTATTGTCAGTTCGAACTGATATAAAATATATCAGTTCCTTGTATGTGGACCACTGGATTTAAATGCTTTAACTTAACTGTATGCACTTGTCAAAGCATATTTTAAATCCAATGGCCCATATGCAAGGAACTGATATATTTTATATCAGTTCGAACTTACAATAGAAGGACTATATATATATATATATATATATATATATATATATATATATACATATTAATATGCAATGGTCCCACTTAATTAATAACTCTCAAAGTCTTTAGCTACATTCAGTAGAAAACAGTTGGATAAAAAACAATGAGAACGTAAACATATTTCGCCACACATCTAATGAATCAAATTTGAAAACCCATCTCTCTAAAATATCTCTCTAGAAATTTCTCTTAACCTAACACATACTTCGCCGCCTCAGTCCGTCACCGGCTTCTTGCTGTGGCAGCAGGAGACGGCGGCGATGTCGTCCCTTCGGGCAATCTTCTCCCTCACGCTGGGCCTTCCCGATCAGATGGGAGTCTTCTGCGGCTGCTACGACGGTCCTGGTGTTCGTCTGGCCGACCCTCTTGTGCCACCGAGCGGGTCTTTTTTTCCAGCCAACGCCGGCAGCTGTTAGATCGGCCGATCCTCTAGGATCCAGCCAGATCTGGAGTGTTTCAGTGCGAGATGCAACGGCGGCCCAGGAGTTCGTCCGGCACGATCCACTCCACCGGAACACTTGTCGGCAGCCAAGGTACTCCTCCTCCTCTGACCGGTGTTAGGTTTAGTCGATTAGATTCAGTCCTCTTTGTGAGGTTTTGTTAGTTTTTTAGTTTAATTCCAGTTCTCTTGTGGGTTTTGGTTAGTTTCTGTCCCTCTTGTGAGGGTTTGTGGGTATGGGTGTTCTCTCCCCGGTGTGGGAGATGTAGCCTGGGCTGTGCCTCGATGTCTAATCTCGATGGTCCCAGTTGTAATAACTGTCTGGATCAGTTATCCAGTTGATGTAACTCGTTGTTACTTCCAATCAAAAAAAAAAAACAATGAGAACGTCTATTTGACGTTTTTCCTACCGAGCGTTAAAATCAAAATTTGATTTTTTTTTCGTTTTTTACCTCAATCTTTCCTGGATCATTACCGAACACGTTTTTCAAGTTTTTTTAATTTCAAAAACATAAAAACGGTATCAGGAAATAATACTGAACGCAACCTAAGCAACCTAAACTGAACAAATCTTTGATTGGTTTGTTCAATCACCAACTAATTAATATATTTTTTTAATGTGTAACTGAACTAATTCATGATACAATTTGGATTGGGTTAAATGGGTTGATTCATTTACATAGGTTTTTTGCGTACTCCTAAATTAAATTATTTATTTATTTTTCATTTGGAAGCTTAAACGAATTAGTTTTATTTTATAAGTTTTAAGTGTTTTGTATTTAAGTTAAATTTAGTATTATTATTTATCATCTTCCTAATATGAGTTTAGCTACTTATATAGATATTATTATAAATATATATATTGAAGTAATAGGTATTATTAGCCATTATTCCTCCAATAAAACAATTAAATAAACCAATAAAAGTCATTTGGTGTTTTTCAAACCATCTAAAACTAGCTGTACCGGCCATGCTAATAAATACATATTAGATTTCCGCCAAACTAATTAAAACCAAGCTAATTTTATTGGTATAAAACCCCAAGCCAACTTCGCCAATTTGATCATTCACACAATTGTAACTCAATCACTAAAAATGGTGGGTTAAAGGGCGTTAGCATCAGCAACTCTTGTTGTCACCCTCAACCTTGTCTTCCTCACTTTGGTAACATCAACAAGTGCCCTTGTCCCGATTTCACCACCACCACTACCACCCAATTGCCCTAAGTTGGATGTATGTCTTAATGTGTTAGATTTGTTGAGTCTTTCAACAGGCGGTCGTCCACCATCCTCTTGTTGCACTATCATTCAGGGTTTGGCTGATCTTGATGCGACTGTTTGCCTTTGTGCTGCCCTTCAAGTCACATCACTTGGTATCAACCTAAATGTTCCTCTCACATTGAACTTGTTGATCAATAGATGTACTGGGAATAATGTTTCCTCTGGCTTCCAGTGTACTGGACCTATTACTCATCCTCCACTACCAGCCCCTAAGACTCCTCCTCCACCTACACCATCACTATCACTAGCACCTCCACCTAACACGCTTACACCACCACCACCACTGCCTACACCATCACCATCACCAGCACCTCCACCTAACACGCTTACACCACCACCTTCACCACCTACACCATCACCATCACCATCACCATCACCAGCACCAGCACCACCTACACCATCACCAGCACCTCCACCGAACGCACTTACACCACCACCACCACTGCCTACACCATCACCATCACCATTACCATCACCAGCACCACCTACACCATCACCAGCACCTCCACCTAACACGCTTACCCCACCACCTCCACTGCCTAAGACACCTCCACCACCTACACCAGCACCTACACCATCGCCTCCTCCACCGCCACCTACACCATCACCAACACCTCCACCGAACGCACTTACACCTCCACCGCCTACACCTACACCATCACCAGCACCACCTACACCATCACCAGCACCTCCACCTAACACGTTTACCCCACCACCTCCACCACCTACACCATCACCTACACCATCGCCTCCTCCACCTCCACCTCCACCTACACCATCACCAGCACCTCCACCGAACGCACTTACACCACCACCTCCACCGCCTACACCATCACCATCACCATCACCGGTACCTCCACCTAACACGCTTACACCACCACCTCCTCCACCGCCACCTACACCATCACCAACACCTCCACCTAACGCACTTACACCATCGCCTCCTCCACCGCCACCTACACCATCACCAACACCTTCACCGAACGCACTTACACCACCACCACCACCGCCTACACCATCACCATCACCAGCACCACCTACACCATCACCAGCACCTCCACCTAACACGTTTACCCCACCACCTCCACCACCTACACCAGCACCTACACCATCGCCTCCTCCACCGCCACCTACACCATCACCAGCACCTCCACCGAACGCACTTACACCACCACCTCCACCGCCTACACCATCACCATCACCGGTACCTCCACCTAACACGCTTACACCACCACCTCCTCCACCGCCACCTACACCATCACCAGCACCTCCACCTAACGCACTTACACCATCGCCTCCTCCACCGCCACCTACACCATCACCAACACCTCCACCGAACGCACTTACACCACCACCACCACCGCCTACACCATCACCATCACCATCACCATCACCAGCACCACCTACACCATCACCAGCACCTCCACCTAACACGTTTACCCCACCACCTCCACCACCTACACCAGCACCTACACCATCGCCTCCTCCACCGCCACCTACACCATCACCAGCACCTCCACCGAACGCACTTACACCACCACCTCCACCGCCTACACCATCACCATCACCATCACCAGCACCTCCACCTCCTCCACCGCCACCTACACCATCACCAGCACCTCCACCTAACGCACTTACACCACCACCTCCACCGCCTACACCATCACCATCACCAGCACCTCCACCTCCTCCACCGCCACCTACACCATCACCATCACCAGCACCTCCACCTAACGCACTTACACCACCACCTCCACCACCTCCACCATCACCTACACCATCGCCTCCTCCACCGCCTAAGGCGCCTACTTGCCCTATGTTGGAGGTATGTCTTAATCTACCAAATTTGTTGCGTGTTTCCATTGGCGGTCGTCCACCATCTTCTTGCTGCGGTGTCATTCAGGGTTTGGTTAATCTCGATGCCCGTGTTTGCCTGTGCAATGCCCTTAAACTCAAAGTACTAAATATCCAACTAGACATTTCTCTCTTAGTGAGGTTGATTATCGGTAGCTGTACCGGGAATAATGTCCCCTCAAGCTTCAAATGCTAATAAGTCTAATGCATGGCTCTGTTAGGACAGTCTATTGTCATGCAATAAACAATACTAAAATAATAACACGATATGTCTTCCTAGTTGGAGGCAAGATGTAGTAGCATCATGATTCATGTATGGGAAGTTTAATAAATGATGAATAAAGTTTGTGTGTTTTTTTTTTTATTTAATCTTAATTCTTAACATTCATGCTTAGTGGCCTTTTTTTTCTTTTGACTTGAAGAGGATAGATTTTAACTTAATTAGGATCTTAACATTAGACTTGGACCCTGGTCAAAAATGAGGAAGGGGTGCTTAAGTTTTTAATTTTCTGCTTAATCAATGTCTCTAAAGCCTGGTCTTAATATTAAAATTTTATTTCGGTCATGAGGGCAGATAAACTATATATATATACTTTAATTTTGGTCAGGAGCTTGATGAAATAACATATATTTTTATATATGGATTCTAATCTTAATTTATTTTGTACGGATGATAAGTTTATTGAAATCTACCTATATGTGAATAAAATCTGATAATTTTTCAAGTACTAAAACTTTTTTTTTTTTAATATTCCATATTTCTCTCATTTTTATGATGCCTTCATATTTAACACAATCAGGAGAAATAGTTCTAGCTAGTGCTTGAAAATTTTCTCAAATTTTATTCATAGGTAGATTTCATTAAACTTATCATCCACGAAAAAAAATCAAATTAAAATTCATAAAAATCGATGTGATTTCATCAAGGTCGTCCTTACCGAAATTAAAGTAAGGGCTCCCTCACTTGAAAGTTTCTAATAAAAGTTCATAAAAATCGATGTGTATATCGGTCTTTCTTCGAATTGAGAAGTAATAAAAGTTAGGACGAACCATTGTAGTATTTGGATTCATCCAAAGGATAATCGTTTATTAATTAAATTATTATAAAAAATAATTCTCTCTCCTAAAGCTTTCCTATTCTCTCTCCTTAATCTATCTTACCGTATTAAAGTCTAATATCAGTTTCCTCTCTCCTCAAATCGTTTCTCTCTTGGAATCTCAGAGCATCTCCAATGTAGATGTGGCTGGTGAAAAAAAAAAAAAGATGTCACATAAGATAAATAGATAGTCTATTAAAAAATATATCTCAAATACAGATGTGCATATTCAAACTCACATAGATGTGGCAAAAAAATATTAGACATTGTCAATATGACCGCGTCTACTTTCAGACGGCTTGTTACACAACCATTTTTTCGGTTGACTCAGCACGTATTTAAAATTGACATTAATTTTTCATCTATTTTGATAAAAAAATAAAAGAAAAAAGAAAAAAGGAAAAAGGAAAAAAATTGGACATGTTATTAAAAAAAGAGTTCATTTTTTTACTGTACTTCACACTAATAGAGTTTTATATTCTTTAAAAACCAAAATTCTTAAAGTGGAAAATAGACTATTATGGATTTTTGTTTGGGTGATAAGTTGTATATTTTTTTTTTTTTACATTGTTTTTTATTGTTTTGGTGATGATAGCTGTACATCAACAAATAAGTATCTTCGAATTACAAGCAGGAGGCATAGAAAATATTAGATGTACAGCAAAAGATTTATATAATTATGAGAGTACTATACTTAAAGAAATGAAATGGCATGATGCAAATTTGTTGTTTCAGCATTTTACATCGGTGCAAGAGAAAATTTTGGCATTTTATTTTGAAATAAAGACATATTATGAAGATCGTATTACTCATTGCTTTTGGATTGATGCAATCTAGACGAGGTTATAGTTACCTTGGTGATGTTGTTTTTGATACCACTTACAATACTAAATCGATATGATATGATCCTTGCACCATTCATCGGGGTTAACAATCATGGTCAAACAATAGATTTCTGCTTAAACAAGTTTCCGCATATATTATCCAAATACTGTAGATTTGAGGCTGCAGTTGATGATGGCGCTTGATAGACTGCCTTTCCGAATTACATGATATATATAACACAAGATCAAAATCTCTACTCGTTACTTTATCTTTTCTTCCATGAAATCTGCAAAATGAAGAAGCTTTCGACATCCATTCACCAAGTACGGTACAGGGCTGCAGTTCAGCTTGGGTCAGGGCACAGGATCGTATTATGGAAAATATATTGCTATTAATTATTTGTCTCATGTGTAGAGATTTATAGTTTGACGAAGAGAATCCTAATATCTCTAATGGAGCAAAATAATTTTGGAAAAGAATGGAGTGTCTTCAGAATTTTTTAAAATTTAAGTTTTTAGAACGAGGTGTATTTAGAAAAAAGTGTGAAAAGAAAATTATGGATTATAAGGAGAAAATCTCTAATAAAATATGGGTGTGTATATCATATTTCTAGGTGGCAATATCGGCACCCTTATTAGAATTATCATAATATTCTAGAGATTTTTAGTATCTTTCAAATTAAATATAATCATTAATGTTTACAAAAATCTTGAAGATTTTGATTAATTTTGTAGGTTCAAATTAAGGATGATTTATAGCCTAATTGTAGAATGATTATAATTTGTTTTAATTTTGAATTATTTCCTTTCTTTGGCATTATTCATTTCTTTTTTCATTATTCCGGTCTTTGCTTTCTCGATGTTCAAATGAATCAAGGAGTTTGAATTAGTTCATAATACTAGGTATTCCAGAATCAACGGGGCTAGAGAAAACGCATAGTTTTAACAAATTTGAATGAATTTAAAAATTGTCCAAATTTGTAGGTATGAAGTGTGTTTGGTATGGCTTTTAAGATCAAAAGTGTTTTTTTAATATTAAAAGCTATTTTGAAATTTTTTTTTAGTTGTTTGGCAAAACTCAAAACAGTTTTTTTTTAATTTATGAATTGTCTCAATTACCCTTTATAGAAGCCATTTTATATCTAGTTGGAGAAACCCAAAATTTGGGTTTTTCCAAAAGTTTTTTTTGAACTTTTTAAAAACATATGAATTGTCTCAACTACCCTTTATAAATTATACATATTCCACCATAACTCTTTCATTATAAATACATTGTCATCACCTTTTTTTTGTAATTCACTCAACCAAAACTATTTCTAAAAATACATTATCAACACCTTTTTTGTAATTTACACAAACAAAAGCTATTTTTGTTAGAAGCTCTACTCATTAGAAACTCCACTAAAAAATAAAAAATAAAAAATAAATAAATAAATCAATCTACTCTATAAACTCTATTTGAAAAACACACCAAACACACCAACTAACCTCTTGTACTTATATGATATATCTTGGAATAAAATCTCACTTGCACTAGATTTTTGGGCAGATTTGGTTTACATTTGAGTTGTTTGTAATATCTCATTATTGAATTTGAGTTGTATGCATCAAAGAAAGTCAATGAATCCAGTCAAAATAATAATTATAAAAATAAAATAAAAAATGCTAAAGAGGCCAAATGATTAAAGCAGAGTATTCAAAGTCAATAAAACAGAGACAGCTGAATATATGTAGAAACACCAGGGTGTAGGTCCAATTTCACATTGCATATATTTCTCTGTACTCCACTAACAAGAGCACATGCATCAGCTTCTCTTTATTATGTGTTGCTGAGTAGCTTGTAAAAAGGTTTAGGTTCTTTTTATATTTGACTTTAAACATGTAGGGTTGCTTCACCATATGGTGAGGGTGGAAATCGGAAAGGTTGATATATTTTCTCTTTGGCAAAGACATGTGAATTCTTGAAAAATCGAGTCCCTCAAATAAACCAATTACGAGGAGATGAGGTTGGTTCAGTAGTATGCCCTTTACATCTATACCATTGAAGTTATGGGTTTGAGTCAAATCCCAAATAATTGTGCCTGTTTTTATGTGGTATTTCCGGAAATCTGGCAGCATTGTATCGTATAACCAGGGTTTGTAAAATCGACATATCCACCGATATATCCATATTTTGGAGGGACCGATATTGAAACAGGGGTAATATCCAATATCTAGCAAATATCCGGTCGATATCGAAATATCTATAAAAATCTCTCGATATTCCCGAAATATCCCGATATTCCCGAAATATTGTGAATTTCATCCCGAAATCCAGGGATATTTTGCAAAAAAAAAAAAAAATTTAAAATTAATCTTAAACACTTAAATTATTGTTCAAATAATCTATATGGAAAATTATTTTGAAAGAAGCATTAACAAATTTTATTTTGGATTGTTTATCATTTATAATTAATATTTAGTATAGTATTTAATTATTTATACTAAAATTAATATTTTTTATTCTTCTAGCTTACTATTTGAACCCAAAGTACCAATATAGATACAATATTGGGGATAATTCAGATCTTTTGAAAACCGTACATATTGTCTATTCGCAATTAGACCCTGAAGCTGCAGGGATTGCTAATTTTGGAAATAAGGTAAAAAGTTATAACTTACAATCAATTTTATAATTCCAATATTATAACTTCTTTGCATGAGAGTATTGTGTCATTTACTCATATTTATATATATTATTTACATACCGATCTTATAAGTCATGAATGTAGCTCATATACTTTAAGGATGGAAAGAAAAGTTTTAGTGAATGAGCAGCCATAGCAGCTAGAAGCAAAATGCAACCAGGTATATAAGTTTTATTACAAAAATCTATGTAATAATAATAAATAATAATATCATTGAAATGGTATTCATACTTATAATACTTAATAATTTTAATTGCAGCTGATTGGTGGGTAATGTATGGAGATTGTGCTCCATCATTGCGTGCAATAGCAGTTCGCATATTGTCACAAATAGCATCATCTTCTGCATGCGAAAGAAATTGGTCTACATTTGCTTTAATCCACACAAAACAAAGAAACCGTCTTGCCTATTCTAAGCTTGAACAACTTGTTTATTGTTATTATAATATGAAGTTGAAAATTAGGGATATGGTAGTTGAAAAAGATAAAGTAGATGAAACTGATTTTATGGATCTACTTCAAGTAGCTGCTGAAGCAGGGAACGACAATGAGAATCCTTTTTTTGATTGGGTTAGACCTGCCTATTTGGATGATGATGATGAGGGAAATCTTGATCCACAAATTGCTTCTCATGCTCAAGACATGGGAATAAATGTTGAATAAGTGATTAGAGAAGAAGTTAGTGTAGATCGTGGAGTTACTGTTAGCAGCTCTTCCGATGACCAACAGACCTCTAATGGAAATAGTGGAGGAAAAGATGATGGAGATGATGGAGGAGGTTGGGATTCTAGTGCAAGAGGTTGGGATGTTGGTGCAACAAGTTGGGATGTTCGTGCCGGAGGTTGGGATGCTGGTGCAACAGGTTGGAATGTTGGTGCAACAGATTGGGATGCTCAAGCTAATTTTGATCAAAATCATGGTAGACAACATGGAGGAACAAGTCAAATTGACGAAGATTCCTTGAATATGTCTCTCTCCTCAATGAGTATGGTCACCGAAAATAGTTCTTTGAGTAATTCGCAGACAAGGTCAGGTTCTAATGTACCATATTATGGTAGTTATGGTAGATGCAGTATATTTGATTATCCTTCTCCACAAATGTCATATGCAATACCTATGCATACAGATCAACAATATCCACCAAGTTGGGTAAATCCAAACTACCCAATTCATGGATCAGTTGGAAGAGATCAAGCAACATACGTGTGGCATATTAATAACTACCTTGAAAACTATGCTAGCACGTTTTCCTAGGAAAATTATTGTTTGAATCAATATAGAAATGTATCTTATGTATTTGAACCAACAAGGAATTCATTTTGGTTTTAAATTTTAGACATACAATGTATTATTATGTATGAATTATGATTTATGATATAATCTTGGAAGTATGGAACTATATATATTTTATTGATAATTTTGCTTATTAAATATTTAATCTTGTATATAATATTGTAAAAGTGAAACAAAATATTATTCTATTAAATACTCAATTTTAAAAATTATATACAGACTCTATATATGTTATAATTTATAATAAACACATAACTATGCTAATTTATTATTGAAATATGATTCATTTGATGTATAATTATTTGTTTAAGTTTGTCCTAAAGTTTCACAAAAAAATTCTAAACTTTAGATGTAAATATCCATTATTTTGTTAATTTTTTACCGAATATCCACCGATATCGATAATATCCCCGATATATCCATAAATTTAGAAGCCCGATATGGATACCGATACCGATATTTTATTCCTTGCGTATAACACAGAAGACAGAAGGGACGGTTTACAACAAAATGATCAAGTCCTGCAAATAGTTACTCTTACTGTAGTTGATTTAAATGATATACATCGTACAAGTGTTATACAAAATTATACATTTTCATAGGTACACATATATTGACTGCCTACAATAAAACAGTGGAATCGTTTGCACATCTAGTTTCAGGCAGTGACAAAACTGTAGATTTGAGGCTGCAGTTGATGATGGTGCTTGATAGACCGCCTTTCCGCATTACACGATATATAACACAAGATCAAAATCTCTACTCATTACTTTATCTTCTTTTCCACGAAATCTGCAAAATGAAGAAGCTTTCGACATCCATTCACCAAATATGGTACAGGGCAGGATCGTATTATGGAAAATTGGATCGTTAAAAATATTCCGAGTTGTTTTGCTAATTGGAGCCAGAAGTATTTCCCTCTTCAATCCAAAGACAGATTGCCTGCTCGGATATTGCGCTGCTGATGGGTAATTCCTTTTCCTAATTGGAATGAGCTCAGCTCTCCAGGTTTTCCGCTGAAAGGAGTAGCGAGCTTTGGCTGAAACCACCTTCTCAGGGAAAGTCCATTGATTCTAATTTTTCCTAAAGATTCATTCCCTTGGTAAGTTAGCCCTATTCTTCGAAATAACGAGGTAACCACCTGGCTCATCCTGTCAACCAAAGCATTTACAATTCAAAATCATTTATTGTACATTTAGTCTAATTGATTCACACATTGCACATGTTTTCCATATATTGCTTATTCAATTTGATCATTTGATGTCAAGATCTTACAAGTTTACTGACCGGCTAACTGTGTCAATGTATTATCGAAGCAACATATCGTTTGGATTAAGAAAATATAATATTCACACAACCAGCTATGTTTACGAAAAGAGATGGAGAATACCATTGCATATTAAACACGTAAAGAAGCTCTTCTTACCTTTCTGCAAGATTGATTGATTTCTCTCCTTCCGCAGACACGATTTGTGTCTTCTCTACGGACAGTAAAATGGTAACATTGGGTAATTTTGAACCTGCCGAAATTGAGGGTGCAAGAATTATCAACAGATGTGTTATAATTGAAGCTTACATTGCCATCCTCCTCTCTCCAACCAATTAAATACTTATTATGGTCATAATTCAGTAATTAGATTATATGCAAACAGTACAAAAACAGGACGGAAACTGGAAAAGTAAATAAAACATGATGCAAAATACTACACCAGGATGGATTCTCAACTAAAATACTTCCCTGTTAATTCCCCTGTACTCCATGCTAATGCATAAAATTATATTAATGCTCTTAACAGGTAATGAAAGATAATTAAAGGAAGAAATCAATTTGATTAAAATAATGGAAAAAGGAAGTAATGTAAACTCATTTTATTCTGGAAGGAGGAGAATGAAAACTTCCTAGAATTCGACAAGAACAATGCACCTATATGTTTTTTTTTTTTTTACTTTTCTACTAAAACTCACTCGAAAGTTTATCCAAATCCGAGGGAAAAGAATGCAAAATATAATAATAATAATAATACATTACCTGCAGCAAGCCGATGCTTTAGACCTTTCAGAACAGTTAAGAGATACACCTGGCAAGGTTTAATTGAAAAAAAGAAGTTAAGTGAAAGAAACACAGAAGTATATACCTTCTCTACAGCAGCACAAATTGATGATATTCTTATAATAACATGAAAAAAAAAATACACCATAAAGAAGAAAGTGACAAACCAGAAAAAATAACAGGATTGATGGAAGGGAGACAGTCAAAATATAAGAACTCTGAGCGTTTTAAAAGCTCATGAAAGTGAATTACATATGGCGAGTAGTTCAAGTCTAAATACTGTCAGTAAAATTGTTGTACAATGTTTCCAAAGGAGGCAAAAGGATATAAACTTGACCAAAATAGTAACACAGCGGTAACTATCACCACAGTATTAGTAAATTGGAAGATGCTAGAGAGACTTTTTACCTCAGCAATATGAATCTGCAGCTTTCTTGCATCAACAATAATAGGGCTTCCTTTGAAGGAAACGATTGGAACAATCCCAAGAGAAGCCGCTTCCTATCAATTCACAACAGCACAGGATGATTTTAATCAATTTACATGGTATATACAAACTTAGGAAAGTAAAAGTTTTAATTTTAGTTCCTTCGACCTCAAGTAATGAAAACGCACGAGGGTCATACTCCCCAAATCCATCTACCAATGAACAGAGTTTGGACCATTTTGATGTATCAACACTAACTCCTACATTCTCAACAAGTCTACTCTTTAAGTCAGCATTAAAAGGAAGCTGCAAGCATCCCAAAACTTGTGAAACGACTTCCACTGTAGGTATATGACCAGCTACAATCATCTCGCGGTATACCGTTAAGGCCAGAGTCGTCCTAAAAATTGGAGATTTAGGATAAGTCACAAAACTTTTTCACATCCATTGAGCATGAAAAATAAGAAAAGTTCCGAAAATGATAAGACAGAAGGCAAGATGTGAGATTTAATTGAAGAATTATTTCAACAATGCCATTAGCAAAATATTTTAATTGAAACATAACATAATCAAAATGCATTGGTTTAGTAGCAACTGCACACATACCATCATTCATTCAACAATTGGAGTATTTGAAGAATAGCCATTAATTTGATTAAATTTAAAAGCATACAAAAGATCAAGGAGGCCATTTCTTTTTAGGCAATGTGCAACCCAAGATCATATGTTCAACCACTTGCATGTTGTTTCAACAGCCAGATCAGAAAATCATGTCTAACAGAATACTTGCCACAGTCAACAAATAAGTTACCATTTATTTTCGATCTGTGGCCGTCCTGAGTTGGACAAAACATCCTCACCAAGAGAACGAGCCTTCCCATATCTCCGCAAGCACATGCCTTCAAGATATCACATGAAAACAAAATATCCAAAATCACCAAACTCTCATTTAAAACCAGACATTTCATCTCTGAAAAAAAAAATAAGTAAATAAATATATGACTATTTTCTTTCTAGAAAACAAAAGAAAAAAGGATCAAAACCATGTAAGAGAATATATTATAGAAGTTTCAACCACCGTAAAAAAAAAAAAGTTGAATGAAAGCACTTCAAATGCCATGTAAAGATACAACCACTAGAATTCATTTGAGGGGCAATATCATATAACTATCGATTAGAAATCTGAAATCTTTAAAACTTACTGATTATGCATTTAAACATAAGGAGATTAGGTGCAATCCCATCTTTTTTGGCTAGAGAGAGAAGCATAGCACCTACTTCTATATCATCCTGTCTGCAAAAGATGTAAATAATGCTCAGAAGTTCATCATGAAAATATCAAGGATAATTCACCATTGTAATAATCGAACTGCCACTTACTTACCTTTCACTTGCCACTATGAGTACAGAGTACGTGATGATGTTTGGGCAGAGCCCTAATCTCTTCATTTCTGACAGAACTTCAATAGCCTTAGGCAGTTGATGCCCATCACCTGTAGAGAAAATTCATTTCTTGTCAAAAATAGAAAATTAACACCACATTTTCAACTTATTAGCCCATATACGTCAACATTGTCAACATTGTCAAATTAGAAAATTAAGCGTTGTGAGGACTAGAGCTAAATCCATCACTAAATTTCCTTGATAGTGCAATAGTTCATAACTATCAAGCTTTTGTAGTAATTGATATTTATTACACTTCATACTCTTCAATACTCGATTCTCCTCGTTGTATCTCCTTCTCCATTAAAATGCTTCTGATTACTATTACAAAAATAACCACATAATTTAAAAAATAAACAGATAAATAAATAAAACGCATACTTGACACCCAATCATACTGTGAGTATCTTGATAAAAAGCCAGCAAAAGATATAGACTTACACAATGCAGTAATCAGTGCATTCATAGTAGAAACTGATGGTTTCAGTTTAATAGACTTCATATTTTCATATAGCTCCAGTGCCTTTTGCCAGTTTTTAGCCTGAAATAAAGATCAGAACATTCTTTTATTGTCATAGTTAATTCTGTAGCATAACTAATTTTATATACAGATCACATTCTGTTGCATAACTAAGTTTACATGTAAATCAGTCTCACCAACAGACAGTTGGACATAACAAAATAACCTTTTGAAGAACACCTACACATATGACTACATGGAAAAGTCGCAGGCAGGTAAATATGCTTCAAATTGTCCAAAATTCCAACCAAAGTGTAGGTTGGAAAACATCACAAACAAAAAGTTCAATATCGTTATGGGATTATCCCTCTTTAAGGTGTAAAATCATTACTTATTAATTGTTAAAATTAGATTAAATTAAACCTTTTAATGCTTCAGGATAACCAATCTGGAAACTAAAATGAACTGTCCATTGTATTAGTAAAAATAGAACAAGATTAAGTGAAGACTGCCTAGAGGAAACGTACATTGCTACAGGCTCCCATCAATGAGCTATATGATACAATTCCAAGACGTAATCCTTGAGTCTTGGCTTCCTGTAGGATTTCAAAAGCAGACTCCACTTTTCCAGCATGCCCTGCGACATCTATCAATGCACTGTAGAACACCTGCAAAAGAGGTAAACTTGAATAAGATATCCGTTAAAGTCAACTATCAATCAATGAGATTATTCTCAATTATGATTGTATAGTTGACTAATAGGTTAACTAGCTTAATTAGTGTGGTTAATTATAGCTTGATTGTATAGTTGACATTTGATTGATTTGATTAGGATTTGATTAGCTTAATTATAGCTTAGTGATTAAATAGCCTAATTGTAGGATGATTTATTTCCTTTTGTAGTTCCTTTCTTGATTCTTTCCATATTATAAATTCACTATAAATATCCTCCTATGGAGAAGAAGAAAAATATCAAAGATTTTTTCTTTGTTCATTACTTTCTAACAAATCATGCTATGTTGGATAAGAAACAAAAGAACCTTAATCGAATGTATGAATTATAAAAAATTCAAAGAAGTATTGCTTTATCATCTTGTCTATAACAATTTAAAGCATAATATATAGAGAACCGTAAACTCTAATCTCAGTCCTTTCTCGTATAAGTAGACCCATAACACAAATAAGCAGATTAAAATCTCAAAAACTGAAATTTTTAACTTTAACTGTTATGTGGATAAATCTAATGTTAACAGAAATAGGTAACCATGTTGGCCCAACAAGATTAGAAAAACAATAACACAAAAAAGAGCTAACCTCATCAGGGACCACCCCTTTCCTTTTCATGTCAGCATACACACTACGTGCAAAATCCCAATCCCCAGTCTGGCTTGAACAATTGACAGCAATGGTATACACCTCTGGAGTGCCCTTGATGCTAAATTTATTGATCAACTTGTATACTTCCCTTGCCCGATCAACCTATTATAAACGTATTATGCTCTGTTAGTTTATAAAATTATGTTTAGAAAATATGAGATGAGATGATATACACACCTGACCAGCATTTGCACATGCCTTTATCAGTGCACCTATAGTAATATGATCAGGCTCTACAGGCTGTGTTTCTGCTCTCATTTCTGCCAACACATCAAAGGCACGATCCACTGCTCCAGATTGACCACATGCAGTGATAAGTGCATTGAAAACAACTCGGTCTGGCTTCACGTTCTACTGCATACAATATCTTATCAGCATGAAGATCTTAATTCAAGATTTCTACCTGGAACTAATCCCGAACAAGTAAAATAACCTTGTTTAAAAACATGTTTAGAAGTAACGATAAAGATTTCATCAAATAGAATAAGTGTGCTAATGAAAAATGATGAGGAATCTATTACTGCAGCATACCTTGGACCTCATAATCCCATAAGCACCAAAAGCCTTAGCCACTTGCCCCGCTTTAGCACAACCATCGATAAGTGCCCCATATGTATGAATATTTGGTTCTACCCCAGCATTAACCATCTCATGAAACACCTAGGGAGACAATTTGCAATAGTATGCTTTTAAGGCACAAATATCATTTTTAACAACATGAGATAGCATATAACAAATGACTACAACCCTATCATGATATGGAAGCATCGTTTATTTAAAATTCCCCATTATTTGAAAGGTAATCTAATCTTAGAAAATCTAAGAAAGGAATTAATATACCTCAAACATTGCATCAACTTTCCCACTTTTAGCACAAGTTGATATTAAGGTCGTGTAAAGTTTGCAATCGGCTTTCAGCCCAGCCTCTTGGACTAGCCGCAACACTTGAAAAGCTCCTAAATGTGCTTACAGGCATCAGTAATCCATAGGATATCAACACCAAGTAATCAAAAATTAAGGCAAGTATCAAGGAAGGACACATAGATTTACCCTCTAGATCTTGAGAACTGGTACAAACAGACATGAGCATGTTAAAAGTACTTAAGGTAGGATTTGAGATCAGCCTGAAGAAACGAAAAGCTTCTTTAATTGCCTTTCTACTTTTGCACGTATTGAAGAACCTTGCATGATAAACCTGAAACCAGAGAAGTTGATAAGTAAAAACAGTGGAACAGTTTAAGGAAACGCACAACATTGAAAAGTCAGGTAAATAAATAAGAAGTCACCTTATTCATATCCAACAAACCCCTTGTTTCCAAGTCTTCAAGCAAATCAATGCAATCAGTTAACCTAATACATCGTTCAAGAAGCTCATGAATTTTAGAAATATATTAACATGAAAATAGTTAGTATAGGTGTCAACATGACAACAATACTCTTCAACACCACAAATAAAAATTAAAGAATTTTGCTTCATTGTTCCTTCACTTCCAATAAAAGTTTTGATTCATTAGCAATTATATATGACATGAAAAATTATCAACGAAACATGTAAACAATGTTTCACATCATGATTGCAAATAATGAGAGTTACCTCTCGTCTCTTAGTAAACGATTGTAAACACTCAATTGCTGGTGTGTGTTGTTAGCATGCATCCCATTTGGATAGGGGAACTGGAGCGCAATTTTACTCTTGTCGTCCTGCATTAGATGTTTACTTTCCTTGTTACTGGGAAAGCCCCTGCCTCTGTCTTTTCTTTTGTTGGAAGTGCCTTCTTTATGGAATGCAGGAGATATGTTTCCTTCAACATACTCTGAATGGAAAAATATCCTTTACATAATGTCAGTACAATTACAAAGTGAAAATTCTGGGATAGCCTGCTGTAATATGCGGCAAAATCGAAGTTAACGAAAAAATATATTAATACTAAACTGCAACACATATCATAAGGCGATTGTATTATAATAAATCTATTTATAGCTTAACCTGAAGTTTGAAGAGAGTCATGTGCTGATACTTCGACCCCATTTAGTTCAGTATTCCTCTTTGGTGACGAAAGGCTAAAGCTATTGAAAGGAGATGCGTGAGAAGATATCGTTTTTATACCATTCAAGACTGCTGAGGATTTGAGCACTGGATTTACTCCATAAGATATGTATTGTTTTTCTCTGTCGGTTTCTCTCATGTAGCTAGTAAGCTCACCCTCTTGAACAAATTCATTATGTGATTCTCTTTGCTCACTCACTTCAGTATGATCACCAATTTCAGTGACCAATGAAGCAGTAGACCTGATAGTTACTGTTAACCGGGAATTCTCACCGTCCAATTCAAGTCCTTTTTGATCTTTTTCAAACTGCAATTCAGACATTCTGGTTGCAAAAATAAGTGGTTGCACTTGCACAGCACCTGATTCAGCAACCACATGAGGCAGAATTTCTAAATCAGTAGCATCAGATTCTTTTTGGGAAATGAAATCACTAGCCTTGGAAACAACAATAACACCACCACCACCAGGTGAATCTGATGTTTCATTCGATTGCGATCCATCATGCACCAACATAGTTTCCTGAAGGGTGTTTCTCTCCTCAAAACCTCGCTTAGTTTCTCCAACCAACGAATATTCATTTTCTCTCAAAGAAGTCCCACTGTAACCATTCCCAGTACCCACAATTCGATCCTCAACAACATTGTTCACAATTTTTTCACCAACTTTAACCAATTCATGACTTGAAGAATCCGACACCTAAAAATATTTTGCATAATTTTAGAAACTGCATTCCACCATAAATTTAACTCAAAACTAAACAAATTTTTAATATTATCAACTCACGAAGCTAAAAAAAAAATTGTCTTTTAGCGAATTCCATATGATTTTTTCACACTAGAAGCTTCCTAAATGCAGCAAGTAATAATACAAATTACACATTTTCAAATTTTGAAAATTTGAACGTAAATGTGAGCAATAACATATTAATACAAAAAAAATACTCAAAAATGCCACCAAACACTGAACAAAAGTGAGTTGATTTGAGCTAACCTTCTTGGAATTCTTACGGTTCTTGAGAAAATGGTTGAAGTAAGCGACAGCGAAGGCAGCAAAGGCGGTCAAAGCGAAGACGATGAGGACAGAATTGGGGCCGGAATTCAGAGAAGCCTTGACCAGAAAGCGAGATGAACCTGTACGGGAGTAGTGAAGAAGAAGAATATCATCATGAGGTAGCTTCCGAAATTTTCTTCGAGTACGGCCCGCGGGAGGCCGGAGGAATCCACCGCGGATGGATCGGAGACTGGTGGAAGCTGTGAGCGGAGAGAGGGAGGGAGTGGAGGTGGTGATCAGAGTTAGGGCTTGTGATTTTGCGGAGAAGAAGCTGTTGACGTCCATTTTTTCTAGTGAGAGAAAGTGTAGAGAGAGAGAGTGAGAGTGAAGTGTTGAGTGGAGTTATCAGTTATGGCTTCGTCTGAGGATAGATAGATGGATATGGAAGGGAGTGATGACGAGCGAAACGATTTTTGTTTGTTTGTTATTAGTTAGTTGCAACGTTTTTTTGTTTTTGGTTCGAAGAAACGGATAGTTGATGACGTGGTTTATACGTTGTCGTTTTTTTTTAATACTTGAGAATTACAAGAAGGTCCCTGTGATTTTGACCTTTTTACATGAATAACTTTCTAATTTCAAATTAAATAAAGAGAGCTTCTCCTTATAATCCACAAATTATCTATTTACACTCCAATTTAATTTTTTTTATTAATGACAATTTTAACCTGAATTTAAATTACTAAACAAGACAAAAAATTCTAAAGACATTCTAAACTAATTAAATTATTAAAAAGAAAAGAAATTCTCTCTCCTAAATCATTAGATTAAATATTAAGTATTAAACTATCTCTCCTAAATCTGTTATTACCATATTAAACACTTTCTCCTAATTACTCTCTCTCTCTCTCCATTTTTCAAAAAAAAAAAAATCATATCTCCATACTTTCTCGATTAATCTCTGATTAATAGTGAAAAAGAAAAAAACTTATGAATATTTTGGTTTTTTACTAACAGTAATATATATATATATTAAAAAGTCAATTTAAATATATATATATATATATATATGAAAACTTGATTTGTTGCAACTAGATTCATTGAATTCAGAATTTCTAAGATTAATGAAAAGAATTAAAGTTCTCTAGGCAATCACATTACCTACAAAAGTAACAAATGGCATTTTCATATTTCGATTTTTTAAAAAAAAATTAAAAAAAAAGTATTTGTTTTTTGAGTTTTTGTTTTTATTTTTAATATATACATATATACAATTCCTAAAAATCAAGCTTATTCGTAAGTTTTTTTTATTAGAGAAAATTAGAGATATGTATTGGATGACAGAGAGTTTAATATGGTAAGTAAAAATTTAGGAGAGATTGTTTAATATGTAATATTTAATCTAATGATTTAGGAGAAATAATTTCTTTTTTTCGAATAGGAGTGTCAAAAGATAAAAAGGATAATCTTGGAACAAAGGGAAGTGTCTTTAGAATTTTTTTAAAATTTAAAATTTGAAAATGAAGTGTCTTTAGAAAAGAAGTGTAAAAAGAAAAAATTGGATTGTTAAAAGAAGCTCTCTTAAATAAACAATCTCTCGATTGGATTTGTCTACTATACAGCATTGGTATAGTTGCAGGGGTAGTTATGGGAGGAGTTATTATATTTTAATTTTTAAATTTTAAATATTTGATTTTTGTAAGGGGTGTGCGACGGATCGGATCCATTGGATTGATCCAAGATCCGATCTGATCTGATTAGATCGAAGAATTTATGACCTGATTCGATCAAATTGTAAAATACTTAAATATGATCTAATCGATTTTTATTTTTTGAAGTATTACATAAATTCGGGGTTTTTTGGTGAGAGGGTGGACTCGAACTCACAATATCATGGTGTAAGTAATTGCTTACCATAAAAATAAAGGATTTAAATCACTTGTCAAAAAATGGTATCTCAATTTTTGTCTAACCAACCAAATTCAGCCATGTCAACCACTATCATATACATTTAATTATTATTATTTAAAAAATAAAAAAAAAAAGTGTTTACATTTAATACATTATAATGGTTGACATGACTGAATTTAATTGGTTAAATACAAATTGAGACACTGTTTTTTAACAGACAATTTGAATCCATAAAGCAATATATAATTGTTTATGTATTGCTTTTATGGGAATCCAAAATCCAATATGATCATCTAATGGATTTCAAAATTTATGATTCAATATAATCCGATCATATCATCAAATCCAACTCAATTTAATGGATTGGATTGGATCCAATGGATCATATTGGATTGGATCCAATCATGCAGCTATATGAAGACTATTGGATTAAAATCCAATGATTAACCTGTTAACTATACATAATAATAGCTAAACATTATAAAAGTGCTTGTAATTGTTTATCGCATCTGATACAAAGCTGGAATCTCGCACAAAACCTTTTGGGGGGTTAATAATGTCGATATACAATACTTTTAGGGTGCGTTTGCTAATCAGGAATGGATGGAATCGGAATTAAGTTCCACTGGAAAGGGAATGGAGGAGAATCGAAATCAAGTTATTAAATTACATTCCAGTGTTTACTAACAATTTAGGAATCGGAAACAGAATCAAATTTATTCCATTTATAATGTTTACTTAAACTAAAGAATCGGAATGATACATAATTGATTACAAAAATACCCTTGTGTATAAAATATGATGATATATATATATATATATATATATATATATTATTAAAAAATATATTTTATATTACTCACTATAATTATAATATATATATATGTGTGTGTGTAGAGATATGAATATGCCGTAATTTTTTTTTTTTTTTTAAGTGCAGCAGTTTTTTTTATTTTTTATTATTTCATAAATGGTATTATAATACGTATACATAAAGATGCATTTTTTTATAAATCACACAGATAGAATAATATAAATTATTAATTATGTAAACCAACATTAAGATTCAAAAAAAAAAAAAAAAAAAAAGTAGAGCAGTATGATTTACGTAAATTAAAAACAAAAGTTAATAATCATGAAGAAGACGATTGTTTTATTTTTTTAAGTGAGGATATTTTAGTAAATATATCTTGAATTCCTTTTTCAATAGGAATCAAGTTCCCTTTCCATCAGGAACTTAATTCCTGTTTTATGAGTGAGGTCTACAGAATTTAATTCCCTATAAATTTAGTAAACAGTAGAATTCAGAAATCAGAAACTTAATTCCCTTTTCTAATTAGGATTCCTGATTAGTAAACACGCCATTAATGTAACTTTGAATTAATCCAACCTGTGGTGAAAACGGATTCAACCCGGGTTCCGACCCAACTGAGAGAACCGTCCACTGAATTGAACTTCCAAAGCAACTCTCGTGCGTACGTGGCGATTCATGCCAACCCACCCACCCACTCGACCAAACTCCAAAGCCTATAATATCCAACAGAAACGGTTGTTCACTTCATCACTCTCTCTCTCTCTCTTTCTCTCTTTCTCTCTTTCTTTCTCTCTCTCTCTGAGTTCATGATCAATCTTCACATTTTAATCATTCGCTCTGTGTTTTACTGCATTAAAACGAAACGAAAACACCAGCATTGTACTGGTTTAATTAGTTTTTATTAACATTTGTGTTGCACGTTCAGGTATTGAAGATGATCATGGGGTCGTTTCTTTCAAGAGCTCTTATGTATGTGAGACTTCATATATCTTCATGTTCTCTTTTACCAGTTTCACCATATATTTTTTTTCTTCTTTTTTCTTTATCTGGAAAGCTATAATTAAAAATGCATGCATCAACTATTTCACAGAATGGCTTTTGGTTATGCATACCCTGCCTACCAGTGCTTTAAAGCAGTAGAGAAGATGAAGAACAAGCCTGAAACTGAACATCTCCTGTTTTGGTGCCACTACTGGTACATCTCATTGTGTGTGTGTATATATATATATATATATATGATGGTTTAGGGATCGACTCTATAACGTTATGTAACGTTCTTACGTACATAGTCACTTTTACAGAGTCAACTCTGTGTTATTAGGTCATACTATAATGTTAATCAGCAGGATCGACTCTGTAATCCTGTTACGTTACAATGTGACCTGCTAACACTCCTAAAAGTTTCCAATTTTGCTATATTACATAGTCACTTTGTTATATTACATAGTAGGTTTTGTACATGCATGAATAGTATTACAATTTTGCTTTTATAATATTATTGTTTGTAATTAAACAAAGAAATCAATACACAGTGTTTTAAAATTTCTATATCTTGTTTGGGTTTTTTAGGATTCTGGTGGCTATGTTTTCTGTTGGTGAAAGATTGGGAGATACTTTCATTTCATGGTATATATGTTGTTTTTTTTGGTCTTCTTTTTGTATATACTATTCTGCTAATTAAAGATTTTTTAAGTTAATGGTTTGTGTTTTTGCTATGTTGATCTTGAAGGTTGCCAATGTACAATGAAGCTAAGTTAGCATTCTTGATATATCTTTGGTATCCTAAAACAAAAGTAAGCATATAATAGATCATTATCTTTAACTTTTTTACAAGTTTTGTATTGTTAAATTTGATGTAGAAAATTGAGATTTATGTTTGTTGTCTTCAATTACTTATTGTGTATATATGTAACCTTTCCAGGGAACTACATATGTTTATAATTCTTGGGTGAGGCCTTTTTTTGCAAAGCATGAGACGGAAATTGATTGTAAGTTGTTAGAGATGAATGTTAAGGCCAATGAGATAGGTTTTCTGATTTGGCAAAAAGCTGAGGGATATGGCCAGACAAGGTTTTTCGAGATTATGAAGTACTTTTGTTCTCGGTCATTAACATCATCATCATCAGGAGATCGTTCTGATCAGGTAATTAATTAACCGCGATTTTGCAGTCATTGTGCATTGCTATTGATGTAATGACCTTTCATACATGCTCATTTCTAGATATTCCTGAAGTGTTGAATGAAATTCCTGCAGCTGCTGCTTGATTCTGCCAATAATGATGGAACTAATCAGAAGCAATCATTGGAACATTTTCTGCCGGATTCCTTGAGCGAATCTTTGTCTCGGAAGAAGCATGAAGAGGCACAAGAAGAAGCAGGGGAATTGCTGCTGCCAACAGCAAGCCAAAGTAACAAAAAGGTGACTTCTGATCAATCTGATAGTACTGAAGCTACTGGCTTGGTGGAGACAATGCCAATTGATCAACCAGTACTAATATCATCTCCTGAAAGCAGAAATCGGAATTCCTCCAAGCAAGAAACGGTTTCTAAGCGATTTTTCAGGCAAAAATGTGGCAGATGGAGGATCTTCTGGGCTGCAGAAAACAGATAAATTAAATCAGTTTTCTTAGACATCATCAATGTAGTATTGGGGAGAAATGTGTCCACAAATTTTGTATATTCATGAACTAATTCCATATGGATTTAGCTATTACACTGATCAGTATAGTTACAAAGGATGCACTTATGAGGGTAGTTTCAAAATTTTCAATAGAAATTATGATTCAAAGTTTCCATTTCTAAAAAAGATTATGGTCGGTTGCTTTCGTGTAGAAATAAATGTTGAACTCTAGCTCCAAATTTCAGACCTTTTTTTTGGGGACCTATGCCTCATTTATAAAGCGTTCAAGGATTCTTTCTACATATGTTTAAACTTGCCCTTTGTTTTCACGGTAAATTTAAATTTAGGGTTTAGAGGAGGGGGTACACAACTCGAACCGAGAATCTTATATCATAGGTGTAAGGGGTATATACTATATACTATTATGCCAACTTCATCACATCGGATAGAGAAATCAAATTCTACATACGTATTTTATAAATATGTACGGAAAGTTTTCTCTCCTTTATTAATGGATTAGATTTCTTACCCCTAACCCGATAGGGTTGCATGTATAGTTCTTTATCTCAACTCATTTGGGCTGCAAATACATTGTTTTATCTCGATAGATCACTCTCAAATTGACAGTTTCAAGACAACCACTCTCTCAAGAAAAGGACCTGAAACCGACAACACGAAACACCAACTGGCAGATACGTTATTTTTTTGGAAGTGCACATGTCAAAAGCTGCCGGTGCCTGGTGGGAGACTTTTTCTTTCATTTTTATTTTTTTGCATACGATACGATTGCCACGTAGCTATTAAAAGCATGCGTGATATGGTATAGATTTTGTCAGACATACACGTCCACGCGTCGTGATTATATGGGCCGACCAGAACACCAAAGTAAATAAAAGAAACTCAACTTCAAGACTTTTCTGGTCTGGTCTCAATTATCTCATCTCATCAGTCATCTCACTCTAAACCGCCCCACGTGTCCTCACCACACAAAAAGTTGTGGTCACCAACTCACCATTCTCGATCTCTCTTTTAATTTCAAGGACTTAATTAGTTTGATCGGTATCTAATTCAAGCTAAGTTGGTAGATGGACGAATTTGGGACTTAGGGCAAATGACTATTAAGTTGAAGGCTCGAATCCTACCAAACAAAAGTTTCACAAAAAATACCTGATAGATAGATAGATATGTAAAAATAAAAAACAATTTCTAAATTTTTCAATTTAATTGCACGCAAACACTATTTTAATTAAGTTAATACACTTGTTAAGATTAAGATTTTGTCGTTTAAATTGACCAAATCTGAATTTTAAATATGAATATAGACATATAGGTTCATTGAAATTATTCAAACACGAGTTTAGATTGAATTGATAACTTTGATTCTTATGCTAAATCTCAACATATTTTCTCATGAACTAATTGTGATAAATGTGGTATATAGCTAGGTTTTGGGAATGAAGTTAATTCTTAATTTATATAAAAATCTTTATAATATATCTCACTTAGAAAATAAGAACATTTATAAAATACGAACACTAATATCGACCTTACATCTGGTCTTAGCACTGGTGGTATGCATCGTCACTTTCACATTAGTGGTAGGAAGTTCAAGTCACACTCTTTTTGATACTGTGAAAGTAGATATCTTCAGGTTATACGGGTGGATATTTGAAATGTACACGTAGTACTTAATTTCAAGAAACCCTAACAAATCCTGAGTAGGGACTCGAGTTTCACTATGTATATTTTATAATTATTTGTTTGTCATGGTGGTAGATATGTCTATGATTAAGATATCGGATATCTAACCGACTCACATATTTTACCTTTTTTTTTTTTTCTTTAGGGGAAATAACATTATCTAACTAACATGTCTATGTGATATACTATATAAGAGTTTGGGGAGAGCTATAACCATTTTCATGGAAGAGAAGCCAACCCACATAGAACTTTAACTGGCGTGACTCACGGGACTCTCTCTTTCTATCTCTCTCTCTCTCACAAATCCCCCAAAAGAAACGAAAAATCATCACAAGAATCACAAGAAAGAACACCACCACCCCAGAAAGAAAAAAAGAAAACCAAAAAAAGAGGGAGGCAAATTAAATCAAATCATTTAATGGAGACAACAAGTGGAAGGAAGAAAAGTGATCAGCAGCAGCAGCAACAGGTGCTGGACGGTTCAGATATAATGGAGTTGGTTGAGAATAAGGAGGTGTTTAGTGATTTTGTGGATCATAAGTTCCAAGAACTTGATAGAGACAACGATGGTCACCTCTCTGTGAACGAACTTCAACCTGCTGTTGCTGATATTGGTGCTGCTCTTGGCTTGCCTGCTCAGGGAACTTCTTCTGATTCTGATCACATCTACACTGAGGTTTGGTTTCTTTATCTTCATTTTCAGCACAATCCCATTTTCAATTTCTCATTAATTATGCAATTCATCGTGTTCTTTGGGCTCAATTACTAAAAATAAGTTAGCTTGTAATTTATGGTTTCTGTTACTAATTTGTTGCTTAATTAATCGGCCACACCACCGCCTCATGTGGCTTGGTGGTGGAGGGCACTCATTCAGTCTGTCAATGTCCTCGTTCTGAGTTGATATATAATTTTGAAAATTTATCAGTTCCTTGTAAGCTACTGATATTTTGTTTGCATAAAAAATTAGGTGCTAGAAGACAAGATGTTAACAAAAGTCTTGACCTTTGACCTCTTGATTATTTTTGCTGTATGCATTGTAAGAATTTGGACTAGTCAAATTTCTTTTATCATCATCAATAAACTAGAGTTTTAACATTGTGACATTGTATCATGAACAATTGTCATGATCCCCACAATCCATTTATGTGTCATTCATGTTTTTTGTTGTTAATTTGAGGGATTTTTGAGGTGGATTGGAAAGAATAATTGGTTCGACGTTGATGAACAATAAGCATAGACATAATTAATTGCACATTATATCTTATGGAACCCGAAATGTGACTTATAACTAATTGCACATTATTGAAGGTAGGTAAAGAGTTGATGGTGTGAAAAGATAAGGTGGGTGCGTAACAAGTTGTCAAAATTTCCACATTTCTGCCTACCTCCAGAATATATCATTCATGTTATTCAATTGTGTGTCGGTGTTACAGGACCATTTGCTTTTATAATTATGCTAGCTTTTCTTGGGTCACTAAGGGCGAGAAATTATCAAAGTTTCCATTTCTAAAGAAGGTTATGGTCATCACTTGCTTTGGTGCAAAAGCAAATGGTTGAACTCTATTTCCATAGCCCTTCTCTGCATCACCAACAAGCTCCATATTTCCAGTTGTTTTTTTTTCTTTTGTTTTGTTTTCTTGGCTTGTTACTCTTTTGTGCTCTACTTTTCATGTGTTTATATATAAGATCAAGTTCCAAGACTTCAGCTTGAGAAGTTACAAACACCGTTATATAAACACATTCATATATAGTTTCTTGATCTTATATATCAATGCACGCAAAGTAAAACACAAAGAGTAACAAGCCCGGAAAACAAAAGAAAATATATATATAGTGCTTGTCGATAATGTAGAGAATGACTTTTAAAATAGAGTTCAAACATTTGCTTCCACACCAAATCAAGTGACCATAAACTTTTTTTTAAATGGAAACTTTGACAATTTGTTGCCCAACAAATAAGCTAGTTCAATTGTGGGCCGGTGTTGTGGGGACTGTTTGCTTTTATAGTCAGGCTAGCTTTTCTTTTCCAGCCTAAGACTTTTTCTGATTTATTTTTTTATCTTCATAGTTAAAGGAGGAATCTAGTGACAACTATTGCCGGAAAGTAGTGTATGTCTTTTTGGAACTTTAATAGTATTGATAATTTGATATGATATGATATGGTAAAAATGTTTTATATGACTATGGTGTCAATTTGCGTTTTTTATAATTTTCAATGTTGGTGGAGCCTATCGTGGACGCCTTTTTATGAAATTGCTTGGTGAAAAGGTGATTATCTTGTACCTAATCTCCCCAAGATTATTGGCTGAGCTTTGCCTTAATTAAACAACAATGCAAACACAATTAACCGTTGAAGTAATAAAGCAGAATTGTATAAAACTGGTGGACCTAGCACTGGTGTGATCTTGATTCTTGAATGTTGTTCCTGCTAAGGTCCTTGTGCGGTTGTTGTAAATGATGTAAGCTTATACATGTAGGACCGGCCTTTCGTATAAATTAAAATCGAGTGGACACTTAAAATTGCTCGTTTTTGATGTTGATGTTTATTGTATAGGTACTGAATGAATTCACCCATGGCACACAAAATAAAGTGAGCAAGACTGAGTTTAAAGAGGTTCTCTCGGACATTTTACTTGGCATGGCTGCTGGCTTGAAGCGAGACCCTATAGTGATCCTCCGTATAGACGGGGAAGATCTTCTAGAATTCATCAATGGCCCTACCTATGAACCAGAGATGGTTTCCATTTTTTCCGAGATAGGGTCATCCGGTGGCTCACTACGTGATTACATCATTAAGGCTTTGGATAAACTCACTGTTGATCAAGGAATGCCTCCTTCTGCAGATACTTGGGTAATACACAAGTGTTGTTTTGCATCAAACTTCGAATTTCGACATTCTTAAACATCTTAATTAATTACCCTCTATAATCTCCTCTTTTTTTTTTCTTTTGTGCTTTTGTAGGTTATAAGCAATATTGTGGAACCAGCCATGCAATCCTGTGCTATCAATGAACAAGATGACAAACCAATCACTCAAGAGACATTTTTGGTGGCGTTTAAGAAACTAGCTGACTGTGTGGCTCAACGTCTGCAAGAGCAGCCCGTGATTGTTGCTCACAGCGAAAACACTTTCAATGGAAATGGCATTAAGAGATTGCTATCCAACAAGTTTGAATTGGACAAGGTATTTATTTTTATTTTTTTCAGAATCAAGATGATTAAATGCTTTATACATGGAAACACGCATTAATTTTAATCTATTCCAAATTGCAGGCAATGAATGCAGCTCTAGAAAATGTGCCGAAAGATCGTAATGGGAAACTATCTAAGGATTATTTACGCGTAGCGTTGGATGCATTGGCTCCTGCAGCTGGTTTACCCCCACTTGGTGCAATTGATCAGGTAGCTACAGATAAACCTATTTGATATCAAACTTATTATATGTTTTGAATTGTTTTTGATGTCGTCAAAAGCATTTGTTAAATACTAAAAAGTGCTTTTGTATTTAATTAAAAATATACAAAAGGAACTTGAAAAGTGTTTCATAAGAAAGCACTTAATAGATCACTTAAAAAGTACTTTCAGGAACCTAACAATTGATTTTCTTAGAAGCTCTTTTCTTCTAAGATAAACATGTTCATTATTCCGACTTAAAATGTTCTGCAGATGGACAAAGTTGTCAGCGAAGTGTTTAAGATGGTCAATTGTGACGACGGGAAGATTATAAAAGAAGATGAATTCAAGAAGATACTGCTTGAAATTCTGGGGAGCATCATGTTGCAATTAGAGGGCAATCCCATCTCGATATCTTCAAACTCCGTTGTGCACGAGCCCCTCACAACGCCTTCCACTACACTTTTGCAGCCATCTTTCTAGATAAATTTCACAGGTTTATAAGCTATAAATATATGTATATCAAGGGAAACCAAAAGAAAAAAAATGAGCAGGGGAATAAATTTTTTACTTAGATTATTATGTACTACTAGACTAAATTCAGTTTGTGTTATGTGTTAATTTACTGAGATCAGTGTTGATGGAAATTTGTTAATGGCAACCTTCTGAGAGAGTTCTATTGTTGAAACTACTGATGTAAACATCACTTTGACTAATATATTTTTCTCCCGAATATTTGAATCCAGAACAAAAAGAAACGTTGTATAGCTGGTTCTGTAATGTTACAAAACTAATGATCATCCTAATCAAAGAAACATTGTAAATATAAAATAAGTTATGGTTCTTTAGGTTTGACCGATGTATTTTATTTTTACTCCCGAATATTTGAATCCAAAACAAAAGGAGCTTTATAGAGCTCTGTAATGTTACAAAACTATACACCGTCCTGAACCTAGAAACACAGTAAATATGGAATAAGTTACTGTTCTTTAGGCAAGGATTTTGTGAAGCCATAGTAGACAATGCAAGAAATAAATGGGCCAACCCAAAATACCCAATGGGCCTCCCATAATGAGCCTCCATGTAGCAATGCTGGGCCCAAACACCTAGCTGGGTTCAGGCCCACCCCCGCATACCCGGCCTGTCCAGTCACAGTTATGGACACAAAAACTGCAAGTGCCATGGCCCCTGCCACCACAGCACACACCATTGCCAAGCCAAGCTCTTTGCACCTTCTCTTGTCAAATGCCACTGTCACACCAACATAAAGCACCACAAATGTGCATGTAAACTCCAATATAAGTGCAGCTACCGGGCTGATATGTCCGGTTTTCGTGCCTTTGCCGGCAATTGTGCAGCCACCAAAGGAATACCTCTCTGCTGCATTGTGGCTCATCACACTGTTGATTATCGCAAAACTTAGTATTGAACCTATGCATTGAGCCAGTATGTATGCCGCAGCGCGCGTAAGAGTAATGATGCCCTTCAACGCGGCTATGAAGGTGAATACCGGGCTCATATGGCCCCCGGTAAGAGGAACCGTAACTAGAAGGAAGAGGAAAGCAATGATGAACACTGCAAATGGAACAAGAAGTTTTGGATCAGATTCATGAGAGTCCAAGCATGAGATTATGGAAGTTGTTAGTGTAAATATTAGGCAGGCTGTTGCCACTAACTCTGTCAGTGCTGCCTTCCACATCTGTAAAAAAATAAGAAATCAATGAGATGAGTATATCAATTTTTTGCTTCTTTCACAAGTAACAAATGCAGTTGCAGTACTTCTGTGAACACTTTTTGAAGTATTTTTGCGAGTTTACTAATAAGGACTTAATTCCTGATTTGTGATTACAGTGTCACCGCACATAAATCAGCTGGAATTAGGTTTCTGATGGAAATATCTATTACCTCCGGTGAGAAAAACTCGTGGTAACCAACGGAAGGAAGAAAGAGATCCCTTCTTCTTGTAGTACTACTTATAGTTTCCCAACTCTCAACTGACTTTGGAGAAGCTTTTTGATGATCAGTTTCAAGAGAAAAATCCAAATCCATGGTGTGTTTAAAGGCACCAGGTTTCATAATCCACACCAAGTGTTGATCAAGTGAAAATTGAAGTGAAAATATTGTTAAAATTATAGGCCTTGGAATTAGCCAAAATGATTTTTGGTGTTGGAAACTAGAAACAGATAGCTAGAGCATATTCTGGGTGATAAGGTTTATGAAACTGTTTTCTTTTGATTAATTAAGATTAATTAAGCTTTATCTTTCCCAAGAATATTCGTTTAGCATAAACCCTACATTCTGGCCTAGGTCAATCTAGATTGATCAAGAATAAATAAATGACTTAATTGTTTACAGGTGAAAGAATTTTGCATCTTTTATCATATATGTCTCAAAATTTTCAACTTTTTGCAACAAGGGGATAAGTTATATAATTTTATCATTAAAATAGATTTTTTGGACAAAAATGCCCTTAATTTTAGGACTAATATTTAATTTTAGAAACCCACCTTCCATCCTTACAATATTGTGATCATCATTCAACGAACAGTATTACACATGGAAGAAACTTTTCCTTCTTGAATAATCTCAGGAAAGCAAGCAAAGGGCTTCAAATGATTTTAAGGCATGCATGCTAGTTCTTTGAGTTAGTGTGTGTTAGCACGTACACTCACTAACAGAAATGTGGTTCAGTGGTAAGAACGTTCATTCAGAATGACAATGTCTCGATTTCGAGAAGGGAATCCATCATTAGAATCCATTTGCTTGCTTTCATGAGATTATTCAAGAAATCAATCAATCATTAGTTTGATGATCTACTTATGTCTCAAAGGTGTGAAAATGCTGATGTTGAATGATCTTCATGTACAACCTGAATGCCACGCTAGCGATAGCTGGCCCAACCCAGGACACCCAGTGCCAGTCCCAGAAATGGCCTCCTCTAATCAGCACCGGGCCCAAACATCTTGCCGGGTTGAGCCCAGCACCAGCATAGCCCTTCTGAGAAGTCAGAGTGGTTGACACAAAAACTAGGAGCCCCAACACAATTCCAATTTTGATGCAAACTGTGACTCTCCCCAGTGCCTTTACTTGCCTCTAATCAAAAGCCATCCAAATTGATGCAAAGAGGAACACAAATGAGCAGATGATCTCCAGCCAAAGGGACTGGCCTGTTTCGAGACCGATCTCCATGGGCCCTTGCGGGCCTGCCATGACAATGGTTAGAGTGCACCCTCCAAGTGAAAATGTGTCCTCAATGCTGCTCTTCACCACAGCTTTGAGTGCAAGTGCACCTAGTATGCCACCAAGACACTGAGCCAGGATGTATATGGCGGCGGGCGCCTGTGATGGAACAGAGGCCCGTAAGCACAGCGGAGAAGGTGACGATGGGGTTGATGTGGCCACCGGAGATCGGGAAAGTGGCAAGAAGGAGAATTGTTACAGTGATTGCAACCAAGGTTGACATTACAAGATTTGGTGTTTTGGTTTCTGCCTGAATAGAGTATATTACTATGGCGTCCAATGCAAAAAGCAGAATTGCTGTTCCGAGGAGCTCTGCCAATGATGTCCTCCATATCTGATGAAAATTCAATAGTAACGTATAATATACACGTACAAATTAAAAGTTCAAAGCTGACAGTATCATATGTATATTAGTCTGTTCTGGACTTCACACAAACAGATCAAAACATACGGTTAAGGTTCATGGACTTTACACAAGTTTTTCATCGGAAGTCCATCCAAAACGCGTTTACTTAGTTGATTTAGTTGATGAAACCAAGAATCATAGGTACATCCCATATGTGTCTAACATATACTTTCTAAAATTTCATATAAACATATCATCCAAAAGTTCACAAAACCAAAACAAGTAATGAAAATGATACCAACATTCACATTCAAAACCTCTTCCAACCCCAAAATCTTCTTCAGAGTAGTAGGCACTTGCTTCTGCTTCTCTTCTCCGATTAGGCCCCCTTCCTTGTACCTGAAAAACAATTTGAAAGAAGAATTAAAAACCTTATCTTTAAAAATAAATAAATAAACAAACTAAAATCCTCATAAATTAGAAGTGAAATCAACTTGCTTTGGTGTAGAATCAAATGGTTGAACTCTATTTCCATAGCCATTCTCTACATCACCGCCACCAACAGCAACAAACTTCATATTTCCAGCCATTTTTTGCTAATCAGCTCAATTCACAGACTTGTTTCTCTTTCAATTCTACATTGCATGTGTTTAATTATATATATATATATATACACAATAATAATTCATAAATTAAATCAATAAAGTTGAAGTATACATTTACATTATTGAAGTTGGGTGCATTATTGAAGATGGGTAACAAAAGATCAGTATAATTAACTTTTTCTTACTCCATTTTCAGTGCGGGAACCATCCGATCTCTGGCACCAAAAATAAGAAATTTGGAAAGAAAATCATATATGGCACATGTGTACACAAATATTGCAGTCACATGGGTTATCTTCATTGGACGGGTGCACCAAGGTATAACTGAACATGTTATTTGACCTTGGTAAGTTTCGACTTTGGTTTTACGGCCTTCAGCTGTGGGAATATCTTAACTGCATATGTAATAGCTGACCTCATTCACTCTCAAATTGATTGTAATACTTCTTTTTATACTTCAATAATAATAAATAAATAAATAAGTGTAAGACTTGATAAGTAGGATAAGTATATGAAATAAATGAAATTTAGGGCCTGTCCTGTAGGCTGTTTTCAGCCTGTTTTCATTTTTGTTTTCTAAAAATGATTTTAAATTTGTGTCATGTAACCTTTTTTCATTTTATTTTCAAAATACAAAAACAAAACTAGTGTTAAAAGTGAAAATTTTGAAAAACAAAAAAAAAATTGTTTTTCTTGAATTTGTTTTTGTTTTTCATATGAGTGGGTCCCATATCATTAAATAAGTGGGTACCATATCATTAAAAAAAAAAAAAAAAAATTTCTTTTTTTTTCTCCCACCGGACCTCATCTCCAACGTGATTCTCCTTCTTTCTTCTTCTTATTCCTTTAACTAATCTTCTCCATTTTTTCTCTTCTTCTTCTCTTCATCTTCTTCGTCTTCTTGCCGCCGATCTCTTATTCTTCCGAACTATTTTTCGTCGCCGATTTACTCCTCCAAATGCAGATCGACCCACGATCTCCTCTTCTTCTGATCATCTTCTTCTTCTCCGATCCTTTTCTTCTCCTTCTCCGATCTTCTTCTTCTTCTTCTTCTTCTGATCCGCTGCTTCTTCTTCTTCTCCGATCATATTCCTCTTCTTCATCTTCGATCTTCTTCCTTTCTTCTTCTCCGATCTGGTTTCCTTTCTTTTTCTTTTTCTTTTTAATTTTTTTTATATATTTATATACTGTTATTTATATTTATTAAAATAATACTTATGTATAATTTAAGAGTTTATTTTTTATTAATTGTTTAATTGATTTTTTTTGGAAGTAATTTGTGAACTTGTGTTTAATTTAAAAATTACACTATAAAAATTATATTGGTTAATTATTTAATCAATTTGTTTATAATTGTTATAATATTAAACAAAATGTAAAAATTGATATTTCAATTTTCGAAAGTTTTCGGTTATCCTACCAGATGCGTTTTTCCCGTTTATATTTTCAAAATACGGATTCCAGTAAATGCTACCAGACGCAATTTCGGAATTCAAAAATGAAACTAAAAACACTGTTTTCATTTTCATTTTTATTTTCAAAAAATAAAAACAGAAAATAGCTTGCAGGACGGGCCCTTAACAATCAAGTTTTTTTTTTTTTTTCCCTTTTTCCTATCATTATACACAACAGGTTTGCTTATTCACAAGTGAAAACAACTCTATCTAAAATTCATGATAACATTTTTACCCCTTTCAAATTTATTTATATTTTGTGTATATATACTTTATGTAATTCTAAAGTTTGTAAAAGATGTTAAATAAATAAATAAAAAGTCAGTAATGACATATTTACCTTTGCTTTATCAATGGTGTACATACATATATATTTTAGTAATTAATTTTGAAATCTATTAAGGCTAAAACTGTCATTTCCTTGCATGCAAAATCCTACAAACATTCACATTAGAAACTTCTTCCAAACCCCCAAAATTTTCTTCAAAATGTTGCAGGAACTTGCTTCTGCTTCTCGTCTTTGATTTGCCAACTTTCATGATCCCATAAGTTTGGGGTTGTGATTCTGAATCTGATACAAGTATTTTTAAATATAGCTAAGAGAATTATAATTAAAGTCAAACTAGTAGAAAATTTTAAAAACAGCTAGCTAGCATATATATACTATACAAAATAACTAAATATCTACGATGTGATTTCTTATCAAATTGTCTTTATTTATTTCTCGTATAGATTCACTGATCATTAAACAATTAGATTTGTAATATTTTTCAATGAATTTCATGTGTATTGACTAAATAAATAAATAAATAAAATCGTATCCTATTTGATTGGAAGGAGAGATGACAAAGATAAGTTGTAAGTTGTAACATCACGTAATAATAATAAAAAATTTAGTTCTTACTATAATTAGCTGATATTTTAGGTACTCAATAATGAGGTTTGGTCCTCATACAACTAGATGGAAAATTATGGATATTTTACACAAACAGCCTCCTCCACCTAAAACCTTCAATTAAGTTGACCCAATTTGACTTGAGAAAATGTCCAAAAGATCCTTAATTATATTGTGTTCATCATTCCAGGAACAGTATAAATTAATACAACAAATTTGATGCATGCGATGCAACTAAACATTTTCCAACCACGACATACACACACACTAAAACAACATTAGATCCCTTAATTTTCTTGATTATTCAAGAGTTCAACTATCAATATCATTAATTTGATGATGATCGATCATCTACTACTTATTTCTCCAAGACATGAAAATGCTGATGTGGAACGATCTTTGTGTACATTGCGAATGCCACGCAGGCGATAGCTGGCCCGACCCAGAACACCCAGTGCCCGTCCCATAGATGGCCTCCTCTAATCAGCGCCGGTCCCAAACATCTTGCCGGGTTGAGCCCAGCACCAGCATATCCCTTCGTAGCAGTCACAGTGGTTGACACAAAAACTAGGATCCCCAACACAATTCCAATGATGATGCAAACTGCGACTCTCCCAAGTGCCTTCACTTGCCTCTGATCAAAAGCCATCCAAATTGATGCAAAGAGGAACACAAATGAACAGATTATCTCCAGCCAAAGGGCCTGGCCCGTTTCAAGACCAATCACGATGGGCCCCTGCGGGCCTGCCGTCACAATGTGTAGAGTGCACCCTCCAAGTGAAAATGTGTCCTCAACGCTGCTCTTCACCACAGCTTTGAGTGCAAGTGCACCTAGTATGCCACCAAGACACTGAGCCGTGATGTATATGGCGGCGCGCGTGAAGGAACATATCCCTGTTAGTGCGGCAGAGAAGGAGATGATCGGGTTGATGTGCCCGCCGGAGATCGGGAAAGTGGCCAGGAGGAGAATTGTTACAATGATTGCAACCAAGGTTGACATTACAAGGTTTGGTGTCTTGGTTTCTGTTTCTATGGAGGAGATGACTATAGTATCCAATGCAAAAACCAAAGTTGCTGTTCCTAGGAGCTCCGCCAATGATGCCCTCCATATCTGATTAAAATTCAATTGTAACATGAGATAATATACCTCCCGTAGTCCCGTACAAATTATATTTTCAAAGCAGACAATATCTTATTGTATATAATCTGTTTACACGAGTAAAAGTTTTCCATTCATAGTCCAAAATTATATGACGGCTGATATGCCCAATATATATATATATATATGCTTTCAAAAATTTCATATAAACATATCATTCTTCACAAAACCAAAAGTAGTGCATGCAAAATGATACTAACATTAACATTCAAAATCTCTTCCAACCCCAAGATCTTCTTCAATGAAGTAGGCTCTCGCTCCTGCTTCTCTTCTCCGATCAGCCGTTCATGTGGCCTGAAAAATAATTCGAAAAAAGAATTAACAACTCAATTATCTTAAAATAAAAATAAAATAAAAAATAAAAAATAAAAACCTCATAAAAATGAAAATGAAAAGGTTATATATATATATATATATATGGTGACTTACTTTGGTGTGGAACCATATGGTTGAACTCTATTTCTATATCCGTTCTCTGCATCATCAGCAAGCTCCATATTTCCTGCCATTTTTTTTTCTAGCTTTAGCTCAATTTCTGTGCTTCTTCTTTCAGTTTCTCTTTTGCATGTATTTATAATGTTGTATAGTAGCCAGAACCAAGAAATTCAACTTCGAATTTTCAACAAGCTCATATACTATAATTAAACATTAATAATTAATAAGTAATAAGTAATTTTTAATAATATTTTTTTTAAATGGATTTAATAATAAAATTAATAAGCTGCCTTTTATGAATGTGAATTATATACATTTCTTGACCTAGAATATCGGCTACTGATAAGCTCCTCATTTATTATTGCATGATGTTCCAACTTATCTTCATCCATCACATGATGCAGCTCTTTCCAACTGAATTGGATCATATAAAATATTTTAAATAATTTATTTATTTATTTATTTATTTATTTATTTTGTCATTATTGTGTGTCAATTACATAAAATGGTTGAAGAAATCTTTTTGTAATATTTTATAATTTGTGTGAAATCTGATAGGCTGTTTTCTTCATTATCACCCCCAGAAAAAATATCTTCATCAACAATTTGATATATTGTAGTTTGACTTGTCTTTGTTTACAAAAATTATATAAACAAATCCATTGAATAATGTTTTGTATCATAATTTCGATCATGTAGTATCATTACAGATCATGAACTTGAATCACATCCCCAGACTTATGGGATCATACAGCATGCATTTGCATATTTAAAACAATTATTTGTCAGAGAATGACAACAATTATAAGGAAAATGCTTGGGTACTGACCAGTCAATACCCAGACATACTGATCACCCAATCGGGTGTTGCCACGTGGCCCAAACTCTTTCACTTTTTACATTTTTCTCTTTGCTTTGGGTTACGTGGTAACCAACCATTAGTTGGTCAGTATGCCTGAGTGTTGACCGATCAGCACCCAAGCATTGTTCCAATTATAATACTATCTCAAACATATTATTTTATTATTATTTTTATTTTTTTCCTAAACATAAAGTGGGTTTTGAAAACTACAACAGAAGCACCTAATTTTACATAAAATTAATTAATAGAAATGTCAAATGCCAAAAATTAATCAACTTCTTTTTGATGATCATAATATCCTATCATATCATCGTATGTATCAATCCAAGCACTCAAATCAAAGAGTTGACCCCACCTCATATAATTAATTGGCCTCTAAATAAGTTGGAAGATAATGTAGCAGTGAATGGAAAAGCTCCAACCACCGGCAATCAATAAGGAGAACCTTTCAAGGTAACCAAACCTTACGAGCGTTTATATAATTAGTAGTATACACTGCCGTGAAACAGAGGACAGCACTTAGTCACCAATATTCCACCGATACCTGACATGTTTATATATTCTGTTATTGTTCAAACTCCTAATGAATTTAAGTTAATTACTTTCCTATCCTATCAAGATGTAATGAAATACTCCCTTCAATCAGTAAATAAAGTAAGATATTATTTACACAATATCAAAATCTATTATGGTATCAGAGCAAAGCTAAGAAAAAGCTTGAGATCCTAAAACCCTAAAATCTCTTCTACTAAAATTTCTTTTCTTTTCTTCCAAAACCCTAACCTGCCGTCCACCATGACTTCTCCTAGCCTAACCATATCTGCTTCTTCCTCCTCCACCTCTCTGCCTCAAGTCACTCTCATGGGAACGACCAACAACAACCGACCACCATCCCTCATTGCAATCAACTCCACTCAAGTTCCTATCAAACTCACAAAATGGGGCAACTATGCAGCCTGGAGATCTCAATTTGAAAACTTGTTCTTTGGCTACGGCCTTATGGGATATCTAGACGGTACCAAGCCGTGTCCCTCTGAAACTATTCTGGACTCCACTGAAACCACCGGTTAAGCCTCCACACCCAATCCGGATTATCATCTCTGGCTCCGCCAAGATCATCTACTTCTCCATGCAATTCAAGTTTCGTGCATGGGAGCCGCACAATCCATTGTCACCCATTCTACCACCTCTGCTCAGGCGTGGACAAAACTCGAGGTCACCTACGCCAACAGGTCCAATACACATAAGCTTGACCTTCTTGACTCACTAACGAACGTTAGCTTAGAAGACAAATCTGTAGCGGATTACATGCAGGGGATCAAGACCATCCTTGAAAACCTTGAATTGATTGGTCATCCCGTTAATGATGGTGCAATTGTTATTCACACACTGAATGGACTAGGACCAGCCTACATCCCTCTTGTATCAGCCATTCGAGCCCAAGACACCCCAATAACCTTTGAAGAACTCTATGACAAGTTACTTGACCATGAAGCCTTCCAGTGCCGTGATGAAACAAAGAAACAGGGTCCGACGATCACAACTCAATTCAATCAACGCACCTATAATAGGTGAGGTCGTGGCCACCAAGGACAACCATCGGCCATCATGGGCCATCATCAGAATCTCGGCTTCAACCAGTCTCACGGTTAGCACTTTCACTCCGGGACAGCCCCAAGCGATGGACGTGGCTTCAATCCAAATCAAGCCGGCTTTTATCGCTACAACAACTCATCCAACCAGTCTCACCAAAATCAATGGCGCCCACAGGCCTCCTACAATTCTCCTCGGCCGGTCGGTCAACTTTGTGACAAAATTGGCAACACGGCCCGAACCTGTCGCTCCCGCCCATCTCTGGCAGCCCACACCTAGCCACAAGCGAATCACATGACATCTGATCAATATGTACCTCGCAACAACAACAACAACTGGATCCTAGACTCTGGTGCTTCCCACCACATGACATCAGATCTTCAGAATCTATCACTGCATTCAGAATATGGTGGTCCGAAGGATATAATGCTTGGTGACGGTAAAACTATTCCTATAACTCACACTGGCTCCACATCTTTGCACGCATCTGATAATTCCTTTCATCTGAAACATGTCCTCTACTCTCCAAATATTTCACACAACGCAGTCTTAGTATCACAATTTTGCTCTCACAATTGAATTTTTCCCTGATTGCTTTCTTGTGAAGAATCTGACAACGGGGGCATCATTGGTCCGCAGCCAGAATAAAGGAAATCTTTATATTTGGCCATTGTCTAGTCAACTGCATCATCCTACATCACCAGTCCACCTCCAATCTGCGTTAGTCACACCAACCATCACACCTCTAGTGTGGCACTATCATCTAGGTCATCCCTCCCTATAGGTTCTCCAGTCTCACAACCTTCCAGTCACCAAGTCTGCGTCTCCTTTTTCTCATTGTTCAGCATGTTTATGTAATAAGAGTCATATGTTACCATTTGGTAAATCAACATTGACCAGTAATAAACCTTTAGAGATTTTATTCACTGATGTTTAGGGTCCGGCTTATATATCGTCTTTTGACAATTTTTGTTACTATGTCATCTTTGTGGACTATTTTTCTAAATATATGTGGCTATATCCACTTAAACATAAGTCGGACGTTCCACTTATTTTTAGACGCTTCAAGGCGCTTGTTGAAAATTTTTTTAACTCCCGCATAAAAATTGTGTACACAGATGGCAAAGGGGAGGCACAATCTCTTGGAATTGACCTGAAAAATACTGGTATCCCACACTTAAAATCCCTACCTCACACACCTGAACATGTAGGCACTGCTGAACGCAAACACAGGCATGTGGTAGAAACGGAATTGACCCTATTACACCATGCCTTGATGCCTCTCAAATACTGGTCCCTAGCGTTTCAGGCCGCGGTTTACTTAATCAACTGCATGCCCACGGCAGTCCTCAATCACCAAAACCCATTTCGCCTACTCTTTGACAAGGATCCAAATTACCACAAATTACATGTATTCGGTTGCTTATGTTACCCTTGGTTATGTCCCTACACATCTCATAAATTACAACCTCGTTCCAAACCGTGTGTCTTTGTCGGGTACTTCACTGATCATAGTGCGTACCTATGTCTAGATCATCTTACCAATCGAGTCTATGTCTCTCGTCATGTCGTATTTGTTGAAACGGATTTTCTGTTCGCAAAATGTGTCCAGCCCATGTCATCACCACCACTACCCCCAAGAGTCAAAACTTGGCTTCAACCCCTTGCTCCTACTGTTAGGTCTGACCGAGAGTGTCATTCCCAAGCAGCCACTGATCCACATCTCCTTCATGATGCTTCACTTCATGAAATTATACATGTCCACGTGCCTACACCTACACATAATCCTACACTACAAACTGCACTCCCTACCCAACCTACACATATTCCTCCCCAACATAGCATATCCCGTAACACTAACACACCAGATGCCTCACAATCGACCACACATACACCTTCCGCAACAGCCACCTGTGAGTAAACCTCCATTCTTGGTATGCCTACACCTGATCCGCAGCCCCACTCTCCCACTAAAAAAATCCAAACACACTTCATGCACAACATCTACAAACCCAAGGCAATATTTGACCTTCACACTACCACTCACTCTCCACCCCAATCTGAACCAACCAGTCTGACCCAAGCTCGTAAGCAATTGGAAAGGCGACAGGCCATAAGCGCTAAGTATGATGCACTTGTCAAGAACGGCACATGGGAACTGGTTCCATCTCATTTGTCTCAAAATGTGGTGGGTTGTAAATGGATATTTCAGATTAAGCGAAACCCAGATTGGTCCGTGGCTTGTTACAAAGCTCAACTTGTAGCGCAAGGTTTTCATCAAAGACCTGGAGTTGACTTCACTGAGACCTTCAGTCCAGTTGTGAAGCATGTTACTGTCTGTCTGATTCTAACACTTGCTATTACTAACAGTTGGCCTTTACGTTAACTAGATGTCAATAATACTTTTTTTGCAAGGCACTCTGACAAATGATGTTTACATGGTGCAGCCGCCTGACTTCATCCATCCCACCCAACCGTAACATGTATGCAAGCTTCGGAACTTCCTCCTAGCTACCGGGTTTGTTAATTCCCAATGTGATGCCTCTCTCTTCATCCAACATCGATCTGGGCACACCATGTACCTACTAGTCTACGTGGATGACATCATCATCACAGGCTCTTCGGTCTCACATGTTCAAAAATTTATTGCAGTCTTAGCTAGACAATTCTCACTGAAGGACCTTGGTCAATTGTCATTCTTCCTTGGTGTCAAGGCTCATCATTCCACGAATGGGTTGTTTCTTTCTCAGCAAAAATATATTTGAGACCTCCTCGCCGATACCAACATGCTTGAAGCAAACTCGGTGTCCACTCCACTATCACTCACCGAAACCTTGACACTCAATAATGGTAGCGCTCCTATGGACGTCACACAGTACAAGCAAGTTCTCGGCTCTCTTCAGTACCTCTCCTTAACCCGTCCGAATGTTTCCTTCGCAGTCAACAAACTCTCTTAGTTCATGCACCATCCAACGATGATTCACTGGAATGCTGTCAAACGTGTGCTTCGATATCTCAAGGGATCCCTAGACCATGGCCTCCTTATTCATCACAAATCACCTCTTCATCTCCATGCCTTTGCCGATGTTGACTGGGCTGGTGATCAGGATGATCGGCGTTCTACTACTGTAGGGAAAAATAACAAAAGTAGTACACGTAGCGGAAGCGATACTAAAAATAAGATTTAGTGACTTTTAAAAATTTTTCCTTTATGAACCTTAAACCCTTTAATTAATTAAACATGCATATACAATAACAAAAAGTAGATTACCTTTTGTCGCGTGATCCGATTGACTTACGTCGATGGTAATCCGCAAGATCTTCAATCCTAGCACGAACGTGGATCACCTAGGAGCGTGGTCTCCCTTTTTTTTTTGAATTGCAAACCTGTGAATGGACAAAACAATCAAAAGAATGTCTAAGATTATTCCGGTCACTTTTGAGTTCTCAATCTAATGATCGAAACTCGCGTGAACCTAGATCGATATCGTATACACAAGCTTATTAATGATTAAGCAAATAGTATACTATCAAAGAATAATCTAACACTCTTTTTTGTCTTAGTAGAATAAAAAACTCTCTATGAATGAAGAAGAAGAAGAAAAATATAATCTCATGAACACATGTGTGTAGTGGCCGAACCCTATTGCAAGAATAATATAGGGTGGCCGAATTTTGCTTCCTTTCTCCATTAGGGTTGCCGAATTCTATGTAGTTGTGTATTAGGGTTGGCCGAATTTCATCATGTCACTTATATAGGGTGACCGAAATTCAACCCTAATTCTTTTCAACTTTTTAGACTTCAAACCCTAATCTAACTCATAGATATTTTATTCTATTCTTTTGACTAAATAAAAAGACTCCTTATTTGATTAAATAAATAAAATTAATTATTTATTTCCTTATCAAACAAGTCTTTTACTTTTAGGAAATATATTTCCTAATTAGAAAAGATTTGTTTCTTTAATTAAACAATTAATTAATAAATTAATTAATTCTTATTTAATTAAAACAAATGAAACAAAATAATATATTAGGTTAAAACTTTAACCTTGCCGCCCTACTTGAATAGAATTGGGCCTAATATTATTTTCTTATTTCATTTAATCCATTGGACTTTAAATAAAAAGCCCACATGTGAACCAGACCCATTCTTACTAAAAGAAACAAGCCCACATGTCTTTCATTAATATATTAATATAATTGAGCAGCCCATTACATAAATAATGTGCAAATTATATTCTTAATATATTAAATGCAATTCTAGATGGACCCTTAAATTGGTCCGGTAGAATATATCAAGTGATCCATGCAAGTCCGTGTGGATTGGGGATCTTGGCGGGCCATCTAAATTTAAGCTTCAATAGACATAACCTAATCACAATCAACAAATGATTCACTTAGGTCCGATCCATTAATTTTAACTCATTCCACTAAAGAGCTAAAACTGAACTCTTAAATAAAGATAGAAAAGGAAGATGTTCCTCATTCATACCCTAGACAATCATATTGGAGATAGTGTATCCTCGTGATTAATATCAGTAATCGCCAAGAGTTCATAGACCGCCTATAACTCTCCAAGTTACCATATTTACTCATATGACCACGTTTTGAACTTGGATATTTTGACTTGTCCAGAAGCCATGTTTTCAATAGACACTATCGAAAACTCAACGTTGAGATTTAATATCCAATTACCTCAAAACATCCATATGATGATATTATACTCTCATTTTATTAAATGGAGCCACGATGTCCATATCTATAAATGAAGTCCTCTATCGATTAACAAATGAATATCACCAAACTATCGAGGATAGACTATGCGATATAATCGTACTCATTGATAACTCAAATGATATCACTTACAACCATAAGTCCATCATTTATCTCAGGATTAAGATAGACTCTCCGATTGTCCTGATAATGAAAAGACTTTTATCTACTGACGGTTCTAGATAAAGCTTTTCATTGTGATCCAGTTCAATGCACCCAGTGCACTAGATCCTTTTGCTCGAAGACACTCCGATGATTTTAGACTCATCATATCTCATTTGATCCCACTCAAATGCTAGCAAAAGAATTCTACAACTTTAACAAGATAAAGGTGCCCAACCTTTAAATTAAGTTGTGAACATTATTCAAGACTAACTAAAGAATTGTGTCTACCACATACATATCCAGATGTACGAACAATTCTTCTTTTCCCATAGTCTTTAGACCTTATGATTATTTACTTTGACAATTATAATATTAAACTATAAATGCTATACGATTTGTTAAACCAGAAATCACTTTATTAATATGAAAAAGATTGTTAATTACAACATTACACTCTTGCTATTGAGCATAATCCTAACAACTACAGCATACATAGTCTTTCTCGGCTCCACTCCTATCAGTTGGAGTTCCAAGAAACAATAGACCGTTGCGCGATCCTTAACCGAGCCAGAATATCGTGCCATTGTGTCCACTGCTGCAGAACTAAATTGGCTTGGTCATCTTCTCAAGGAGCTTCAGATTCGAGTCTCTGCGGCTTCGGTTATTTACTGCGACAATGTTGGCGCCACTTATGTTTGTGCCAACCCCATCTTCCACAGTCGCATGAAACACATTGCTATTGACTTCTACTTTGTACGAGATCAAGTGGCTCGCAAACAACTCCGCGTAGCACACGTAAGTATGAAATCAGTTGTCGGACTTCCTCACCAAGACCCTCTCTCGCAAGCAGTTTCTTGCTCATCGATCAAAGATAGGCATCCTATCCGGAAGCTCTATCTTGCGGGGGCATATTAGCAGTATACACTGCCGTGAAACAGAGGACAACACTTAGTCACCAATATTCCACCGATACCTGACATGTTTATATATTCTGTTATTGTTCAAACTCCTAATGTATTTAAGTTAATTACTTTCCTATACTATCAAGATGTAATGAGTATAAATACTCCCTTCAATCAGTAAATAAAGTAAGACATTATTTACACAATACCAGACCTTACGAGCGTATATATAACATTATCTATACGCCAATCCAAAGCCAACAGGGGCGTAACTCAGCTAGTAGATGAACGAACTTAGGGTTTGGGTAAATGACTCACAAGTCAGCGGCTCGAATCCTACCAATGGAGAAAGCTTTCAAAAAAATATCTTATGAGTAATTTTCCAATGAGGACTTTTACAATACACACTTACATGTTATCAAATGTTTTTCGATGAGATTTTTTGTATGCATCCTAAGAAAATTAAAATATACATTTGGTAAAAATTTGGAAATTTTTTGGATTTGAGAACTATTTTTTCTTATATTTCCCTATTTTTAAATGTTTTGTCTTCAAAAAAATAAAATAAAAATAGTTCTTGCACCCGAATTTTTTTAAAAAAAAATTCCATAAATGTATTTCAATGTTTTAATCATCCATACAAAAAATCTCATCGAAAAACATTTGATTACTTGCAATTTCATCAAAAGGTGCTTAAAGTGTGCATTGTAAAAGTCTCATTGGAAAATTACTATAGAACTAATTTTTTCCAATTTTTTTAAAGATAAAACATTTAAAAATAGGGAAATATAATAAAAAATAGTTCTCAAACCCAAAAAAAATTCCAAATTTTTACCAAATATGTATTTTAATTTTCTTAGGATCCATACAAAAAATCAAATCAAGATTCAATATATTCCATACAATTTCGTCAAAAGGTGCTTAAAGTGTACATCATAAAAGTCCTCATTGGAAAATTACTCATATCCTGAATTAATAGATATTGTAAAAAAAAAAAAAAAAATCTATACGTCAATCCAGTAACATTTCTTACCACCTATATAGGGTAATTTAACGATAATTTTGAGTTTAAATTCATGTATATATATATATACACATAGACACACAAGTGACAAAAATTTACTTGATTGATGTAAAGATGATATCATGATATGCTTGTCTCATATATTGAAGTATTGTTCGATAACAAGTTTGAAGTGCAAATCAGTGTCAAGCAACCAATTAAGCCGCCATTAAATTTCCAACCAAAACTGATAAAAAAGAAGATAAAAACCATTATCTGGAAGTGGACCTCTAATAAAGTTGTAGCTCAGCTGTTTTAAGGCAACATTTAGAGCTCAAACTGTGCTGCTAGCTTAGGACTGCATGCAAGGGTCTACCATTTTTAGCTGTTATTAATTATAATCCTAAAAATCACAACAACCATTAAATATTTGTACACACAGACTTCTTCTTCATTTATTTATTTAATTAATTAACAATTCTTAATTCTTCTCTCTAATCAGTCCTTGTACTTTTATTGTGTTGAATTATATTTGTCTCATAAACTAAGAAAGTTCTTTGAAAAATCAATATAAGAGCATCTTCAATGATATTATGCATTCAAAAAAAATTGAGTGTCATATAGGATAGATAGATAATGAGATAGAAAAAACATCTCCAATACAATTATCTAACTTCAATATGGAGACAATTATCTAATTTCAATATGGAAGTGATGTGGCAAATTTTTCTTTTAAAAGAATATGGAGATGAGTTTCTACTTTTTAGAGCATCTCCAATGGTAATGTGTCTTGCATTTAAAAAAAATGGTGATATGTCAACATTGTCAAGCCAATGCATGTAACTAAACTTGATAGACATTATGAAAAAGTGGTCTCTAATGCTTCACTTGTAAAATATATGTTTTTAATGACATGTCAATTTATTATTGGTCTCCTTAAAAAAACTTTAGAATTATTGAATAAAATAAAGTAAAAGACAAGAGTGGTTGTTGACTAGGCCAACAAAGTGGTTGTCCAGCAGACCCTCTAAAATCAGAAAATCATGTTGACAGCCTCTAAAAAAAAAGTTGTCACCTCAGCTTGAAGTTATACTAGAGAGGTTGAAATGAATTTTGTAACAAAGTGGTTGTTCATCCTACGTGGCATCTAATTTTTTCACAATCCACATTAGGTTTAGAAACTCTTCTAGAAATGCTGACTATGATTTCTAATTCTCTCCACCAATAATATTAAAGCCAAAAAAATGTATTATTGTGATTAGTTATAATATGGATGCATATAAGATTTTAGATAATTGTATTGGAGATGTGAAAATGTATTTCTTAAAAAAAATCCAAATTGGATCTATAATAAATAGAAATACGAATGTGTCACTATTTAGAAACCCCCAAAATGCATATTTGCATTGGTTTCTGATGCAAAAGTGGCTTACATACCAAAAATCGTTAACATAGCAACAATGTCAAAAGATTTGCTTCCTATGTGGCATAAAAATAGACTTGATAGAAAATCAACTTAAAATTTGATTTATAATACGTCTGTTTAAAACATATTTATTTTTAATGACGTGTCCAATTTTTTTTTCTTTTTCTTTTTCTATTTATTTCCTTACTAAAAATAGATGAAAAATTAATGTCAATTTTTAATACTTACTAAGTCAAACGAAAAAATAGATCTGCAATAGACCGTCTAAAAGTAGATGGTCATGTTGACAATGTCTAATATATTTTTTTGCCACATTAACGTGACGTGGAGATACATTTTTTAATAGACTGTCTATTTATCATTTATGACATTTTTTTTCTTACAAATCATTCTTGCATTGAAAATGCTCTAAGCATATTAATATTCAACTACACTTTCTCTAACACCAACCAATCAGGTCAAAGAGATCTAGGAAGATCGACCGCTACAAAAACACAACTCCGGAATATAACTCCCACCAAAGAGAAGGGTCTCCTCAATTACACTGTTTGAATATCTAAAATAATAGATAGAATCATTTTAAAGGGTCCCTAGTTTAGAAGGGACTTTTGTGTGTTTAGAAGTTGTGGACTTTGTCAAATGTACTCTTTCTTATATTATGGTTAAAGAGTATTTTTACCTATTAATTTAAAGAAAGATTTCTCTGAATAAAAAATATATTTAAAAGGTTCAGGTTATATCAATTTAAAATTGTAATTTAAAATATTTAAACTTAACATTGAACTATCTATTTTTATTATTATTATTAGGAGGTTATTGAATTAACATTCATTCTCTACTCTTTGATCTATATCAAATTGACTCAAAAATTTAGGATGACAACTTGATATAGTATTGAAGCGGAAATTATCCTATCAGTGCATCCTGATAGAATTATATAAGAATATTGAATGTGAGCCACTCGTTTTACATACTTTGACTTGGTATGTATGCACTTGTCAAATCACTGATATAAATGAGTGGCTCACATTCAATATCCTGATAAAGTTATATCAGGATGAACTGATAGGAACGGGACCGAGTATTGAAGTGCTGACATGTATTTTTTGTTTTTAGTGAATTCTCAATGTTAAAAATTTATGACAAAAATCTGCATGAAATTGATGCCGATTTACCAAAGAAACTTCCCATATAAAATATACTTTACAAATTGAGACCTAAAGAAAAAAAAAATTTTAAATGTATATATATATATACACACTTAGAGCATCCACAATGGTAAGATCCAAAAACAAGACCCATTTGTTGCCACATCATCAAAAATGGGTCTTCTTTTTAAAAAATGTGTCTTGCCATTTGGATCCACTTAATTTGGGTCTCTTTTCCCCACAATGAGGTTAAATTGGAAAAGTAAAAACGGATCCACTTTTTTAACTTTTTTCCAAACAATCATTACTCTTCTTTAAAATATTATATATATTTATATATAAAAAATATATATATTAATAAATAAATTATATAATACATTTTAAATATCAACACTATCAATAATTATTTAACAAATTATGATTAATTTAAAATAAAAAAAATTATTAATTTAAAATTATCACAACCGAATTACATCAACAATAAAAATAAATATTTAAAACAAAATATTGTATACGATTAGACATGACGCCGGTTTCGGTTCCCCGATTCCGAACCTTCAAAACCGGTCATGTTCCAGTTTTGAAGGTTAGGTTTTGGTTCCTGTTCCAGTTTTGAAGGTTAGGTTTTGAAGGTTTGGTTCCAGTTCTGTTCCGGTTTTGGTTCCTCGGTTCCAGTCTGGTTCCGAGGGTTTGGGTCTGGCGGTTCCGGTCCGATTTCTGACGGTTCCGACTGTTTAGTTCCAGTTCTCGACCCGGTTCCAATTTCCTACTATGTTTCTATTCCAGTTCTGAACTTTCAAAACCGGTTCCAGTTTTGAACGTTCGATTCTGGTTCCGGTTTTGAAAGTTTGGTTCCGGTTCCAAACCTTCAAAAAAATAATGTTTTCATTCAAATTATTTTAATTTCATTAAAATAAAATTTTATAATTGAAATTAATTTTTTTATATTTTTTTTCATTATATATATAATTATTGAAATTAATAATAATATATTTAAATTATAATATATATATATATATATATATATATATATATTAAATTTATTTATATTTTTTCATTATATATATAATTATTGAAATTAATAATAATATATTTAAATTATAATAATTGATATATATATATTAAATTTATTTATATTTTTTCATTATATATATAATTATTGAAATTAATAATTATATATTTAAATTATAATAATTTAAATATATATATATATATATTAAATTTATTTATATTTTTTTTATTATATATATAATTACTGAAATTAATAATTATATATTTAAATTTAAATAATTTAAATATATATATATATATATTAAAAAAATTTATATTTTTTTATTATATATAATATTGAAATTAATAATTACATAATTTAATTTAAATTATATTTATATATATATATATAAGCCCAACCCAATGATTGGGAGGTGTTGGGAACCCAACTCTAATCATTGGGTAAGACCCAAATAGAATTCTAAATTTAGACCCCAATTTGGGTTTAGTGGGGTGGAGCCCACATTTGGGTCTTCTTTTTTGGGTCCCTTTTTTTACTATTATAGCACTATTGGATCCAACTAAAAATGGGTCTCTTTTATCCACCATTGTGGATGCTCTTTACAAATTGAGACTTTTGAGTCAACTTTTACTGTTTACACAAACATAAATAGGATATCATTAGTATGGACCCATACCATTTATAAAAAAAAAAACATGGACGCATACCTTTATCGACTAACAACCCATAAATTAAATTTCATGAGCAGACTTTTGATTCATTATGTCGTGTGCTGTGATTTCAATGGTCCAGTCCCGAAAGAGTAACTCCCAGTCCCACAAGTATAAATTGTTAGCTATAACCATACCATTTTGTAACACTCCACATGATGCATCATATTCTTATTAATATATATCATCATTTTCTATCTAATATCTTGATCTTAATGTCTCAAAAGTCTTTAATCTTAAATTTCAGTGGATTGTACTCAAATATAATTTTAACACTGTATTTTGTTTATTTTAATATATATATATATATATAATACTTCTCTAATCAGGACCATCCTGACTTTATAATTTCAGAACGTTCAACCACAGTCAATATATATATATATATATATATATATATATAGTCTTTCTATTGTCAGTTCAAACTGATATCAGTTCCTTGCATGTAGACCATTGAATTTAAATGTTTTGACTTTGCTGCATACACTTGTCAAAATATCTTTTAAATCCAATGATCCACATGTAAGGAACTGATATAAAAATATTTTATATCATTAAACTGACAATAAAAAGACTATATATATATATATATCCTTTGTCCTTACAATCTATGAGAAATCCCAACATGATATTATAAGTATATTCCACTAGTTTTGATCAAATTAATTATATAAGCAAATTTCATAGGTTTATCCTGATTGTATAATCTTATATAATTTTGATCAAAACTAGTGGAATATACTTATAATATCATGCTGGGATTTCTCATAGATTATAAGGACTAAGGACATATATATAACACATGGTCCCTTGCCATAGTGGTGGGCCTTCCTTTGGGAACCCCCCACCACCAAGGTTCAAGACCTAGTGTGTGCATAGAATTATGCAAATTTTCCTTGGCCCATTTAAAAACATGGGTGTTGTCCCACTTTGTGTGGGTGGTTGTCCCTCCTTCGTGTGGGTTCTCTCTCCCCATCCGTGGGAGTTTCAGTCTGGGCTGCGCTTAGAAGTCGATTCTCGATGGATCTCAGTTGTTGCTGTAATCATGTCCTGGATCTGTATTCCAGTTGTTGTCTTCCAATAAAAAAAAAAAAGGATATATATATATATATTCAGGGGTTTATCGGGTCGGGACTTGGCAAGATTGAGCTCTACAAGTATGGTCCAGAATACAATTTTTATTTTAAGTGAGGATATCGATACTCCCCAAACTTTACGGTTTAATGGACAAAAGTGTGATTATATTTACAATACTCTATTGGTGGACTTAAAATCATTTTGAAGTTTACAATCACCGAGTCAAGAGACCCTTGGTATTGGAATTTATGTGTAGGAATTCAAACCTGTAGCTGTAACAGAAAAAACGTTAAGGACTAAAACGATTATATTAAAATCTAACATAAATAAACCCGAAAATTAGAAGTTTCCTGATCTTATCTGCAAATATGGAAGCTTCTATTTTGGCAATTTTTGAACTTGTGATTGTAACAATGGCATGCCAAAATTTTTATAATGTATAATTGCAATAAGAGGGATAAATAAATCCTAAATTTGCTAGCAAAAGTATATATGCCTTAGGATGCCACACATTCACACACATCTATCTATCTATCCTCTACTTATCACCATTATTTACAAAGTTGCTGAAACAAACAAACTAGTGGTAGGTGCACTACCACTTTACCACTTGACTTGACGTGACTTTCCAGAAAAAAACAAACTTAATTTCTTATTTATGTGAGGAATTAAATTCCCTTTTGCTGGTAAGGATTCCCAATCGGTAAACGTGATGTATTGTCAAATTCTATTCTTAATTGTCAAATGTTTTGCCGTCCCCTTAACTTGGATTACTCTACACAGGACAAGAAGGATTCTCCAAAGAATTAGTAAAATCAGCTTAAATGGGGTCAAACAGAACCTTCTGTTCGATAGTTTCAATGGTTCTTGTTTTGTTCCATTCAAGCATTGAGTGGAAGATCAGCAAGACTTGGACTGGATTGAGTTCATTTTTTCACAGTTCCTGGAAAACCTGTATTTGTCTAATTCAACTGTATTTATATATATATATATATATATATATATATATATATAAAATTTCAATCTCTCTGATTATGCTGCCAGCTGCTACTGATTTTCCTGACAAAAATGAGGCCTTTTGCATTGACATTGTTGACATTATTGGTTTCTATGTGGTGGAGTCTATCAGGCATTGTGATTTTACTTTCTGCTGATTCTTTGCGATTACTTTTCGGAAAAGATAGTATATTTCTTGCTGAATTGCTTCCATTCTCTTGTGTTTGTTTCTGGTTTTGCAGATTGCTATGACCCTTTGGATCCGAACGGAAACATTACTGTTACAATTGACATTCTTCAGAGGACAACTGATGGTTATACGGTTAGTAAACTAAACGATTCGTATTTTGCTTTCGAACTGCGATACCGTTATAGATTCTGAAGAAGGAAATGATTCCAGGCAAGGGTTACAATCCAAAACTACTATCAGTACCGCCATGTCGACAAACCAGGCTGGACAATTGGGTGGACATGGACTAAAGAAGAAGTGATTGTGTCAATGTCTGGTGCTTTTGCAACCCAACAAGGGAATTGTTCTTCTCTCAATTTCCAGGATGCTCACTGTTGCAAAAAAGACCCCCAAATTGCTGATCTCCCCACCGATGCCTCGCCAGAGAACATGACAGAGGGCTGTTGCAAGGGTGGCCTCATTTCTGCCTATGCAATCAACCCTGCCAAATCATTCTCGTCTTTCGAAATATCAGTTGCCAATTTGGGGGCAAACACTACTTATTTTGCACCTCAGAATCTCACTATAATGGCACCAGGTCCTGGATACACTTGTGGATCACTTCAGGATACAGATCCGACAGTTTCTCCTGATATAGGTGGCAGAAGACATGTTCAGGTTTACAGTAAGTACTACTGCTTGTGATGTCAATTACAACAAGTTCATTTTTGGTTTCTACATTCTGAAAAAGAAAATGATTCTGTTTACAGGAACCTGGAAATCAATTTGCACTTACTCAACTTTCCTGGCCAACAAGGCACCTGCTTGTTGTGTTTCACTCTCAACATTTTACAATCCCACCATCACATCATGCCGTCTTTGCAGCTGTGGATGCAGACCAACTGACCAAAATGCAACATCATGTATAAGGTGAGTTCTTCGTAAAATCCCTTATAGTACTGAAATTCAATAAGAACTTTTCTCGAATTTCTTCAGAAAACCTGATATCACCAAGCTCATACATATCTATTTCTGTATTTGATGGCAGAGAAGGTTACAACTTACCACAGTCAGATTTTGTCAATAGTATAGACTTCGTGAAATGCACTGATCATATGTGCCCAGTTCGAGTTCATTGGCATGTCAAGAACAATTATGTGGATCATTGGAGGATAAAGCTGACGGTTTCAAATTATAACTATAAGAAAAACTACTCAGACTGGAATGTGTTGGTTCAGCATCCAGGTTTCAGCCAGAAATCAACAGCTTATAGCTTCAATGGCACTGTGCTTCCTGCTGTTGGTTTTGCAGGTACATGTTTTATAGTTGTTTGTTATTTTCATGAACATAATCAAATTAAGCTGGGGAATTCGAACTTAGGACTTTCTGGTAAAACGCAACTTTGGTACCGTATTAGGTAACCACGTACCATAGAGAAATTTGAAAAGAAAAATCCCAAATAACCCTGCTGATGTTAGATAATTCACAAACTTAAAGTTGTCCGGGAAAAGCCCTAACAATGATATAAAGCTATTTAGCACTATCTAACACACCCTTTACGTGAACTCAACTCATGACCCTACTAATGTTAGATAACCACGAAATCCGAAAACTTAAAAGTTGTCAGGTAAAGGCCCAAAAAACGATATGAAGCTATGTAACACTATCTAACACACCCTTCACGTGCAAGACTGATAAACTTGTCACGTGAACCTTGTCTAAATACAGTTGTAGATTCAGATAAAAACATAAACAAATACATGAGGGGATCGGAGTTCAAACTTAGGACTTTCTGGTAAAACCTAAAACCTAGAAACTTAAGCTGTCATTTAAGAGTCAAAACAGCAACAAAGCTATCTAACAACTAATGACACCATTTTCTGTTCCTTATATTCAAATTTTTGCAGAGGAAGTAGCACTATACTGGGGTGTAAGCTACTTCAATGAAGAGCTGTTACAAGCTGATGAAGATCAAGAAGGTTCAGTGACAACAGATATTCTTCTGGAAAAGGACTCAAAATCATTCACATTTAGAAATGGATGGGGTTTCCCTAGAAGAATATATTTCAATGGTGAGGACTGTGAGATGCCTCTTCCAGATACTTTTCCAATGCTACCAAACTCTAGCTCAACCCTTAAACCCACCTCTAACAGCTTTTGGCTTCTGCTTCTGCTTCTACTACTAACCTTCCTGACCTTCAAAACACAAATAAGCAATTTTGGTTCTGATGATCAATAAGCACTTATATGCCTGCCCATAATTGTACTTCTAAGAAGTTTTACATCACTCTCATTCTCGCAACTGTCCTTGTAATTATGCAGATCCGGTACAGTGGCTAAATCCAAAGATAAGATATGCACAACACAATCTCTTGTAAACATCATGTGTATGAACATATTTGGAATTCTCATCTTATTAAAATACATTCAATGGATTACATTTTATTTTCTCTACTTGGGTAAATGATGGACATCCGATTTTTTTATTTTTTTTTAATTATTTATTTATTTATTTTATTTATATGAAGTTTTATATCAAACCAATAAAATAATTGGAGCTTCACCAACCCTTTTATTTCATGATATATTAAAATAAAATTAATTAATAACAAAGATTTTGATCCTTTAAAAAAAATAAACAAATAAAGATTTTGGTTGCTATTATACTAGACATGTATATAGTTACAAAATAATTTAACTATTATGAACTATATTTTTCAAGTGTATGATAGTAAAATCAAAAATAATATCTAACACGCCTCTGAGTTTTATATGTTCAATCATGTGTATTGAAAACTCGGCCCTTTCAATTATGTGTATGAGCTTTGTATGCACAACCATGTGTATTGAAACGGGACATTCTCGATTATGCACGTGAGCTTTATATGTCTAATCATATGCGTATTGAAACGTGATATTTTTAATCATACACGTGAGCTTTATATGTCTGGTCATGTGTATTGAAAATGTAGGCACGTGAGCTTTATATGTACAGTTATACGTATATTGAAAACGTAGCATTCTCAATCAGACACGTGAGCTTTATATGTTCGGTCATACGTATTGAAACATGGCATTCTCGATCATGCACGTGAGTTTTATATGTCTAATTATTCCGGTACAGGTAATATGGTATTCTCGATCATACACATGAGCTTTATATATCCAATCACACGGCAAGAACATAATCAGTGAATCTCCATCATACATTATACCATCAAAGTCAAACGGTTTAAATTAACATTTTGTTCGTGCTCCCCCATGAAACAGTAAAAAATACCCCCTTTTTTTGGAGAAAAAAAAATTAAAAAAAATTAAAAAAAATAAAGTTTTGATTGGCCGCAAATTTTCCTGCACTTTCTGCAACTTTCTTTCACTCGCTAGATATTACCCGGAAAATCGAGTAAAACTGATCAGACACGAAAGTGTGTGTGTGTGAGAGAGAAATCAAAAGAAACCAAGTACAGGTATGGCTCCTTGTGGCGAGAAGTCTGAGGGAGCCATTTCCTCCATCGTCATCATCATCGGTAAACTCTCTATCTCTCTCTGTGTTCAACAAGTTTTTTTAAAATTTATTTTTATAATTATTGAATGCGTTTATTTATTTATTTATTTTTTTTTAATTTTGAAGCTATGCAAACGGAAGCGATGCCTCTGGTGGACAAGTTTGAGCTGAAAGAGGACCTTGAATCGCCGTGAGTGATTGGGTTTAAAAAGATGTCGTTTTTGGATTTGATTGTTAATTAAAACTTAGTTATATACATGAAAACATTATGTACATATATATGCAAACATGGGTTTTTTTCAAAAACAAATTTTGCTTTGGGTTAGTTTGATTGATCATTGAAAGCTCTTTTGTTTTTTTCTATTATGCTGTTTGTGAAAGATAGAATCTTTAAGAGTGAAAGTTATCACACTAATAAGTTTGAGTGCAGAGCAGTAGTTGAGTTGTAAAATTTTAGATTGTTTGCAAACTTCAATTCAATTCATTCGAACGAGGATCTGACATAGAACTAGTATTTGCACAATGCGATATTATTTTTGTATCAAAATGAAGCCATTGTGTTGGTCTTGTTATTAAAGCAAGATCCTTGGAGGGTTGTTATAGTAAAGGTTAAACCTTTTAGTATTTTTTGCATATAGTGGCTGCTCTAGCTACTTGAAGCAATGAGCATGTTAATAAATTTTGCTTTTTTATGTCGCTAAATGGTAAATTTCATTGTTCTAAGTGATTTAATTTATCCTTTCTGTTTGCAAATTTATGTGAAATTTGAGTATCAAATATGTTCATTAGTTGTTCTTAAGCTTGATGGATCGATGCATTGGAACAGGTTTCCAAAAGGGGTTCCTTGGGTCAGATATCACGGCACTTACAAAGACCTTCATATAAATATAATATGGCCAGGAAAAGATTTAGCTTTGGGTAAGTATTTGGTTCTTGAGATTTGCTTTAGCAATTTTTCGTTTTTTGTTATGTTCAAACCATTAATTACCTGCCATGGATGTTATTGCTATTCTTTCTTTAATGTTTCTTTGACTCTTAATAACTCTTTGAAGGAGAAAGTAGAAGAAAGGCTATTAAAAATCATGTATTTTGCCTTGTTTAGCTTAACATTCTGAGTCTCTGACTTCTGTGATTAATTAAATTCACATTTATGCTATCTATGATATATTTATTCTATGAAAAAAAAAAAATGCTATTTTCTGGGTCAGCCTATGTTTATATGAGCACACTTAAAAGAATGTTAAACTATGTAGTGCCCATGTTAGACAGGGACACCGTGTGCATCGGTATAGACATGTCCAGCATGCTATATTCAATAGGAATATGAATATATATATATTCATGATTAACTCGTGCTAACACAAAACCAATCGTTTCAGGGGTTGATAATGTGGGCACGGTTTCTTCATCTCTTGTAACATATGCTGCTATCCAAGCTTTAAAGCCTGACTTAATCATAAATGCGGGGACCGCTGGTGGCTTGAAGGTATGGACTTTGCTATCAAGTTCATTTAACCCAATTTTTTTATAAAATAAGATTGTCTTCGAGTTGCTCTTTGTTCTAACTTTCCACTCATTATCTCTTTCTCTCAACAGAAAGATAAGTGTAATGTTTATTGTAATGATTGTCCTCTCTTCTTCCTCCTCTTCCTCTTTTTCTTCTTATAATGATTCTGCTTCTTCCATAGTTAGTGATGGGGCAATCATATAATTCAAAAGAATGCACCCGCCCTCTAAACATGAGAGGTGGATCAGTGTGTAAGTTGCATGGACAGAATATAGAAGGTCCATATACATGAAGCATGAAAGATTCCTTATCTTGTTCAACTTGTATACTAATTCGTGCAAGTTTCCAGGCCAAGGGTGCATCAGTTGGGGATGTGTACCTCGCATCTGAAGTTGCTTTTCATGATAGAAGGATACCTATCCCTGTAAGTTTTTTTTTTTTTTTTTTCCCTGACATACTTCTTATGTTTTTATGTAATGATGCATAGGAGGCTGTAAAATTTGTAATTTTGTTCTGCTTTCTCTAGAAGCTTTATTTCTGATTCCATAAATATAGATTTGAAAGTTAACAATCAAGTTCATTGCATTGTATTTTCTGTCTGGCCATAGTAATTGCTTGCTTATTATTGTATGTATTTTTAAGTCTTAAAAGGGCTGTTATAGTGTCAATGGTTCTTTTAATCAAACTTTGGTGTTCCAAGCCACGGTATTCTTAAGCAAGGCTGTTTTTACTTATCAGTGGGTTTATAGTACTTCAACCTGCTTCAAGTTTTTGTAAAAGCAATTTAGTTTAGCTATATTACATATAAAAAATCTTTAGTGTTATTTGTTCACTCAATTTCTTCTGCCTTCCATGTGATCTGCAGGTCTTTGATTTGTATGGAGTTGGTTTGCGACAGGCCTGCTCAACACCCAATCTCTTGAAGGAGCTTAACCTAAAGGTTATAATTATGTACTTGGATACATGAAATTTCAGTCATTGAGTTTCTCAAATGATGCTTTCCCTTTTTAAATACTTTGTTAAGTTGTTGATAATTTTGGCCGCTCCTAACATTCTTTTATAGATCCTTAACGGTTCTGGTTTACATATATTTGGTTATTAGTAACCCATAAGTGTATTCTTTTACATGTTTTAAAGTATGTTATGAATAACAAAAGCTTAGTGATGGTAACTTAAAGATGTTTGGAAGTATCCTGTAAAGTTCAGTGAAAAGACTTGCTTCTTGTAATGAATCTGGCATTTCTAAGCACGTACTCTTGTTGCTTGGTACACGACTGACACCTTAGAACACCCATCTATAAGGCAGGCCTTACTGCTTTGTGCTATCCAAATGTCTTTTACCTACCTCATATATTATGGTGATTGAGGGGTAACGCATTTTATGAATGCTACCTTATAAAAGCAGAACTACTTCAAACGGCAAGTTATCCAAATTATTGAGGTCCTTCATTAATTATATAAATCCTGTTTCATGTAGCTTATGGTAGATATTTGCTGTGTCATGTAAAATGAACAGGGTGCTCAAACTGTTCCATTGTCATGATACTGAAGATCTCTGCAAATTTTGCTAACACTTGACCCTCTTGTTTCAGACTGGAAAATTGTCTACTGGTGACTCTCTAGATATGACTCCACAAGACGAATCATCAATTATTGCAAATGACGCAACTGTTAAAGATATGGAGGTAAATGTTAAACTGTGCTATCTTTTTCAGTAGGTCTGGTAGGAGGAAAGGTAAAGTAAATAGAAGGATAGAAGGGTAAGAGAAGAAAACGAAGGGAAGAGAAATTATATATACATTAATTTTATCAAATGGAGCTCATTTGTTCCCTCCCTCCATTGCCCATTTGTTTTGGTATTACATTTTGTGGGTTGGGATGGATGGCATATACAGATATACTTACCTTTTTCTACCTTCCCATTATTTTTTCCTGTCCAAATGGGTAACTGGTCTCCCTTCCACTCTTTTCTTTCCACTCAGTTATCCTTCTTATTTTCCTCCTACCAAGCATAGTATTAAGATCTTAGAAGCAGCATGGTTTGTGTGTTGTGGTGGCATTGCTCATACATTCTACGAGCTAGTCAATTTGTTTGGTCTGTGCTCTGTGATGATGGGATACAAATAACAGTGACATAACTAGGTGTATTGTATAAATGAAGCCCCATTTATCGCATGTTGATTGAGCATACTATTGGCTGCTGTTTCATCATTCGAGGTTGTGGCAGATAAAATACATGAGTTAATAAGTATGGCTTTTTACATAATAGCCTTGTGATGGATGTTTTACTAAATTCTGGTCCATACTCTTTGGTAGGGTTGAGTCAGCTATGCTTTGTAACTTCGCAATCTCTTCTTTGTTCCAGTTATGTGAGGTGTGAGGTTGGTAAAAGTAGAAAGTATTTTTCTCCGCTAGTCGTACAAAACATGTTCACATTTCTTTTAGATGCTCTACTCACCAAAAGAACTACGACTTTTTGATGAAAATATCTCAAAAGTGCATCTTATGGATATTCCGTGAGGAAGAATGCAGTGGCTGGTTAAGCTAACCTGTAAACTCCTATATCACCAGTTTTAATGAAACCTTTACACAATATTATACCTATTGTATAGACCCTATTTTTATGTTCATCCGAGATTGCATTTCATTCTTTTTCTTTTAAATTTAAGGCGGTATTGTTAGTATATATATCTGCCAGATTCATCTCTAGTTGTATTATTAATCTGTCTATTGTTGTAGCAGCATATAACATTACATTTTTAGCAAAGATGGTCATGGTTAAAGACCAAGTACCTTCTTAGTAAAGAAAATGAGTCGGAACATATACTATTAGTCCTATGTGTCTGGTTGATGACCATTCCGTCCTGGTGCTTTTTTTCTTAAGTTTCTTGTGCTTCTAAATTTATTAGTCCTCTTTTTCTATAAATTTTGGTTTTCAGGGAGCAGCTGTTGCCTATGTAGCTGATCTATTGAAAGTCCCTGCAATATTTGTGAAAGCTGTGACTGATATAATCGACGGTGACAAGCCAACTTCTGAAGAATTCTTGCAGAATTTGATTGCAGTGACTAAAGCCCTTGGTGAGGCAGTTACCCGAGTCATTGATTTCATCAGTGAAAAGTGCCATTCCGAACTTTGATATGCTTAGTCTTGACACCCGATTTCTGTGGAAAATTGTCTTGTAAACCATAAGTTCGAAGATATTAGATATGATTGGTGTTTCTTAATTGTCATAATTTGAGTAGGTATATGTTAAAACTAGCCTAAAATGTGATCAGACCACATTTATCTTTGTATTTATACAATAATTCCTACCCAATTCGCATGCGACCTAGCTTTTGATATGGTCCTTTTTTCTTCAATAGCAGTTGAGTCTGGAGAGAATTCTTGTATAAGGATTTGCAGAAATTGTTATGGTTTGATTGAATGGCTACATTTTGGACTAAAACATGTTGTGCCTGATTAAATGGAATCAATGTAGCTTGCTTGTCAAGTAAAAACGTTCGATGTAGCGTTTTTCATTTTTGTTTTCGTTTTCACTATCTGTGGATCCTGATTTTTGTATTGATGTGCATTGATTCACACTTTCAAGTCCTGCTAATAGAATAAAGGATTCATCAACACAACACAACCAGAGCCGAACATGCTTATACCAAATATCTATCAAATACCTATTAACATTAGCTGCATGAAAGCTTTGCTTCTCAACTAATCACTTAATATACACTAAAATTTCTTCATTTCACTTCTCGTGCTATATATATAGAAGCCACATCCTGTGCTTTGTTTCATTGCAAGTTCAAGTAAATTCACACACAACAAATCTCTTTCGCCGAATTTTTTAGTCAGGAAAAAAAGAAGCAGCAGAAACATGGGAAGTGAATACATTGCACCAGGAGATATCTCAAAGAAAGCAAGCCCCGGTAAAGCTACAATCTTGGCTCTTGGCAAAGCATTCCCTCACCAGCTTGTCATGCAGGAGTTTCTGGTTGATGGATATTTCAAGAGCACCAACTGTGATGATCCTGAGCTCAAGCAGAAACTAACTCGACTCTGTAACCTTTTTTAACTTCCTCGTCTCTCTCTTTGTTATTTATCGATTATGTTAGACGTTTGTTCTAAAGGAGTTTCGAAACATCATATAATCGTAACGTGTTAATTAGTAGGAGCTATTATATACACCTTGAACTAACTTTCATTCCTCTCCTCTTGTGGTGTTTCTCAGGCAAGACAACTATGGTTAAAACGAGATATGTGGTGATGTCTGAAGAGATCCTGAAGAAATACCCGGAACTTACTGTTGAAGGCGTCCCAACTGTGAAACAAAGGCTAGATATATGTAATGCTGCTGTTACTCAGATGGCTGTTGAAGCCTCACAAGCTTGCATCAAGACCTGGGGAAGGCCTAAATCAGACATAACCCACTTAGTTTACGTCTCCTCGAGTGAAGCTCGGCTGCCTGGTGGGGATCTTTATCTTGCAAAAGGGCTAGGACTCAGCCCCGAGACTCACCGTGTCATGCTGTACTTTTCGGGCTGCTCTGGAGGTGTGGCTGGTCTTCGTGTAGCAAAAGACCTTGCAGAGAACAATCCTGGAAGCCGAGTTCTGCTGGCCACTTCTGAAACAACCATTATCGGATTCAAACCACCGAGCCCAGATAGACCTTATGACCTGGTTGGTGTTGCGCTTTTTGGGGACGGTGCTGGAGCCGTTGTTATAGGATCAGACCCAGTTCCTTTCACTGAAAAGCCTCTCTTTGAGCTTCACACAGCAATCCAGAATTTCTTGCCAAACACAGAAAAGGCCATTGATGGTAGGCTTACAGAAGAGGGTATTAGCTTCAAGCTAGCAAGGGATCTTCCTCAGATAATTGAAGATAACATTGAAGGATTCTGTAATAAGTTAATGAAGATTATTGGACTGAAAAACCAGGATTATAACAAATTGTTCTGGGCAGTTCATCCGGGTGGACCTGCAATACTGAACCGGATGGAAAAGAGACTGGATTTGCTGCCGGAGAAACTGACTGCTAGTCGACGAGCTCTGATGGATTATGGCAATGCTAGCAGCAACACCATTGTGTATGTTCTGGAGTACATGATAGAAGAGAGCTTGAAGATGAAAAAACAGGACCAAGGAGATGGTGACTGGGGATTGATTCTAGCTTTTGGACCGGGAATTACCTTGGAGGGAATTCTTGCTAGGAACCTAACTGTCTGAGAAATTGGGGTGCTTTTAAAGTTTTCTTACTGCTAGCAAACTCACACAAAAAAAAAAAAAAACAAAAAAAAATTTAAAAAAAAAAAATCTCTATTTGTATTTTCCTTGGCTTGAAAATTGAAATGTTCTGTTTCATGTAACCTGATGATTCAATACAATCTCTTCTCTTAATCTTAAAAAAGAGATTAAAAGAAGGTTCATTTATCAGGGTTCTGCTACGATACATAATCCAATTATCGAACACACGAGTAGTTATCTACTAGTATGCAACTTCAAAGCACCCCCTTAAGTCACTAAACACCTTTCCCTTTCTAACTAAAAAGACAACACAAATTCATATAAGAAGATGGTTATGTTAGAAAAGGTTATGTTAGAAAAAGGAGTAGATGCTCACCTGGATAATTTCCAGAACAAGTAAATATGTTTTTCAATCAAATAGATAATAAATCTTCAACATGGAGTCCCACTACCAAAATCATTTAGTATTGCCATACCTTAAAAAATTATTGTATCTCATGGAGAAACTATTCTGATTAATGCATCAAAAGCATATAGGCCGGAAAATGCCTGAACTTTCAAACCATTCTCATAAGCAAAAGCAACAAAAATAAATTCTGCTTCAGTAACTATTCATAATCCGTGATCATTAAGTGAAGGCACGACAAGGTCTATAGTAAACTTTAACATTTAACTTAAGTAAACGATTGGTGTTTGCAAAGAGCTAATCTGACTACGAAAAATCATGTTTTTAAATATAAATATCCACCAGAATTTTCTTCGTTCCCAACTTTACAGACAACCCATTTGACTTCCAATCATAATGGCCACACTTCTGGAAAGCAAAAGGGGAACTTGAACAAGTAACACCAGCCACATTGTCCAAATAAAGTTAATTTTATATGGCAGTGAGCTTACAGACCACCGCATGACCAGAAAACTTTCTATTACACCACACCAGAGGGAAGCCGAAGGACTAGCTGTCCTCCAAAAACACTGCAAAGCAAAGAATAATTATTGTTAACTTAACAATAACTGAGCTGGGAAACAAAAATTCAAATAAGTTTTAGATTTATGCACTTAACAGGACAATGAAACTAAGAGTTTGCAACCAACCTCTTGACATAGTAATAACAGAAGTCCGCTAAGATGAAAGTTTGGACAATCTCAGAGATAAGAACCATTGAAGGCCACAGTCCATAGCCCAGGGCTACAAGCAAGTGTCCACGACTATCCAAAACCTGTTAAAAGCAGTGAAGACAAGGCATCAAAAACCTTCAAACATAGTATAAAAAATAACTTCAAACTAATCCAGGAATTTCTGTGGAATCAAACCTGGAGAACCCAGTGGGCACAGCTCAAAAACCTTGCAACACCTAATGCAAATACATAATGGGCCGTGAATGGTTCAACAATCTGACAACACAAGAAGAGTGTTACTTAGGGAGGAATCCAATACAACGAAAGAAAAGTGAGGAAAGCAGTACTCCAACCATCTTGAAGAAATCTACTAAAATATACATGTTTCCATTCTAAAAATATACCTTTGTGTTCTGCATGACCCGCAACTGGGGTAGTACTGAAACAGCTTCCAAATATACACAGAATGCCCAGAAGATTCTGTTCACAAAATGATGAGAAGTTGATGGATGAATAAGAAGAGCCAGCACCGCACAGGGTGCCACCTGCACCAAATCGAGAAATAGGATATTGCTTTAAGAAATAAACAACACTACAAACCAAGAACATGTATCGAAGTAAAAGCCAAAGGGATTCATACAAGTATACAACACAAAATTTACAATCATCAGCACCTCAGGAATATAGTTGATTTTTAAAAATTTTAAAAAGAAGAAGAAGAAGAAGAAGAAGAAGAAGAAGAAGAAGAAACATATAATTTGAAGGAAACTCACCACATAATATATTGCAAAGTTGTCCTTGTCCTCCATGTAACTAGATCTTAATTTGAAACGGATCATATAAATAACCCACAGGGTCGTTCCCAGTGTAGCTAAATCAAGTAAAGTGTGTATATCATATTCCATCACAAAGCTACAGTAGAGTCTAACAGCTAAAAAGATAGCTGTTAGTTCCTGGGACTTGAGTGACAATCCTGCAAACAGTTTAAAGAATTTCAAAAAACCAAGGCTGCGAGGCACTATAGATAAAAATAATTTACATTGCATTTTCGCTTCCAATAACAGAACTTCAACTTCATGAATTCATTATGCTTCATAATTTTTTTTTCCTTTTATTTTGCTCCACTTTCCTAGAAATCAAACATAGCACAAAATCCATCAAAAGGGTTTTTTTTTTCTTTCTTTCTTTCTTTCTTTTAAAAAAAAAAGGGGTTCCTCCTCCAAATCATAATTGGTGAAATCACAGAGAAATTTCTCAATCCACCTAATATAGAAACCCTATTTAATTTTATTTAATAAAAAAACAAAATCAAATGAAAAAAACAACCACCAATTGTCTTCTATCACCAAACAAACAAACAAACACATCAACAAAAAATCATGAAAGTTCAGTACTTTTTTTTTCCAACTAATCACCAAAAGTCCTAAAACGTTTTCGAATTTTAACATGTTTCTACCAGCACAAACTCCCTCTTTTATAAGTAGCATCATCAAAACAAAACACGAATACAGAAACCCAATTCATGAAACACAAAAAAAAAAAAAAAGGACAAATTAGACTAATCAACACAATAAAAATTCAAACATGAAACAAAACGACATGATAAAAAGTTTCAAAATTTGATCTATCTATAGTACCAGCACAAGTTTTCTCCTTCATGAGCTTGTATATCAAAACGGAAATTCCAAGGGAGTGCACAGCCTCAGCGGCCACGAAGAGGTTATCGTGATCGTGGACGATGAATCGGAGCAGAACCAGCGCCGCCATCCCCGAAACCACGGCCAGAAACGCCTTCACTTTCGGCGGCTGTCGACGGACCCATGTCGACACTGCGTAGATCGGCCTATTCTGCGCCCTCATGACGTTGAAAAATTATTCCGGGAATAATTTACAGAGAAGAAATCTTCCGGGAAATTAGAGAGAGAAAATACAGATAGAGAAAGAAGAGAGCTTCGATTGCAGATGTTGCGGTAGTGGGAACGTTAGTGCTCCTTTTTTTTTTAATGTTTCGGGTCGGGTTTTTTTGAAAATGGATCTGGGATCTAATAAAGGATATGAGTTGAGACTTGAGAGTTGTATGGAAAATCACTTTTTATTAATGGATGTGGAGTTGGGTAACCAATAATCAACTACTACTACCTTTCTATTTTGTTTTTTTAATTTCAATTTTTTTAGATTAAAAAAAAGAGTAATTCTATATTGTCTAAATTTGGTGCCCAAATGATGTGGCAACACTAGACCATTCATTTAAATTGTATTATATTTACATGATTTAAATGAATGAACTAGAGTGTTACCACATCATTTAGGCACCAAATTTGGGCTATGTAACATTACTCTAAAAGAAATTATTTTAAGGATTTTCATGAAATCAAATATCATAATTTCAATGTTATTGGGTTAATTATCGAAAGCAAATTTTTTCTTTAATTAATTAATTTATTTTTATTTTTTAAACCTTTGAATTTTATGAACCTTTAGATTAAAATCCAATATCTAATTTTCACTCCGGTAACTATACAGTTGTTACATTGTAGTTAGACCCGCATGTATGAGAACTTCTATATTGTGAAGTAAATATATCTCATTGTGGAAGTACAAATTTGAACCATGAACCATGTATATATTGCTTAATTTATGGTGAATTGTCGATAATATTACCTAACTTGTACAGAAACATAAATATTTTTTTGATAATTTATGGTGGCATGTGAAATCACATATTCACATGTGAACATAAGTACATAACAAGCATACACTTATGAAAGAAAAGACTTTCTGTTTTTCTGACAGTGAAAAAAGGACTTTAAGGCTTTAAGCAGACATGAAGAAAATAATTAAAGTCGTTCTCTTTCGTGTCTTTTGGGGTGTTCAATTCAAACTATGCTAAGACAAGAAGACATTGAATAGACATTGTAATAGATTATCAATATTGAATAACTTAAGAGTACCTTCTACGTTAATTACCACCGGACCGGACCCAAAAGTTTAAACAATTCTCTAAGCCCAAATACAAATGCGTGTGGGGGGACTCGAAAGTCGAACTCAGTACTCCCGAGTCAAACCATGGGTCAAACAAATCATATAGAGAGGGGCAGACGCAGAACTAAAAATATTGAAGTGGAAAAATAATTATGGAATTGTAGAAATAAACTAAGCAAAAGAGAGATGTTACATGCTGCAAAGCTAAGCACCTTCTAAATGAAAAAACCTGAAACAAAAAGCAGGAAAATCGATTCCATATCTCTTTCCGTGTTTCACCGTACCGAACAACACGACACCTGCCATGAGAGAAGGTCGAAGAAGAGTTAAAATGGACAGAAATGGAGCTAAAAGAAGACATTAGAAATTTGTCCATGAATGTGATCTTCTCAAGGGGGGCTTCAATTGTTTGTCCTCCTCAAGTGATATCATGCCCAAATGAGATGGGTCTTCTAACATCATCTTTGCCACCAAGTAACCGGCAATCGACCAAGTTTGGAATTTACGGGCCTGCTTTCCGACGTATCGACCAAGCTTTCCGTCATAATACTCAGGCCAGCTGTCTTTCAGCAGCCGGACTTCAGCCAAGTCAATGGCACGTCTAGCAATTTGCGGGCGTCCAGTTTTGATACTTGCAGCCGTAAGAAGCCATAAAAGCACTGTACCAGTCGCCATAGAAAGAAATAAACTTATATTAACACATTGACATGTTATATAAAAACATGAAATTTGAAATTTTCCTATCCTGATTATCACAGATAAAACACCTCATGCTATGAGTAATACTACTAAGCATTTTCTTTCCTATCGAAAGAGGAACATTTTCTGTAACTCCTCAAAGGCCAATATTACAAGAAGCATAATATTTAATGCATGTGAATTCGTAAAGAAAATAGGAACCTTCACAACCACAAGGCAAATTCTAGTCAGCTGGTCTAAAGTTAGTCAATCCTCTAAGAGCATGTATAATGCAGAACATATATACCTGGCCAAGATCCCCCATTGTGGTAACTCCATCTTGTGTTTTTCGGATCACATCCTGTTGTGATTCTCCATTCATGGCTTTCTATGGCTGGATAGACAACCTTTAGTGGCATTTCTCCGACTAACTCATCCCAACGTGATTCTATAAGATCCATAATAGCATTCGATTGTTCTTGAGTTGCCAAGGATGAAAGAATTGCAATGCAGTTGCCCAAGGCAAACCAACGGAAATCCATTCTTGCAGGACTAACATTGCCAATGAAGTAGCCACCTTTAGTTGGCATGAAATCAAAAACCCATTCTGGAAGAGAATCTGGAATTACATTAAACTTGTTGACCGCGGTGTGGGAATATTCCTCTGTTTTATATCGATATATATCGTTGAGCTGCTTCAGGTCTAGCCAAAAATAGCTTCTCATGTGATAGCTTAAGGCATGCAGACGTTTAACTATTCGTTCCACACACTCCTTTCCCTCATCATCTTGCTTCAACAGAACCAAAGCACATCTTAAAGCCATGAAGAAAAGTGCTTGTATCTCAATGGGGTACCCATAAACGCCCTGAAAATATAGATAAAAAATATAAAGCAGAGGCAAACAGAACTGGAAGATAAGAAACGAAACACAACATATTATCCCATAAATTAACCTCCATAAATGCAATCAACAAATGATACATAACAAAGGTAAATGCATCATTTGAATTATAAAGTAAAATCAACTATTAATACTAACAATCTAAGACTCGAAGTACATCAATATAAATTATCAAACTATCTAATACAATTAAACACCATCATAATCCCTTCCAACAAATAGGTCTCACAATGTGATTGACAAAAAAGCTGGCCATCTATAGCTATGAAGCACAGACACTTCTAGGAGCCTAGGAGGGCAACGAATCGCGTATCAGATAGCAATTTTAAAGTATCCAGAGTTTTTTATTTTTTATTTTTGGATACGTTGGTGATAAGCTCCACACGTATCAGATTGGAAAATCTTTTTTTCTGAAATAGCTGTCACCACAACCTATATTCTGTCATTCATTTATTGCTGTACATTGAGAAGGCGAATTCCTACATTGGTAACCAAAGCTCTAAATTATGAGCTCAAGAAACAAGCCACTTTGGAAGCCCACAAAAATTCAAATATTTAAATGCTGGTCATCTATAGGACCAAATATTAAAATGTCAAGTAAACTGTCAACATGAAAGCAATTGTTTGTTTCAAAAAAAAAAAAAAAAAGCAACTGGTTGCTTATTACACAACTGACAATCTATCCTATCACCTCTTTTTGTCATGCTAAAAGGCATAAACAAAATGAATCAAAACAGAGCACTTAACATTAGAAATCAGTTTATCATAGCCAGTATCAGCAAAGAAAAGATCATTTAGAATTGTTAAAATGGAAGAGTGCAATTTGATTTGTCCTTTTATTTAATAAACAGTTAAATTCACATATGCACCATAGAATTTCACAGTATCCAGTGATAAATTGTATCTAAGATTAATATAAACACAAGAATAAGGATCGACAAGGACATAAAAGTTTGTACACAATAGTTACACCAGCAAACATATAGAAGAAAGATGATAAAGTAAGAAACATCTAAAAGCTTGGAAGCCCATAATTGCTAAAAGAATAATTTCTATTCAGTTCATCAACATTTGTAATGGCAAAATGAAGTGCTAAATAAGTTAAAGAAACCATTTGGATTATAACATTTTAGCAACAGCTAATCAGTGATATCATTATGACTACACAGTACACGCTAAATGATAAAGTAAAAAAGATCTAAAAGCTTGGAAGTGTAAATTGAAAGAATAATATCTATTCAAGTTCAACCACGTTTGTAATGGTAAAATGAAGTTCTAAATAAGCAAAAGAAAGCATCAGATTTATCACATTTTAGCAACAGCTAATCAATGATATGATTATGACTCCACACTAACTACAGGTAACAGAAACATCCTATGGCAACCTACATGTAACAGAAGCATACTATGGCAACTCACCATTCTGCGATCAATCATACTACATCCATCGGCACAGAGAAGAGTAGGGAATGTGTCAAAACCCTCCGAGAGACACAAACTCAGAATCAGGCGCATACCCTTCTGGATTTCGGGCAACTCAGCCAACGAAGAGTCTCCCGTTGACTTCGTATAAGCTCGAAGCAATATGATCCACCAGAAGCCAGAGTCAACAGGAGCCACCCTTCCAATTGCGCTCTCGCCAAAATCTGCCATCAAAGTCTCAGTGTTCCGGACCGGATCATGGAGCACTTTGAAACTAGCTGGCATCACTCCCTCCCCAAGCTGAAACCTATCAATCTTTTTCTCCCAAGATTGTAGTCTAAGAGTCTTCAAAAGGAAGTTCTTGACTATATCAGGTTCCCCATTCATCAAAAAGGCCAAGGCACTGGGCACAAAGTCTCTAACAAACACCTGGAAAATTAAATTACAATTATGAGCTCAAATTGAACATACACATTAAATTTCAACAAAGATTTTCGTCTTCCTAATCGATAAACATCAAAATGCTCTATCGATTTGAAATTTCACAGTATGAGAAACCTAATCGACGTTTCATATTATAATGAGTTATAAGATTCAATATTGGCTCAAAACTTAAATAAATGCATTTTAAAGCGATAAAATCAGAAAAAACAAAAAATGAGATTCATTACTGCAAAAATACCTGATCGTAGTTAAGTTCTTCTTCGGAGTTGTCCAATGCAGCGATGGTCCCAACGGGGTTGCCGCGAAAATACACCAGCGAGCGTCTCAGAGCCTCCCAGGCTTCACCGATCATAGGATGCGGCTCGAATCCGAACTGCGATCTCGGAGTCGTGAAACCCGACCTCCTACCCGGTGAGAACACTACACCGTCGAGATTTTCCGCCATCCGGAACAGAGACGATGAGCTATCGGTGTTCCTCACAGAAAAACGCGGCGAGAATCCAACCGTCAGCTCGTTAAGCGACCTCTCGTCGCACGATCTCTGTCTCTCAATGGTCAGAGGCCGTGTCCTCTCCGTTAACTTCGAGAAATCGCATTCTTCAATCTCGGTCACCACACACAAATTATCCATTTTTTCCATTATTATTGTTTTTTGGTTTTTTTTAATTATCTATATTTTCATTTTCTCATCTACCAAACAGACAATTTAATAATTTTTTTTAATAAAAATAAAAATAATAATTAATGCTAATTTTTGTTGATTCAAAAAATGTAAACAAAAACCAAGCTCACTGAGAGTCTTAGAGGGAGGGAAGTGTGATATATTTATAGATCGATCGATGATGTGAGGATGATGATGATGAGGTGAGATGGTGGGGCCCAGTTGGGTGACTGGAAAAGCCGGTAGAGTGTGACTGGCAGGTGAGGTTTGGGGTTAGGGGGAGTTGTCGTTTTGTGTTGTAGCAGGTGTCGTGCGGACGGGAACAGTTGGCAATGACGTGTGTAGGGTCCACGTGGGGAAGCCGGAAGCGTACGTTCCTGTGAGGTGGGACCGAGTGAGGCATTATTGCACGAGGGTTTGTGTAGTACCGTACTACTGTGTGCGGTTGGTGTGGCCTTGGGACTTAGTACTGTAAAAAGGGAACGGACGGCTAGCATTCAACCGTGACAGAAATTGCACGGTGAGAACTGTCCGGTTGTGACACGTGTACGGTGATCAGATGTGTTGTTTTCTGATGTTTAATTTATTCCTTATCTTTTTGTTTGTTTATTTTTGAGATTGTGTACATTGAAAAAATATTAAAATAATTCTGGTTTTTGTGGTTGCGACTCCAATAAGAGTCGGAAGATGTAGTGTTTGTTCTTAGTAAGGGAGTGGAATATGTAGCGTTTAATATCGATAAATTATAGTAGATTTTGGAGATATAAAGTTTTTTTATGTCAACGGATTCTAATAGACATTTTATTCGTTCGTTGTCGATTTTTTTTCTAAAAAATATTATTTGTAAGGAATGATGAAAAAAAAATTGAAAAAATTATTAGTTTATTTACAAGGCATCTTTAGATTGAGAACATTTTCAATGTTTTTAGTGCATGCCTCCTGTTCAATGTTATTGTGCTGTGTTTTATATTTGTGATAAGTTTTCTATTGGGTTTGGGTAATAATAAACAATATCAAAGTGAAGCTAAGCCATACAATTAAAGTACTAATTAACCATTGTGAATTGTACATGTGATATCATGATTCATGATGTGATTGATGTCTGTGAACCCATAAAATAAAGTAATGTACAGTAACATATATATTTTTGACTTTATATACCATGCTTGACAAACAAATTTAAATACGAAACATTGTTAGACTAAACGAACGTGATTACCGTCAAGTCAGGTATATATATATATCTTTGGACTTTAATAAAGCAATAATGATTATTTGAATTGATCTAATACAAAAACAATGTCCAAATTCACAACTTTATTGACATGATTTTGAGGGGTTTACTCATTGATCACTTCAACTTTTATCAAATTTATTTAATGCTTTTCGATTTCAACTAATAAAAAGGTAACGTCCAGACTCACACACTTTCATTTGATCGCTTCAATTTTCATCAAGTTTATTAAAATGTTTTTTTAATTGACACTAAACGGGTCAGAATTATGTTAAAACTTGTTGAGGTCGAACACTGTATATGTATCCATATATTTACTCTCATATTATCATGGAGAAAACTTAATACACATATTTTTAAAATGTGTATGGTGGAATTCAAACCCCAATCATAAACGTAAAAGTAAATGTGCACCGCCTCAAGTTTATTAAAGTGATTTTGATGAATTTAGAATTCATAAATATATATATATATATATATATATGGATTTATCACCTTTAAAATTCAATAATTCATGAAAACATGAAAGATTGAAAGAGATATGATGTTTTCCCATAAGTGGAAAGGTTGTTGACTGTTTTAAATTAGTCAAAACGCAGCGTTTTGTACACACTCACCACGAAAATGCACCGTTTAGTTACAGCTTCAAAAAATTCGACAGAAGGCAAGTGAAAAATAAAAAAAAAATCAATCAAAGCTCAAACAACGTAGAATTCAAAAACATGGTTGACTCCACAAAGACGAAGAACAAAAGAAAGCAAACGAGCCACGTAGACGATCAAAAACCGTCCAAAACGCATCGTATCATTGATTCATCAGAGAACGAAGAACCGATACAAGTTGAATCGGACCAGAAGCTCGAAAAAGAGTCCGTGGAGAAACTTGAAGCCGATTCTTGTTGGGGATAATCCTTTAGTACCGATGAACACGGAAACGCCATGACTAATATACGCCCATAACTCATAGCAAATAATAACGTCAATAAGTTAAAAAAAATAGATGATAGAGAATAAAACAATCACAACACAAGATATATGTGGAAAACCCAAAACGGGTAAAAAACCACGGGTTGTCAGGAAAAATTCCACTATATGATAAATTGTTACAACCATATACTCCAGGATTCTCTCTCACACCTAACCTCAAACCACACTCACAAAATCCTCATCAAGAACCCCACAATATCCCCTAGGTCTCCCCTAAATATCACCCACGGATCTCTAACTTGATCCACCGATATTCCCTTGGATCCCTCCTTGAATATTCCCATTGGGTCTCCCCGGATCTCACTCACACTCTCTGATGTTACATGGTGTTTAACTCACACTTTGAACCTAATTACAAGGTTCTATTTATACTAGTTACAGTGAGTATAATATAAAAGGAAATCATACTCCTAAACATACAAGACTTACTTGTTCCACATAAATACTATTTCCTTTTATGACAAGTCTTCTTGTAAGAAGTAAATCATTTTCCTTCAAGCACAAAAACTTCTAGAAACAAACTACTTCCTTTTCCACTGAAGATTTCCCGTTTCACGTATACTTATGATTGACTATGTTTCGGGTCACGGTTGTACACCCGCTTCCTAAACCGTTACAAGTCACCTTAAATTACATTGTTCAGAAAACCGCGATCCATACGTTGAAACAAACCACTTCTTCAGTTCTTCATGGTCTTCAAACCTCCCTAAAACACCGTCTTCAACTTCCAAACGTTATCCCACGTCTTCCAGGAAATATCACATCAGTTGAGTCTTGTTTTGTTCACATTTGTTTGCTTAGGAATACAAGTCAAAGCCTAACAATTCTCTCTATCCAGAACAAAGAAATTGATCTTCAAAAGTTAGTTTTTATTAATTTTTATTATCATCATTGAATGCATTTATTTACATTAGAGTTGATGATGGGGTAATTATCATTTGATGTTGCAAATATATTATTCCAAGATGAGGTTCATCCGTAGAAATTTGCAGTTAATTTTATTTTATTTTTTTAATGCATTTTTCTTTCTAACATTGTTAATTCATTATATCTATTATATATATATATATATATATATGACAATAACTATTAATTCGTGACCAGCTAAACTAGTCCATGTTTATCTATTATATTGTATCTATTATACCTCACTTTTTAAATTATTTAGTATTTTTTTTTCCTTTATCAAATTACTTAAAGAAACATACAATTTTTATTACAAAAATCTTATACAAAGTAAAACTAATAAAACCCAACTTTCTTTATTTCAAAACCCTAATGATAAAAGCTTTAATGATATAGATTATTTCAAATAACTAAATGTTTACTGTTTTTGTTTATATTTTCTTTCCGATCTCGATCTCATGTTTTTCATATTTAGTATTTATTGATTTATTACTATTTTTGTTTATATTTTCTTTCAGATTTCGATTTCATGTTTCCCATGTTTAGTATTTATTGATTTTATTATTTTACATGTTTGTTTTATTTTTCTTCTCAAATTTTAGATCCATGTTTGCTATTTTTTTTCTCTCCGTTTATTTTCTGTCAGATATTCTCGGCATACTATAATTTGTATAAATTACTTTGTAGATTTTATTCCGGATCTTCTAAAGTTAGTTCAATGTTATTTAAAAAAAAAAAAACAACAACGAAATCGCACCAAGAATCGCAACCATGAAAACCTAATATCTAACAAAACGAAACCATATCAAAAGTCTAACTCAATCGCTCAAGAAAAAAAAAAAAAAATTCATCAGATGATTAATATTACATTCACAATCTACCACCAACAATCCAAATGACTACAGAAAAAAAAAACCGCATATAATAAAGATGGTTTTCCCATGAAATAAGAAGAAAAAACAAGTCATGCAAATGGATGTGAGAAAACTATATATAAATATTAGAGATGAAGTGTATTTTAAAAAAAAAAAAAAAATATGGGGTGTATTAAGTTTGAAAAATAAGTAAAAAGGTAGTCCTAAAAATAAACCAAAAAAATTAGTAAAATCATTTAATTTTATATAATTAAATAAATATTTTAAAAAGTGAGACATAAATAATTCAATAGTGGGGATTCCAATAGCACCACTCTTATATTTTTCTTTCTAATATTGTTATTTCATTATGTTCTAACTATATAAAAAGTGTGAGTTTGTCGGTGGATTATAGCATCCAATTTTTTGTTTGACAGTAAAATTACAATTATAACCTCTAAAGTTTATATATGTATAGATATAGATAAGCATGCTTGGATTATAGTATCCAATTTTTTGTTTGAAAGTAAAATTACAATTATAATCTCTAAAGTTTATATATGTATAGATACAGATAGGCATGCTTTTCCAATTTCTATATCTATACTACATATAAAAGAGCGTAAGTCAGTTGTTTTATAACATCTCCTTCTTTTTTTTTTTTTTCTTTGAAAGTAAAATTACAAACAACCCTTAAAGTTTATATAATTACTTAATAGACAGTTCTTAATAAGATTTCAATTATAGCATTCCTTTGATTTTCTCGGCATTTGTAGGTGTAATTTTAAAGTTACCTTGTGATTTATAATCCCAGAATTTGGCATTCAATTGGTTTGAAATTTTATTGCGACTTTCTTTCTTTCTTTATTATTTTTTTTAACTTGGTGTAACTGAAAAATTATTAAACCTCGATATACATTTGTGGCAAATTTTCTTCGCTTTCTACACATTTGACCATTTGTTATACTGTCTTTGTCAAAATGGAACTACTGTTGTTCCTTCATCGGTGGTATTAAAAAAGCTTGCTTGTTGACATTTTTTTCAGGTGATTGTATTATGTTATCTGGTTATAATAATTGAGAATATCAATCTTTCAAGAAATACATATGACAATGTAAATATATCTTTTTGTTGAACTCCAAACTAACAATAGTGGTTAGGAACTTTTTGAAATACCTATCTTTTGAAAGTTTATAGAGTTTTCAATAGCTGAGTTCTACAATTTTGTATATGTAGATAATGTAAAACTTCTTTTGAAAGTTTATAAATCTTTAAATCGCTGAGTTTTATAATTTTGTATATGTAGATAATGTTTAAAAAAAAAAAAATCATTTTGAAAGTATAGGGCTTTCAATCGATGAGCTTTATAATTTTTGTACCCGTTGATAATGTAAAACTTTATTATATTAACATATTTATATTTTAATTGCTTTCTTGTTTTTGCAAGGATATATATATATTTCAAAATATGCAACTCAAATATTGATATAAGCACATGACTTACATGTGTGCCTAGTCTATTATATTGTACGAGTATTCTTTTGTTTTATGTGTTTTTTTTTTTTTTTTTCCTCATTTCATAAAATCAAACCATTTACCGTGGTTTATATTAGAGATGAAACGATAAAAAAAAAAAACTATAACAGTCCAGATTGAAATTTTTTGATAAAAGACACTTAAAAAATTAGAGCACCTAAAGAAAAAAAATAATATTACAAAAGAAATTTCAGAACATAAATTATAAATATGATGCTTGTATTATATTTTACATACCGGCATATCATAATAGCTACAAACTAGTTTTTTTTTTTTTTTTTTTTTTTTTTTTAAAAAAACAAAAAGAAAATGAAATTAAATAGAAATACTAACAATTTAATAACTATTACTTTTTTAAAAAAAATTTTTTTAAGCTTCCAACTTTAAGATTAGGAAATTACACTTTTGTCCATCTATGTTAAAGTTAAAGTCTTTTAAGCTTGGGACAACTAGACAAGCTTTCCCTATTTCAAATGTTTTAACATGACATCTGAAGACGAGGAGACGACAATGGGGTCTGATGACAGTGGTAGTGTCTTTGTGAGAGGCTCACTTGTAGAAGTGACCAGCAATCTGGATGGTTACCGAGGTGTATGGTTTGTGGCCAAAGTCCTGGAGACACCCCCACCTAATCTTCGAAGGAGCTCAAGGACAATGACCTTCTTGGTGGAGTATCAGACCTTGCTTTCCAAAGATGGTAAAAAGCTGTTGAGAGAGCATGTCAGTTTAGGGCTTATAAGACCTCTGCCTCCTCCTCCTCGTGAAGAAGGAATGCATAGATTTCAAGTGAATGATGTAGTGGATGGGTACTATAATGATGGGTGGTGGGTTGGGGTTGTGTGTCATGTAATGCGTGACTGTGAGGCGGAGGATTCTAAGCCATATACTGTGTTGTTTGACGACCCACCTGATTCAGTCAAGTTTAGGCCATCAGAACTGAGATTCCATCTTGACTGGGTAGATGGAAAATGGGTTCAACCTCCAAAAAGGGTATTTTTTTTCCATCTGCTTGTGTAAAAGTTAATGCCTTTCTTAAAAATATTGAATGATTACACATTTTGGTAGTCTAAAGATTTTGCTTTTATGGATATTGGTTGTGTTCTTGTTGTTAAAAGTTGTTTCTTTTTAAGTAAAAGTTAATGCCTTTCTTAAAAATATTGAATGATTACACATTTGGGTAGTCTAAAGATTTTGCTTTTATGGATTTTGGTTGTGTTCTTGTTTTTAAAAGTTGATTATATAGTTAAAAGTTGTTTCTTTTTAAGTAAAAGTTCATGCCTTTCTTAGAAAAATATTGAATGATTACAAATTTAACCACACAAATGCAAACTGTTAGATTACGCTTCATGTTATTTTGTTATCCTTTAAAATGTTTTCATTAAAAAATGTACCCAAATGCAAGCTGGTAGTCTAAAGGTTTTGCTTTTGTAGATGTTGTGTTCTTGTTGTTTAGTGTCAATTCTTTATTTCCTTTTTCATGTAAGTGTTGTCTAGTCTTTTGTTTCAGTGACATGGATCATCCAGAGTTGGGGTATTGTAAAAATCAGGTTTTTTCTTCATTATGTTACAAGATTTTCCTCCTTAAAAAAAAAAAAAAAAAATCTTTATTGAATTTCATGAATCATAACTTTTTACCATCATTCATATGAACTTGTCATGGCTCTGGTGACTAATTATGAGTTGTGCTCACAATTCTTTAGATGGCATATGGCAGAGTCACAATATGCCCTGATTGCATCTGTTTTAATCACCTTACTTTTATTTAATGTAATGGGTTCTCGATTCATTTTTGACTGATTTATTTTAGGCCATTAAATTATCATCATGTTCGCAGTTTAACTTACTCTTATTCTCGTGTAAGTGAGATTGTTTACGGGATTGTTTACGGGGTCTCTATACTGTAAATTACTGTGTATCTTGATCGTCTTCGAATTATTGCATTTTTGCTCTTTGTATTAATAATTTTTAGTGTACTTATTTATTGAGTTTCCATTGGGCAGCTCAATATACATAGATTACATTCATTTTGTTACACTTGATGATTGATGTGTGCTTACTAAGTTATTATTCCTTCATCCCCTGCATATACCAACTTTTGTCCAATTATGATTGTGTGGGTTGTCAACCAGATTTGTGTATGCTGTTGAGAAGGCAAGTGCTTGTTCATTCGATGGTATGGGCATAATATACCGAAAGAAATACATCAAGGATTATTTATAGAAACTTTAATGTTGTTTAGTCTTAATTCTGAAGCAGATAATGCAGCAGAAGGAAGTTGGAACTAGCAGCCGGAAGAAGGAAGTTGGAACTAGCAGCAGGAAGAGAAAGAGAGGAGAGCGTCCAAAATTCTTACTTAGAGGTACAAAAGCTATAGCAACTAGTATTAAATAACTTGAAACTACAATATTTGCTTAACGATGTATTTTCTTTTTGCGGATATGTATTATGTTTTATGGGTAAAGAATGCAATAAGAGTGAAGGTACTGTTGATGAAATAATTGTAGAGGATTGTACAACTAATGGTCTTGAATTAGCTATCATAGGAGAACCTACAGATACGAGGATCTCTCAACCTAATAATCTTTAGCGTGTAACCAATACATTCATTTCTTTAATGCTTTATTTGATGGCTGTAGAATGTGTTGATTCAAGTTCCAAGGCAGAAGATATTGAGATGGCCATTGTACCGAGCAACATGGTTTATGCTGACGAACCTTTATCAATTTGCCAACCTATAGCAATTAGTGTTGACTCAAGTAAGTTGGAGTGAATTTATTGTATTCCCTCTAGTAGAAATTTGCTTGATTATGTTCATTTTTACCGAGGTTTTTCCTGTCCAGGTATCTGCGATAGGACTGTCAACCAGTCAAGTGAGGGTGAAGGAAGACTATGTGATACAAGGGAAGCCACGATTGACAATATTCCATACGAAAATCAAAGCTTACGGTTGTTGGAAAGTAGTTCATCAATAAGGAGTTCCATTCAATCTATGGAAGTATTCCGATTGATGCCACAGAAACCACACTTCCGCCCTTTAAATGAATGCAACGAGATAATTCGGGAAGGGTTAGCCATTGCACAATGGTTTATTTTTGCTAAGGTGGTAGAGCAAACATCAGAATTACAAGTAGATGCTTCAAGAAGCCTCTTTGACAGCATTGTTGAATGTCTTTCCGAATTAGAGTCACATGGCTTCGATGTTAAAGCTGTGCGGAGCCGTCTTCTTGAGTTGCAAACAATGAAAGAAAGTCAAGAACAGCTCCAAACAAAGTTGGAAAATTTTAAATGTGAGATCGTGGAACGGACTCACAAAAAAACCAAAATCAAGGCGGAAATGGATGATGCTGCGAAGGAGTTAAAAGTGTTAGAAGAAAAGATAGATGCTGTGGAAAAAAAGAAGACAAGGCTTGTATCCATGATCAAGGAAAACGACTCTACGACTGCCAAGTTGAAATCGAGTGATGATTTAGTTAACAAAAAGATTTGGAAAGTTGTGCAGAATTTCGAAATTCTGGCTGGTTCTCCTTGGTGACTGACTTGTATAGTCTGCTCTTCTTTCTGGTTTTGCCCTTTCAGGTTCATGTTCATGTTCGAATCATGACTTAACATGGAAGTATAGAAACTTAATAGGCTTGTGTGAGCCATTTATTTTGGGCATGCAGATACTGTATGTATATATAGCTGTGCTGTACTCACACTTGATTTATACATATATTGATATGTATAATAACTTTCTAGTACGGTATTCTATACGAAAAATTCATACAGGATCATTGATTTCTATCGGTGTGTATATCTTTTAACTTTTATAAAGCCATAATGTTTTTCAAGTTGAACTAATAAAAAAATAATGTCCAAATTTAGTCAAAACTTTATTGACATCGGTGCGAGAGATTTACTATTTGATAACTTCAACTTTCGTCAAGTTTATTAAAAAATATTTTTAGTTGATGTTAAACAGGTTAATCACAATTTTATTGACATGAGTGTAAGAGATTTACTACTTGATCATTTCAACTTTGGTCAAGTTTATTAAAATGTTTTTTTATTTGACACTAAGCGGATTCGACGGGTCCGAGTTTTGTTGGGTTTTGTTGAGGTCAAACACTATATGTGCATCCATATATGTTTACAATATTGTGAAGAAAATTAAACATGTTTTTAAAATACGTATAGAGGGACTCGAACCTCCGCTACAAACATGGTAGCAATTGTAAGAATGATTTACATGTTTATTAATTTATTTATTTTCGATGAATTTATAATTCATATATATATATATATATATATATAGAGGGAGAGAGAGATTTATCACCCTTAAATTCATAAAAGGTCGTTGACCATTTTAAATTAGTCAACGCTTTGCACAGACTCACCACGAAAACGCACGGTTTAGTTACGGCTTCAAAAAATTCAAAAGGGGAAATTACCCCCACCCCCCTTATGATTTGGACTCAAGGTAGTTAGATGAAAAGTTTGGTTATTGTACACACATATCCTTATGGTTACATCTTCCGTTAACTTGACCAACATTGACTTTTAGAATGTCAAAAATACCCTGGTATGAAATGAAGGAAAAATTAAAAATAGAGTGGTGCTATTGGCACCCTCACTGCTAAACTATTTATGACCCACTTTTTAAAATTTTAATTTAATTATATAAAATTAAATGTAATTAAATGGTTTTATTAATTTTTTTATTTTTATTTCCAGGGCTATCCTTTTACTTATTTTTCAAACTTAATACACCTCATATTTTTTTCAAAAAAAATAAAAATAAAAATACACTTCATCTCTAATCTTTATATATAGTTTTCTCACATTCATTCACATGATTTGTTTTTTCTTCTTATTTCATGATAAAACTATCTTTATTAGATTCGATTTTTTCTGTAATTGATTGGACTATTGGTGGTAGATTGTGATTGTGATATTAATCGTCTGAGTGTAATAAAATTGTATGTCTCTTTAAGTAATATGATAAAGGAAAAAAAAAAGAATACTAAATAATTTAAAAAGTGGGGTGTAAATAGTTTAGTAGTGAGTGTGGCAATAACACCACTCTTAAAATTTGAAAATAAGGACAAAATAAAATAATTAATATATAAAACTAAATAAGAATAGATATGATAAAAAAAACCTGCCCTTATATTAATTAAAAACAAAAAAGAAATTAAGAAAACAAAATAAAAATAGGACAGTGAATTGTGCCATCAATACAAAAAATAAATAAATAAATAAATAAATTTAAAACTACCAAGAATACCACAAAGCAGCCTCCGACGGTGAAGATGCCGATGAAGAGGCACCGTCTGCTACAAGTTCTGGTTGCCGGAGGTGTACCGGGTAAATACCCTTTCCAGAGGTCTGAGAGGTTGTTTAATCATCCGTTTGTTTGTTTGTTTTGAGTCCCCGATTTGTTTGTTAAAAAAAAATTGTGGTGTTAAGAGACTATAATACCCTTGGAGTGGTTATAGTTGATGGATGTCTGTTAACCTTCCCATCTTCTTTGCCTCAAACCTAAAGGGTGTGAGTGTAATTTACCCAATTCAAAAACCCTACTGCGAAACCAGCAAAACCCTCCCTGAAAAAAAAAACTCGATAGAAGCCCAAGTGAAAAAAAAAAAAATCAATCAAAGCTATGGTTGATTCCACAAAGAAGAAGAACAAAAGAAAGCAAACAAGCCACGTAGACGATCAAAAACCGTCCAAAACGCGCCGTATCGATTCATCAGAGAACGAAGAACCGATACTAGTTGAATCGGACCAGAAGCACGATGAAGAACGTCCGTGGAGAAACTTGAAGCTGATTCTCTCTATCCAGAACAAAGAAATTGATCTTCAAAAGTTAGATATTATTATTATTATTATTATTATCATTGAATTGCATTTTTTTTTTTAAATAATGGAAAGTTTGAGCTTTGAATACACAACAAAGAAGAAAAATATATATTCTTTTTTAGTTTATAGTCAATTTAGTTGCTGAAAATAATCAGGAAAATTCAATTTGGCAGCTAGAACAAAGCACTGTAGTTAGCTTATATTCGTTTTATTTATGTATTTGCTGCATTTTAGCTGAGAGCATTGAGGTTTTTTATTTCAATCGTGAGGTTATAGAAAGTTTTTTGAAAGAGTAGAAAGTTTGAGCTTTGAACGCACAACAAAGAAGAAAAAAAATGCTTTTATAATTTGTACTCAATTAAGTTGCTGGAAGAAAAAATCAGGAAAATTCAATTTGGCTAGAACAAAGCACTGTAGTGTGCTTATATTCGTTTTATTTATGTATTTTAGCTGCGATGAAGCAGAGCATTGAGTTTATTTTATTTTATTTGACTTGTGAGGTTATTGTGATGCAGGAAGGTGGAATTAGCTTTTGATTTCGTTAATTCGAGAGTGAAAGGTGGGGATAGTGATGATAATGAGGAGTATGAGACTGTGAAAACATCGCGATTAATAGTTTTTCTTAGTGATTGGGTGCAGTCATTGTTGATCTCTGTGGAAAAGAAAGTTAAGCTTGATAGAGGTGGAAATGAGTCCGGAGTTATTGAGGCCTGCTTGGATTTTAGATGCTGGGTAATTTTCAAGTTTTGTTTGGAGGAATCTTTGAAATGGCGTGTTTCTTTAAGTTTCTCAAGGAACCTTTTGCGGGCTATTGGCTGTATTGCAATAAATGCGTTGTCTTTGCTGAACTTGAAGTCTTCTGGTTCGGAAGAATCGTTTTTTGTTGGTGAAGGGTTTGAGTTGTATAGTGTTGTGCTTGATTGTGTTTCTTTGGTATTCTCGTCTCAAGGTGGTTTGTTGAATGAAAATTTGGATTTGTGGGTATCCACTGTTGATCCAGTGCTTGAACTTGTTCTGAGAATTTATTCTCTGAACCTTAATGGTGGCAATGCTTGTGCTTTTGCAATGCAGTTCTCGTGTTCGATGCTTGAGCCATTTGCCAAGTTTTTAAGAGTCCACCCAACTCGGAAAAATGGATTTCGTGATTTTGTGGATAAACTTCTTGAGCCGCTGATGCATTTGTTAGGTTTTTTGCATCATCAGATTGATCCATGTAATCATGATCAGACGAGAAACTTGCTAAAGTTGGTTGAAGAAGTTCTGTCTCATGGGTTGTTTCACTCTACCCATATTGATGGATTCCTAGGCTTACACAATATAGATAAGTATCTTCCATCTGAGGATGGAAAATCCAGGGATTCAAAAACGGTAATTAAAAGTTATCATAGACATTTATTTGATAAAGTGGAAAGAATTATGGCTGCAAAGAAAGTGTTGGTTTTGAATGGTATGGGACAGCTGTTTCACTTGCTTGTTGATCGAGTAAAAAAGCAAAAAGGAGCTTTAGCTCTGTCTGAAGATACCAAAATGACGGGGAAAACTAGAGCTTCAGGACAGTCAGAAAAACATTTATCAGGGAGCAGTAGTGCACTTTCAGACTATTCCTCAAGTAATTTGAATGCGGAAACACGGAAATCACTTTTTGAATTTTTTGCACAGATTATGGAACCTCTTCTGATTGAGATGAATGGATATGTTCAAGCTAAATTGGTAGTGGGGTCTGCATTGTTGGATGTTCTCTGCACGCTCAAATCTATTAATACTTTACTTGCCAGTTTCTTGCATGAAAAAGTATATGTAAGAACAGAGGATATAACTGAAGGAGCTTCTCTTAATTTCTTGAAGAAGGTTCATGATGTAATAATGTCATTTGCCTCCCATTTACCACAGTTTTCAAATTTTGACACAACTAATGGGTTACAGAAGGAGATTTTTACTGATTTAGCAAAGGAGCTACTTACTGCTGTGGGGTATTTTCTAGACATTGAGTATGAGGTTATTGGAGATGATCTAGTAAGCTTATGGTTTATGATGTTTTCTTACTTGGGCATTGGCCTTTCCTTTGTGGATGTACCGAACCAATGTTTATTAACTTCTCAAATACTAGACCTTGGATGCCAGCTTGTTAATCTCTACAGTGAACTACGCCAGGTTAGTACAATACTTCCAACCATATTTTTTTGTTTCTGCTTTTTCTCTTCTAAATTTCTAAATGATTGAAATTCTCGCTGACACACTGCTTAATTAATTACTGATTACCCTAACTGCCTGTCTTATTCTCTATCATTGGACATCATTGTCTTCATTTTGTTCCTGAATATTTGGTTTGCCTGATGTTTGTTCTTTAAAAACTGGTTTCATGCATTGTTCTTATTCTTTTACACTAATGTAGGTGAATAATTCTATTTTTGCACTGTGCAAAGCAGTGAGGCTTGTGCTATCATGTGATGGTGATGGTGATGATGAAACCAGTTATAATAGACTTCTGTCCTGCATGAATTCTTTACCTCGTGAAGCATATGCAAAATCAGTGGGGGTACTATTATGCTCACAAGAATTTAAACTTTCCTTTCATAATGCTATTAAATCCATACCAGAAGGGCAAGCAAGTGGATGCATTCGACAGTTAGCTGAAGATATATCAGAATCCTTGAAATGGATGAAAGAAAATTGTGCAGTGGCTGATGGAAAAGACATCAATAAACTGAAAGTAAGAGATTGTTGCACTCTGTTTGATCTGCAAGCAGAATTCCTGGGGAGATATTTGTCTGAACTGTATGCTCTAGTGCTAGATTCATTGACTGTCACAACAGGGAACAGCAACCTTCTTGGGATTTCTATAAAGGATCTGATGACTTTAATTTGTCCTTGCATCAGTAGTCTGTTAGGACTGAAGCCAGATAGTGTCAATGAGTTCCTGTTTTCTGTCACAGGACGAACTCTTGAAAATGGGGATGCTGGAAACAGAAATGATATGCTGAAATATGGATTGTCCACTCAATGGGTGTTTCTATTTTTCTTTCGGTTGTTCATGTGTTGCCGAAGCTTATATAGACAAGCAATTAGCCTTATGCCACCAGATACATCAAAGAAGATGTCAGCTGCAGCAGGAGATTCCTTTACTGCATACTCTGGAAAGGACTGGATGGAGAAGATTGAATGGATTAAGGAGGGCTATTTTTCTTGGATTGTCCAACCTTCAGCTTCTCTTCTTGATGTTATACACTTAGTTTCTGACACGTATCTCACAGACAATGTTCCAAATTGCTGTCCTCTGATTTATGTATTGCATGCTATGACACTTCAGAGACTTGTTGATTTGAACAGGCAGATCAAGTCTCTTGAGTATTTACTGCAGAATAATGATAATGCTGTCCAATTTAAGCTGCTTGGTGAGGCTGACTTGTCACAACATCGTAAAAGATGCAAAAAGTGGAAAAGGCACATCTCAGTTTTGAACCAAGAGGCAGCTGGTCTCACTGATTTCATGATGGGATATGTCTCTCTAGTGACTGATAAGCAGCTAGTAGTCTCCAGTTTGGATTATGCATCTTTTGCAGATACATTCATGGAAGAGATGCAAGGGAGTAATGTGTGGAATTTATGTGTTTGTGCTATAGATGAGAAGTCATTGCCCACTGCAATTTGGTGGATTGTTAGCCAAAATATTGATATTTGGTGTGCACATGCTGCTTCAAAGAAGTTGAAGATGTTCCTCTCACTTCTAATTCGTACTTCACTTCCTCGTGTATCAAACAGCTATTCAATTGTTGGAAAGAAGAATATAAATGAAGCTGGCTATTTGAAGAAAGTTACTGTGCATCAAATCTCTACTGAACTTTTGAGTGATTCCTTTCTGTATGAACATAAAGTAAGAATTTCTGGAAATTACAAATCTCTCTCTCTCTCTCTCTCTCTCTCTCTCTCTCCTCTTCCCTCTCTTTCCCTCTCTCCCTCCCTCTTACACAAACACACATTTGTATGCACACAATATAGTCATACATGTTTTTACATGCAGACGCACAATCTCATACACACTTCTTTGTGTAAACTTGTGCTAGTTTATGTCTTGCATGCATATCCTTTTTTTATTTTTTTTTTTATTTTTTTTATATATATATATGTTATCATTCTCTTCTTCCTAGTAGTTGTCTATGAAATTTGCTTCGGAATTATTGTATTTAATACTATTCATACCGTCTCTCTTATTAGTTTGTTCGCAGGCATCTGGCTTCAAGGTTTTGCCATATATTGGAGAAATCAGCACTATCATTGTTTAGCCGTTTTTCAATTCAAGATGTTGATTTCAGTTCGTCACCAAATTGGACAAAGGTTTTGGATGCACTTGAAAACTCATTAGTGGTTGTTTCAGGCAACAATCATGTGACAAATGATCCAGTTTCAGTTTCGAAATTGATTTCTCATTCATTTGATGAACCACCTACAGAAATGTGCAAGGAACGAAAAGCCTTTCAATATGCCAACATGAAATTTACAGCTTGTAAAAGTTTGCTTAATCTTCTATGCTGGATGCCGAAAGGATATTTGAACTCAAAATCGCTTGCACTTTATGCTACTCACGTACTCAATCTTGAAAGGTGGACTCTATCTCCAACTTTATGCTGTGTATATCATATATCAAAGTAAATGCCTGATATGAGTGTTAGAACATATTATACTACATTGTTCTGGTTTTTTTTTTTTTTTTTTTTTGCTTCTGGTGCATCAATGATGCAGATTTTCATTACATAACTCCCTCTGTTTTCAGGATTGTGATCAGCAGTTTGTTACAGTCTCACGATGCAGTGTCCTTCCATGATCATTATGAATTCTTAAGATTGTTTGTCTCCTGCCGGAGGACCTTGAAATATATAATTATGGCATCTTGTGAAGAGAAGACAGAAAGTAGTCAGATATATCTTATGACGATGCTTTGCGAGGAATCAGATTTTGTTTTGTGGCTTTTCAAGTCAGTGTTTATCGTGATAAGGCGTCTAGAAGCACTTTTAGACAATTGCTCCTGTGAAATTAGAGGCATGGTATTTTCGTTGATGGATCATACCTCTTACATATTCTTGGCATTAAGCAAATATCACTTTAGTAGTGCAATCAACTCATTTACATCTGAGAAGCCTTGTAGAGAACAACCCATTTCTGGTGTTGTCCATGAACATAATAATTTAAACAAGAGTGGTCTGAGTTTGGATTCCTCCAAAGATGCTGACCCTTGGAAAAGTATGTTCTTTGTTGTTGAGGGTTTAGAGGAACAGGCACAAAGCTTACTTATGTCTTTAAAGGGTTCCATTCGTGATGAAAAATTGGGAGTTTGTGCTGAAGTTGTAACTTTGAATAAATTATCTTCTGTTGTTTCTTGCTTTAGTGGAATTTTGTGGGGCCTTGCATCTGCCGTAAATCACAGTGGTGCAGAATTTGGTGATAAAGTGAAATTGTTAAGGTTGAAATGTGAACCCATCTCTAAACTCAACCATCGTATCAGTGCATTTGCTGATTTTATTAGTTCTTTTCTACGCATTTTGGTTGTTGAAGACTATCAGCCACCTGGAAGTTCATGTGATGCTCAAAGTTTTCAAGAGCTGGACTGCTGCAGGGATCCATTGGTTTCAGGGGAGGTTTTACTTGAAGGCTGTAATTCTGAAACTGAGAGCTCACATGGTAAACAGCATCAGAATATAGAAAGTGGAAGGACCTGCTCAACATCTTCTAATAGTGATGATGACTCGAGGATGGCTGATGTTCGTAGTAAAAGGTCACCATTGGAAGCTGCAAATGGTCCTGCCAGTTTTCTGGCTGGGGATGATTTAATTGGGCTTAAATGTTTAAATAGGCATTTATTGCAAGGCCTGTTGAAGGGTGATCATCCTGAAGCAGCATTTTTGCTGAGGCAGCTATTTATTGCTGCTTCTGCTATTTTGAGGTTAAACCTCCAGATTAGTAGCACTCCCTCAACATCAAGGTTGGTGCCTACTTTTATTGGAATTTCAGAATTCTTGCTGTTGCAATTAGTAGACATGGTTGAGGTTCCACAACCATTTACTTTCGTTTGGTTAGATGGTGTTCTGCGGTATCTGGAAGAGTTAGGGAGCCACTTTGCTTCGACTAATCCCTCTTTGACTAGAAATTTGTATACCAAGCTGGTAGAGTTGCATGTAAGGGCAATAGGAAAATGCATATCCCTGCAAGGAAAAACAGCTACCTTGGCATCTCATGAGACAGAGTCAAGTACTAAGGTACTCAATGGTAATATAGGCTTATCTGGAGAGTCTCTTTCTCAAGAGCCACAGTGCTTGGATGAGTTTAAAGCTAGGCTGAGGATGTCTTTCAAAGTGTTCATAAGCAAATCATCAGATTTACATCTGTTGTCTGCAGTACAATGTATAGAGAGAGCACTAGTAGGAGTTAAGGAAGGCTGCACAATGATCTACGAAATAAATACTGGTGGAGATGGTGGCAAGGTTTCCACAATTGTTGCAGCTGGCATTGATTGCTTGGATCTCATTCTAGAACATGCTTCAGGTACTATTATATCGATACTCTATCAAGATCATTGAACAAACTTTAAAATGGAATCATCTTATTGTAATAATTTTAAGCATCTTTGACTAGTCATTTTTGTTTCCGGAAGTTCTGATATTGCAGCTTTTTTCTATGCATGCAGACCATTTTTAGGAATTCAGAAAGGAATAGGACATTGTAAATAATACCTCAGTGACAAATTGTTAAATCCAGTGTTGAAAATTTAATTGTTGGCATACTTTAAAAATTACTGCATTTGCTTAAATATGATAGTATTAGTCTCCATAACTAATTCTCCTTTAACTTAATGTATTTGTACTCAACAAACTGGGATGTAGTGAGGGTTGATATAGCAAAGTTATAATATCAATTGCATTGCCTTTTAAAGGTGGGCATTATTATGGGACATCCAAATGATTATTGGCCGCCAAATGTTTGCTTTAAAATATAAGAAACAAAGTGTTATATATAATATATATTTTAAGTGAAACCAAGTGTCTATATTCCATTTCCTTGTGACATTTCATAAAGTGACTTCTTCTATCTAATTAAGTTAATCCGAAGTATTTTAAATTTGGAAGGAGAATATCTAAATAATACAGCATCTGATTTACTAACCAACTGCTGCACAACCTGGGATAGTGTTATTGAAATTTCAGCTCTGTTTTTATTTATCTATTTATTTACTCTCTGCTCCATAACTTAATTTGTACAATCTGTTCTAATTATTGATTCTTTTTATAGGTCGCAAACGGCTGAATGTGGTCAAAAGGCACATTCAAAACTTGATTGCAGCTTTGTTCAACATCATAGTTCACTTGCAGAGTCAATTAATTTTCTATGGAAAACTAAACAGTAATGATGGTCATAATGGTCCAGATTCAGGCTCGGTTATTCTTATGTGCATTGAGGTCCTGACGAGAGTTTCTAGCAAACATGCTCTGTTTGAATTGGATTCCTGGCATGTAGCGCAGTCCTTACGCATCCCTGCAGCACTTTTTCAAGATATTCATCAGCTTAGACTTTCAGAGGCTCCAATTCTGTCTAAGTCTGATATGTTTTTGGATAACCGAAACAGTAATCTTGTGCCAAGCCTGAATTCCTGTGTTGTGGATCGGCAATTCACAATAAACGTATTTGCTGCATGCTGCAAGCTATTGTATACGATTCTGAAGCATCACAAAAAGTAAGTTCTCCCGGATTTTGTTATATTTGTCTTGTTTTTAAATCGTGCAGTTCTTTTTAAAAAAAACATTAAACCATTTCAACTTTTAATATATAATTTTGTAATATTACGTTGATTGATACTATGTAGTAATTAGGTATATGGATTAGCTTCGGCAATTGTTTTCCCAGCCAATATAACTCGTCATTATTAAATCCATTATCGGGTCATTATAGATGAATATAGCTTGTGATAGTATATAGGTTTAATGCCTTCCATGTAATGATAATTTCTTCTATTGATCATGTAATATGAACATTATATGTTTACATTTCCAATTTTTTTCTGGCTATTGGTTGTCCTACATATTCTGTGATTAGAAGATTATACTGATCATTGTGTTATTTCCAGTGAGAGCCAGCAGTGCATTGCTCTACTTGAAGAATCTGTCCGCGTTCTTCTTCAATGTTTGGAAACCGTGGATATTGATTTAGAGGTTAGAAAGGGATATTTTACATGGGAAGTACAGGAGGGCATAAAATGCGCTTGTTTTCTTCGAAGGATATATGAAGAGGTGGGTGATCTTGTTTTGGACAACACACACTCACATGTATATGTAAAATGCAGATACATCGTTATAGTTTTTAGGTTATTTTATAAGAAATGAATATACTGAGGTTTAATTATGTTTAAGGGTTTAATGGCCTATAAGAAGTTTGATCGGTGATCTCTATAAGATCACCGATTAATCTTCTCTAGTGGTTGATCAATATTTAAAACAAATTTGCTTACTAGACTTCTCATACTGAGTTATAAGCACAATCAGTTTTTATGCGAAATTATCAATGTTACCATTTTTCGTTCATCTGATTTCTTTTCTATTGTTCTACAGGTAAAACAGCAGAAAGATGTCTTTGGCCGGCACAGTGTCAAGTTTTTATCCAATTACATATGGATTTATTCAGGATTTGGTCCCCAAAAAACTGGTATCAGAAGGTATTGTCAAGCAATTCTGAGCACATATCACGATGTTCATACAGCTCTCTTCGGTTTATTATATGAATGCTAGTCACCTTGTGCATTGACAAAACTGTTTTTAATTTTATTTTAATCAATTTGCAGAGAGATAGATGAAGCTCTGCGACCAGGTGTATATGCTTTAATAGAATCTTGCTCTGCCGATGATCTTCAATATCTTCATACCGTATTTGGAGGTAAGCTGTGTTGACAGAATAAGGATTTTGTACATTCAATACTAATATGGACATCTTGCTTCAATCTAACCTTTCTTCGGTTTACCATTGTTTTCTCAGAGGGTCCTTGCAGAAATACTCTGGCAACTTTGCAACACGATTACAAACTGAATTTCCGATACGAAGGAAAGGTCTGATCTACATTTCTCACTCCGGTGGTATATATATGGGCAAATATTAATTCAGATCTATCAATACCATCAATCATCTATGAAACACCATCAAGAGATGGAAGCGCGGTTAAGTGTAGTCATGATGCTTTCCGTTTTTCGTTTATCAGTTTTAACTCACAATAGATAGTTCCTGGGAATTCCCCTTCCATCAATTATAACCTGCTCAGCAATTTTCCGTTCAGCTCCAGGCAGGTAAGTACCGAAATTGTCGGTAAAGTTAAAGGTGTATAATTAAGAGGACTGTGATGATTTCCAAAGAGTTGTAAGCTTTTTTTTTTTTTTTTTTTTTTCAAAAATTTCACAACAGCATTATTTATGTACACATCAAGATCAGTCAATTATAGTGTGAGTTATAGAGCACAGTATTATTTATGTTTATCGAATTAATGTCGATTGATATTCGACCCTAAAGTAGTGGTACACTTCCATGTTTTTTTATAATTTGTTTTTGAGTTTTTTTTTATTTTATTTTTTATTTTTTAAATGTTGGTAACATACTGATTTAGAATTTACATTTTTATGATATACGTGTTGCTATGTTTTCCTAACTATGTGTACCTTTACGCTTAATTAATGAAATTTTTTCATAATGTTTATGTTTAAAATTTATTCTAACCCACCATGTTATTCAATCCTGGTTACGTCCCTGTACCTAGGGTGCTCGAGTCCAACCAAAAAAATTTATTTTGTAATGGGTGATAGATAATATGAATATGAGTAAATTGTTTAGAAAGAGAGTCAAATTTTGGGTGGTCCTCTGTCCTCACCCTTGTTCAAATTTCTCAATCTATTGCAAAACTTTGAAAACATAGCTTCAGTTTTGGAAATTGAATTAATTGTGTTGGAAATTGATGCAATCAAGTAATATCAATCCAAAAGTATTTTTTGAGAATTAGGAAGCTATGATAAACCGGTTGGTTTAGCGTGTGTTTGGTATGACTTTTGTAAGGGTTAAAAGCCCTTTTTTTAATGGTAGAAACTATTTTAATGGTTTCTTTGATTGTCCGGCAAAATTAAAGTTTTTTATTTTTATTTTTATTTTATTTTATTTATTTATTTATTTATAAAAAAAGTTATTTTATGTCTTTTGGGAGAAGCTCAAAATTTAGGTTTCTCCCAAAAAGCTTTTTTGGAGTTTTTTTAAAAGAGGTAAATATTCTCAACTACCTTCCATGAACTTTAAATATTTCACGTTATACCTTTATATTACAAATATTTTGTTAGTGTCCATTTTTGTAATTTTTAACAACAAATTAAAAGTTCTTTTAGAGATATTATGACAAACAAAACTTAAAAGCAATTTTTTTTTTTAAGTGAATACCAAACAATATAGGACTTTTTATTAAAAATCTTTAAAAATCTTTCTCAATAGAAGCTTTACTTAAAAAGCCATCTCAAACACAATCTTAGGGTTACATAAATTAATAAAGTTGTTATTAAAACAAAACAGGAAATAACTCTTTATACATAAATTATTAAATAAATCCTACGCCTCTAGCTTGGGAGCTCAGGAAGTACATGAATTTTCAGCTTCACGCCATTTTTACAGTAACCTTTACCGCCGATAAAATACTGTGGCCCAGGATGCCTGAGTTCAAGATTGGTTTGTCCATCGCCATACATGGCTATATATTCCTGGCTATATATTCCTGTGTATTACAGTTGAGGTATGCCTCTCTGCTAACCACCAAAACAGAGAGTGGTGGCTCATATATAAAAACTGCACAATAAACATTTATGGTCAATAAACTATGATGTACAATACTATTTGAAAATTCACAAAACACAATGCCATTAAAGTGAATAAATACATACCAAGTGAATCCCCCACATGGAATGTTTTGTTTTCTGCCCATGATTTGATGTGGGACAACGAAGCATTCCAACCAGAGCGAGCCCCAACGATGTGAATCGTTGCAGCAGAAACTTCCGGCACCCAGAACAATGATGCCAGTATGAATAAAATCATCTGCAAAATGGCATAAGGTAAGGAGAGGATCCAAATCCAAAACGGTACATCAATTTCTAATAGATCAGGTAGATCAGACAACAATTTCTTGATTTTATTGGTTTCAAGATGAAAAAAAATAATATAAAAGTATATTAACAATTACAACTGCCAAAAAAAAGAATTACCATGCTGATCAGTAAGGAAAGCTTTGCCATTGCTGTCTGGATATTTCGCTTTTAGGAAGAAGAAAAAAATTGCATGTCAGGAAAACAAGAAAGGAAGCTCGTCTAATAAAATTGTATAGCAATTTTGGTTTACTTAATTCAATTTTATTATATAATAAATTATTTATTATTATTTTGAATTTTTTCTTATTTCTAATATTTTTAGTTTGACATATCTACCACATCAAATTAATAATATATTGTAATTATTACACCAAAATGGTTTAAGATTTGTTAAATTATTTTTATTTAGTTGTTTGTATCATATAAAATGAAAAGACATAACAATGAATAGTAACAAGGATATAAATGTCAAATCAATTGTTTTAAAACCATTTTAAATTTGAAAAAACAAGAAAGTTGACATTCGATTCAGATGTGATAAAAAAAAAAAAAAAAACATGTCATTCAGTCACTATTTAGTTTTTAATAAAATCCATGACTGTTCAATCTTCGGATAAAAAAACAAATGACCCATAAGGTGCCGTTTGGTATCATTCTCAAAAGCATGTTTTTTGTTTTTTGTGTTGAAAAATGTAAAACTCTTGTTCGGTCACTTCGGTGGGAGTTTTCTTAAAAAATAAAAATAAAGACAAAAACATAGAAATCAATATTCACTTTTAAAGCGTCTAAAATGACTTGCATTGAAAACAGTTAAAAGTTATTCTCAGCTTTTTTATTTCATTTTCGTGGACCTCATTAATTAAATTATTAACTGTTTTATTTTTTTCCTTTATATTATGACTAATATTTTACCACATGGACAATAATATTAATAAAAAAAAATATATAAATCATATATAATAGTTCAAAATACTTATTATTATTATTATTTTAAAGCTAACACTATTGTGTGTGTTATGGGTTTGTCGAGACTTGGCAAGTTTATACACTGCAAACACAATCCGTGATGCAACTCCCACACTAGAGTTTCGAATGATGTGATCACTGTATGTGGTATATATATATATATATATATATATATATATATATATATATATAAACAAAACAATTTCAATAAATACATATTATATTTAATAACTTTCTTTTCATAATATTTTTTTCAATTATTAAAAAAAAAAAAAAACAAAAAAGTCACAAATCAATTTTAAATTAAATTAAATTTATTTTATTGATTACAAAAATAGAACCCAATTAGGAATGATTAATTTTTTATTTATTTTATATTTAGGGTTAATATTAAACCCCCTACCCCCCCTGAACTATTATTGGATGTATAGTTACAAATATTTTTATTTTGAAAATCTCCCCCATAAACTAACACCAATAGCATTCCGTTTGTGTCGACTGAGTTTGACTATTAAAAATTCCAAAATGTCCCTATTTAATCTTCAAGTGTATGAATTGACCATTATACCCTCATACTTTTACCAAATAAATTAATAAAATGATATAAAAGGCAAGAATGTTAACTTGTAAAGGAGAAGTTATTTTGTGGATAATTTTATCCCTAAAAATAACAAAATTACAAATGAACCAAGAGCATTGAAAATGAGTACTTGCTTGGATTTATAAAAAATAAAAAAATAAATACATAAACAAGTACATATTCTGGTTTATTTTCAATGCTTTTGGTTTGTTATTTTATGCATGTTTCTTCTTTGTTGCTCAATGTGAAAGAATTCTGCACTACTTTAGCCACTTCCAAGAAGGCTATCTCTGATAGTTGGATCCCTCTGGAGGGTGATATTCTTAAATTCAATGTCGACAAGTTTGCTAGGGGGAAACCAGGCCCAGCCGGAATTGGTGGTGTGCTTCAAACCTCAAATTTTGGTTTACTTAATTCAATTTTATTATATAATAAATTATTTATTATTATTTTGAATTTTTTCTTATTTCTAATATTTTTAGTTTGACATATCTAACACATCAAATTAATAAACCCTAAAATCTCAAATTTTAATTTATTGTATTAAAATAGTTCAGCTATTATTATGATTTATTTTATTTTATCCTTTATATTTTTCTTTATTTTATTATTTTAATATAAAAATATTTATTAATCAATTATCTTTGTATAAAGTTAAAGTCAATTCATTATAAATACAAAACAAATTTTTTATTATAAATTATATTTTAATTTTTTTAAAAATAAATATTATAATTTTTCATTGTTCATGTTCATTATCTTGTTATTATTTATTATTTTAGTATTGTGTTTCTTGTTTTTAGTTCTTTTGAATGTAAAATTATTTAGTTCATCTCGAGTAAGTGTTCTATTTATTTTATTTTATTTAAAAAACTCATTTTATTATGATTTTAAATTTTCATTATTTATATATATATATATATATATATATATATATAATTGTTATTTTGTTCAAGTGTCCTGACTTGCTAAGATTTCTGGGTCCGCCACTATTTCTACCAACTACTCTCTCTCTCCTGCCTCCGAATTTTCAGACTTGTTTTTTTTTTGTTTTGAAAATCTTTTCATATTTGATTGAGACTAGAGTGAGATAATATGGTCAAATAGTAATGCTAGGCTTCCCAGCTTTTTTCCCTAAATCTTTCACGACATCACATTTGACAACTCATGTACCACATCAATTAGGAAAAGATTTTGGAAAAAAAACTAGGAAGCCTAGCATTACTCTAAGGTCAAATAGATACAAAAGTTGGTGGTAATTATACTGTCATAAATTACAATCCCAACAAATCATAAATTTTAGTTTTGGCTAAGAATTACAGTCTCGTATACTAGTATAACCTTTAATAATTATATGGGTTATAACTATATAGATGGACTGTAACTATACTGAAGTAATTCAGAGCTATTAGATTGAAATCCAATGGTTCAAATGAATGAGTATTTTTTTTTATAAAAAAAAATACTACAATAAGTTCTCCTTGTATTTAAACTCATAAATTAAAATTTTCAGATCACCAAATTTTACTACTTTTTAACCTCACATTGTGTACCTGCTTACGGTTTACCGTAGGAAAACAAAGTGGCAAGGTTTGTTTGCTTGATCAAAGCTATTTGATGTTAAAAATTGCAACCAAAAAGGAAAAAAAAAAAAAAAAAAAAAAAAAAAAAAAGTCTATTGAATCGCTGCTCACATGCATTTCAGGAATATTTGATTTATTTAATCAAACGCTAATTTTATTCTTAATTTTATTCAAGTTGGTAATGTATTTGGCACAAGTCATGCTTGATCAGCTAACAACAGACACCATTGACCGAATATGACTAACGGACTGACTCAGTAAAGTTGACTAACGGACCGAATCAGCCCACACTAACAACAGGAATTGACTAAGATGAGATTGAGGCCCAACATTGTCTGAAGCCCAATACAATACAAATATTGATTTAGTAACAAAACGGTGGCGTAATGCCTTCTTTGAAAATAACAAAACCTATACCGTAACAGGAGAAAAATCTCCTTTCTTGCTCTCTTCTTATTGAACCTGACATTTTTCAGAAAGCATTTTCTACTGCAAATACCAACTTGTCTAAATTTCGAATCATTTTTTCTTCTTCGTTCTTGAGACCCCAGTAACCAAATAAGAATTCTTTCCAGTTTTATTTTTTCTTTCAAATCCGAATTCTGATTATAAGCACCAGTAAAGTTGTCATTAATAGTGTGTGGGTAAGTAGGTAAATTTTAAAATTTTTAATCCGAATTCTAAGTTGACATTAATCCGAATTCTTTTTTTGTTTTTTTGTTTGTTGAAGTATTATATAAATTCGGGTGTTTTTTTGGAGAGGGGGAGGACTCAAACCTACAACCTTATAAGAGCATCTTTAATAGTTTCCCTTGGAAATCCCTTAGCTTAATTAAGGGAGAAGCATTGTTACAGCTCCAAGAGGTCCTTTAAAGGTTCCCTTAATTGTGTTTTGGTGGAGTTCACTCCCTTAATCAAGTGGTGGATTCAGCCCCCCTTAAGTAGACTCCACATATTTAAATTTATTTTATTTTTTAAAAAGCACTAGATATTTAACTTTTAAATCCAAACAACTCATTTATTATCCAATGAGTTATTTGTTTTTTCATATTTTAATTAGATAAGCTTACATAAATTTTTTACTCAGGTTTTACAAACGATGAAAATGTTCTATGATATACAGGGAACTAGCTTTCAATTTTTATACTGTTGGGACGAGTTAAGGCACGCACCAAAATGGATCACTGAATCTTGTATGAAAAAAATCCAAAAATCCAAGAAGCTCCAAATGGAAATCATTGCAAAAGTATTTGGTGGTGGTAGTTCTAATTAGACTTTGTTTAATGTGTATGAAAAATGGAAAAATGGAAAAATATTACTGTATTTGGAAAATTTATATTAATCTTATCTTATCTTATTAACGGGAGTAGTTGGTTTTGTTGTTTTGTTTTTAGTTTCATTATAAAAATTATATATATATATATATAAACGAAGTAGACTAGAACATAAAAATAAATATCTAATATTTAAATTATATAAATTTAAAAGTATTTGTATAAAAACATAAAATAATAATTACAAAGTAAAACATCAGGATAATAATAAAAAAAATATTAAGGGAGCCATTTAAAAGAGTATTTTTGGAACACAAACTCTCTTGATGGCCCCTTACAACAACATCCATCCTTATTTAAGAGGGTTTCCAAGTGAGACTGTTGGAGATGCTCTAATGTAGGTGTGAGGGGTTTACCATCGACCAACATCATCTCATTAAAAATTGTTGATTGGTGGTTCAATGGTAAACTCGTCACTATGTCACACCACATGTTGGGTTTATGGATTCAAATAGTATATTTCTCCCCATTTCTCAAATTCGGGAATCTATTAATTTACCACTAGTCTAACAATGACCTGTTTTAAAAAATGTAATTAAACGTTCTGTGAATCAAACTCCCCCTCCAGTAAATTGCTAAAATATTAAAAATTAAATCAAATTAAGTAAAGCATGGTAATTGCCAAGTAAAATTCTTATCAAGACCTAGGCCGGTTTGTATGATTCCAGGAAGGAACATGAGAAAGCAAATCAAGTCATATCATTCAAGGATAGGTTAGGTTAACCGTTTATGGTCTATTGTATTAAAAAAAAAAAATTATTGACTTAATATTGTTAGCTTTCATCTCATGACAATGTCTTGCCTTTTAATGCAGACATTCTCACACGTTCCTTTTTTTGGTTTTAGTAAATTAAAAAAGATGAGATGAGGTTAGTCTGGTGGTAAACCCTCACACCTGCACCACAAGGTTACAGGTCCGAGTTCTTCCCCTCCTTAAAAAAACCTCGAATTTATATAATAGTGTAATACTTAAAAAAAAAAAAATTATTCAACATTAATAATAATATTGACATCGCCAAAAAAAGAATATATTGACGTGTCATGAAATCCTTTACATTTTAGACGGATAAAATTAAGGGGTCAATTGTTTTTTGCACTTCAAATTTAATGGGTCTGAATTGATTGAAATTATTAAGTTGTTTTGTTTTGTTTTATTTTATTTATTTTTTAAATGGTCAAACAACTTTAAAAAAAAAAAATAAAAAAAAAAATAAATAAATAAATAAATAAATCCTGACTTTTAACTTAATTTCAAATTACTAGATTGCATTTAATATATCTTCTTCCAAGATTATCCTATCAAAGATAACATATTTCCAATTGTATCATAATTTCCTCCTTTTGTGGGAAGCTGTTTCCTCTACTTTTGGCCATAAGCTTAAGTTGGATGGTACTTGTTTAGACCTTTGGCAAGAGGCTATTGTCTTTAGCACTCAAATGAAAGCTCTCTGGCGGGTTTCTATCATCACAGTTTTCTGGGTGGTGTGGTTCCTCCGGAATCAAGCTACTTTTGAGGGTGGCAAGCCTGTTTTTACCGATGCTCTTTCCTTGATTTGGCGTTCCATTCGCGAGACAGACTCCCTTCAGTCTGGTACTATGAAGAATTCAGTGGATGAGCTTCAGACTCTTCATCAGCTTCATGTCTCTATTCGTCCTCCCAAGGCTCCTCGCATTTTAGAGGTTAATTGATGCCCTCCCCCGTCAGGTTGTCTTAAGGTTAACACGGACGGGGCTGCTTTTGGTAGTCCTGGTCTTGCTGGTTGTGCAGGGGTTTTCCGCACATGCAGGGGTTTTGTTAAAGGTTGTTTTGCTATTCCTCTTGGTGTCTGCTTTGCTTTTGAAGCTGAATTGGCCGCTGCCGTTCACGCTATTGATTATGCTTGGACTTTTGGCTGGAGTCGGTTATGGTTGGAGAGCGATTCGACTTTTGTAGTGAATATCTTTCGTTCTAGGTCTCGTAAGGTTCCTTGGCGTTGGCGCCCCGCTTGGGATAGGTGTTTGAGCTTAATCTCTCAAATGGACTTTGCTGTCACTCATATTTATCGGGAAGGTAACCAAGTTGCAGATAGTTTAGCTTCCAGGAGCCCTAGTATCGTCTCTCCTACATGGTGGTGGACCGCTCCGAGTTTTTGCAGTCCTTTTATTTTCAATGATTTTTGTTGCAGACCTTCTTTTAGGTTTTGTTAATCTGTTTTCCTTTTTTATTTTCCGTTCTCTTTTGTTCTCTTTCTTTTTTATTTAATAAAATGTTGGGCTGGTCCCCAACAACCTTATCAAAAAAAATAATTTTATATTATACACATTTATTTCTTTTAACCTATTACTTATGATAAACATCTAATTAAAAAAAAAAATTAAAAAAAAAAAAAAAAAAAAACCATTATTCACATTGTAACTTTCAACACCATTGTTACATTCAATTTTTTTTTTATTTTTTTTTTTTAAGAATCTAAATCATTATTTATCCTATTTTTTTTTTAAATTATTTATCATATTTTAATCATTAATAATATATTGTAATTATTACATCAAAATGGTTTAAGATTTGTTAAATTATTTTTATTTAGTTGTTTGTATCATATAAAATGAAAAGACATAACAATGAATAGTAACAAGGGTATAAATGTCAAATCAATTGTTTTAAAACCATTTTAAATTTGAAAAAACAAGAAAGTTGACATTCGATTCAGATGTGATAAAAAAAAAAAAAAAAACATGTCATTCAGTCACTATTTAGTTTTCAATAAAATTCATGACTGTTCAGTCTTCAAATAAAAAAACAAACGACCCATAAGGTGCCGTTTGGTATCATTCTCAAAAGCATGTTTTTTGTTTTTTGTGTTGAAAAATGTAAAAATCCTGTTCGGTCACTTCGGTGGGAGTTTTCTTAAAAAATAAAAATAAAGACAAAAACATAGAAATCAACATTCACTTTTAAAGCGTCTAAAATGACGTGCATTGAAAACAGTTAAAAGTTATTCTCAGCTTTTTGATTTCATTTTCGTGGACCTCATTAATTAAATTATTAACTGTTTTATTTTTTTCCTTTATATTATGACTAATATTTTACCACATGGACAATAATATTAACAAATAAATAAATAAATAAATATATATATATATATATAAATCATATATAATAGTTCAAAATACTTATTATTATTATTATTTTAAAGCTAACACTATTGTGTGTGTTATGGGTTTGTCGAGACTTGGCAAGTTTATACACTGCAAGCACAATCCGTGATGCAACTCCCACACCAGAGTTTCGAATGATGTGATCACTGTATGTGGTATATATATAAACAAAACAATTTCAATAAATACATATTATATTTAATAACTTTCTTTTCATAATATTTTTTTTTTCAATTATTAAAAAAAAAAAAAACAAAAAAGTCACAAATCAATTTTAAATTAAGTTAAATTTATTTTATTGATTACAAAAATAGAACCCAATTAGGAATGATTAATTTTTTATTTATTTTATATTTAGGGTTAATATTAAACCACTTACCCCCCTGAACTATTATTGGATGTATAGTTACAAATATTTTTATTTTGGAAATCTCCCCCATAAACTAACACCGATAGCATTCCGTTTGTGTCGACTGAGTTTGACTATTAAAAATTCCAAAATGTCCCTATTTAATCTTCAAGTGTATGAATTGACCATTATACCCTCATACTTTTACCAAATAAATTAATAAAATGATATAAAAGGCAAGAATGTTAACTTGTAAAGGAGAAGTTATTTTGTGGATAATTTTATCCCTAAAAATAACAAAATTACAAATGAACCAAGAGCATTGAAAATGAGTATTTGCTTGGATTTATAAAAAAAAAGAAAAATAAATACATAAACAAGTATATATTCTGGTTTATTTTCAATGCTTTTGGTTTGTTATTTTATGCATGTTTCTTCTTTGTTGCTCAATGTCAAAGATTTCTGCACTACTTTAGCCACTTCCAAGAAGGCTGTCTCTGATAGTTGGATCCCTCCGGAGGGCGATATTCTTAAATTCAATGTCGACGAGTCTGCTAGGGGGAAACCAGGCCCAGCCGGAATTGGTGGTGTGCTTCAAACCTCTAAGGGGACGATCCTCTGTTCTTTTTCCATTGCTATGGGCACTTAAGACTCCAACTCAGCGGAAATTTTGGCGATTCTCAAAGCTTGTGATTTGTACGCCTCTGATCCCCGTCTGTCAGGTAGTTGGATTCAAATTGTTAGTGACTCAATGGTTGCGGTCTATTGGGCCAACAAAGAGGATAGTGTGGGAGCCTCCCTCACGTTGATACAATATATGATATCAGGAGTCACCTTCATCGGATGAATGACCTTTCGGTCACTTATGAATCAAGAGTGACGAATGCATTGGCTGACAGCCTTGCTAGGAGGAGCTCTTCCGATTCCGAAGATATGCTGATGTGGAATCCATTCTGAGCTGTTTCCTCTGCCTGTGTTCTTAGTGTTTTGCTCTTATATGGTTTTCTTGTGGTTTTTGTGGTTTCGTGCGTTTCTTGTTGTTCTTTTTGGCTGTTCTTAGCCCCCCTTGTTTCTCCTAGCCTTCTTGACTTTGTTCAATAAAGTTTGCTGTTCAAAAAAAAAAAAAAAAAGGATAAAATTGTCCACAAAATAACTTCTTCTTTGCAAATTAACATTCCCGCATTTTGTATTATTTTATTAATTTTTATTTGGTTAACATATGAGGATATAATGGTTAATTCATACAATTGAAGCTTAAGTAGAGACATTTTAGACTTTTTAACGGTCAACCTCATTCAATACAAACGGAATGGTAATAATGTTAGTCCATAGGGGAGGTTTCTAAAATAAAAGTATTTGTAACTATACATCCAATAATAGTTCAAAGGTGAGGGGATGTTTTTAATATTAACCCTTTTATTTATTAAATTTGGAAATGTCTCAAGATAACATGACACAAATGAACCCATATAAGAATGAGATCACATTAGAATTGTAGAATGACTATAATAATAGATAAACATTACGATTAATTAAACTTTGTTTGTATGGTTATTATCAATATAATTTATTAGGTGTTATAACTATTTTTTTATAATATTAATATTATCTTTTATTATTGTTGTTGTGTACTTACTGTTTTAATATTAAGTATACTACCAAACGCGTTTTTAATGTTTTCATCCTCTGTTTTTTGTTTTGCTTTTTCCCTGGCTGTTGTGGTTTGGTTTTCCTCTGTTTTTGGCCTCCTTGCGTTCTTTTTGCTAGCCGTGTCTTTGTTTTGGGTGCTCTTTTTGCTTCCTGTGTTGTTTTGGCTGGCCTTTTGGCCTTTCTAATAAATTTCCTTTAAAAAAAAAAAGTTTTCATTCTCATAATATCGTTTTCAATAATTGCTACTAGACGCGATTTCAAACTCGAAAAATAGAAAACCGAAAACAAAAACGTTATTGAACAAGCCCTAAGTGTTATCGAGAAAATCCAAATTCTTTCACATTTTTGCATACACACTTTGACAAAAATGCCAAGTTCTCAAAACTAGAAATAAACAAGAAAACAAGTGTGTGGGACTGTGGGAGTGCAAAGGAGAGTCAAACAAATTACCAAGCAAGATCTCAAAATCAACTCTAACCAGACGATTAGTTGAATCATGATGCAAAACACTCATATACCAGAAAAAAGAAAAGAAAAAAGAATAAAACCAAAACACAAACAGCAAACAAATACTTAACAAAGTAATCAAAATAAAATAAAATAAAAATAAAAACTAAAATAAGAGAAAAAAATAAAAAAATAAAAGGAACGCGTTTACCGGATTTATGAAGAGTGAAGATCTCAGAATGAATAAAGCAAACCTCCACAAAGTCGATCCGGTATTTTTACTCCACTACTCAATCCCGACAGCGGCACTAAAAACTTGCTACAATTTGAAGATTGTTAACCCGAGCGTAGGTTGTCGTGGAGTAATATATTCTTGAAGTCCAACTGTCGTCGAACCACAGGGATTGGTAGAACACAAAAGTAAACTGAATTAAGCTAAAATAAGAAAAATTAATTGCAAGGAAATTGAAGGAGTTGTAATTAAAGAACACAACATATGAAAGAATATGATTGAAAACAATATTGATGAATACTAGGGTGTTGAGGATCTGCAATTTGATATGTTCAAACCATTCTTGCTGTACAAGTCCGACCGTAAGAACTTTATATGGGTGCAAAATGCAAATGTGATACGCTCATGCACATTGGTGGGTAATGACTTGGTCAAGAGATGTTTGTTGATTAGGTTGTTTGTTAACATCGTAAAGTACTAGTGTATGATGAGTAATTGACAGGACCTGCCCCGACTCCTATCTTGAGTATGAGGAATCCTGTGAAAATCTTATCTTTTTCTTTCTCTGGTGGGTTTGAATTTGAAATTTACAACCCAAACGCCTACGTACCCTATATTCAATAAGGATCAAAGTCCTCGTAGTTCATTTTACTTTATACTTGCCAACAAAAATACAGTCTGAAAATTATTAGCTATAGAAAATTTTTCTCAATTTCTTTCCGAATTTTGCATTTCTTAGGCTAAACTTTTTCTGTAGAACACATTTCTATATCTCTTTCTAAATTCTACACCTCTTCCTGAAATAAATCTGAAACTATTCTGTAACATAAGCTGAGAACTAATTAAATATCTTTTGTAAATAAAACATATTTTTCTGTAACTACTACATAATATAATAAAATATTTTCTGATTTTATAAAAATATAAAATATCTGATATTCTGATAATCTGAAATCTTTTCTTTACTAATCATAATCAGTAATATAATCAGTAATATACAGATAATCTGAAAACTCTTTATCAAACTAGTACTTAGGGGAATATCTCATGTACGTGGCAAAACATCTCAATGCACATGCAGAGCAGGGGAAAAACATCTCACATACACGGTGATATCTGATCACCCGTGCAGAGCGATTATCTCACATACACGTTGATATTTGATCAGACGTGCGAAGTAATCTCATATATTCTCACATACACGTCGATATCTAATCGAACGTGCAGAGTAATCTCATATACATGTGTAGAGCAGTCCCAAAGGCAAATAATCTGAATATAATCTCACATACACATCGATATCTAATCGATCGTGTAGAGTAATCTCATGTACACATGCTGAGCAGCCCCAAAAGCTAGTAGTCTGAATATAATACTGCTAGGGAGGGTACATATCTGATATCTTAAAATTTGATCAATCTTTAAAAACTCTTTTCTGAAACCATGAATAAATATTATTTTCTTTCCTTTTCTGAAAATCTTATAAAAAAACACTTGAGTCTGGAAATCTGGAAAACTTTACGAAATTCTTGTAATCTTTCTGAGAATCTAGATATCCATCTGGATTTCTGGAAATCTATCTGAAAATCTGTAAATCTAACTAGAAATCCATCTAAATATATAGGAACTATTTTTCTTTCTAAATCTAAATTCTTAATATATTTCTGGATTCTAGAAATCTACACATTTCTTAAAACATCTCAAATCATCTGGAAATTTGTTTTCTAAATAAATGAATAAATCATTTATTTCTAATATTCTTCTAAATAACATAATCTAACATATAATTCTAAAATAAATAACTTTTAATAAAAGGTATTCACTCACAAAACCAGGGCTGGTCTTGAGATTTTGGGGGCCCTAGGCAAACTATAAAATTGAGGCCCTCGAATCCCAACTTTCCATGTATGTTTACTTGATTTTTTTCTCTAGTAAATACTTATAAAAATCATTATAATAACTAAAAATCAAGACTGCAACACAACATAATAGCAAATAAAAAGTCACTGAAAAAAAATTCTTATAATTACATCAAATAATATATCACTTAAATATTACTTGTTTCACATTTTTAGCATCAAAAGTACTAATTAAGCTTACATAATCAAGTTTTTCTATCATATTTTTTTCAATGGATAACATAGCTAAGCCATTCAATCTTTCTTGTGACATAGTTGATCAAAGATAAGATTTAATCAACTTCAACTTTGAAAAACTTCTTTCCGCTGAGGCAGCTGTGACCGGTATAGTTAACAAAATTCTATAAGCAATCCATCAAATAATATATCACTTAAATATATAATTACATTAAATAATATATCACTTAAATATTACTCGTCTCACATTTTTCTTAGTAAAAGTACTAATTAAGCTCATATAATCAAGTTTTTCTATCATTTTTTTTTTTTTCAATGGATAACATAGCTAAGCCATTCAATCTTTCTTGTGACATAGTTGATCGAAGATAGGATTTAATCAATTTCAACTTTGAAAAACTTCTTTCCGTTGAGGCAACTGTGACCGGTATAGTTAACAAAATTTTATAAGCAATCCATGCATTTGGGAAGCAACCATCCATTTCTTTCAGATAATTCAACACTTCAATTGCCCTTTTTGTTTCTTTTGGTAAACCATCTTTCAAAATTTGTAATTTTGAAAATAAATCTTTCCCATTAATATCAGAAACTACATCATGTTTCATCAAATCTTCTGCTGTATGGATTCTAAGCGCACGACCGTGCACAAGATGGAATCCTGGATTCCTTTGGATGTTGATTCCCTGAAATTCAATGTGGATGGTGCTGCTAAGGGTTCGCCTGGTCCTGCCAGAATTGGAGGAGTTCTAAGGGATTTTCAAGGGAAAGTGTTATGTTCTTTTTCTAACTTTGTGGGGCATCTTTTCGCTGATTCTGCTGAAATTTTGGCCATCCTAAGATCTTGTCAGTTGTGTGCTACTCAGCCCATTCTTACTGCTAAGAACATTGTTATTATTTCGGTTTCGAGCTCGGTGGTTTCGTGGGTGAATGACGCTGGAGTGGGTAATCTTTGCCATTTAGATTACATTATGGAGATTCGTCAATGGAAGAGTTCCTTAGACAATTTATCAGTCATTTTCAATTCCAGAGTTACAAATTCCCTGGCTGACAGCTTAGCAAAAAGGGTTGTTGACCATAAGGAGGATAGGCTTGATTGGAGTTTAGATTGAGTTTTTTGTTTGTTTTGTTTTTGCGGGTGGCCTGCGACCTTGTTGTGTCTTGTCTCTGTTTCTGCAGCGGCAAGCTGTTGCTGTTTGTGCTGTTGTGTTTTTCTGGTTTGCTTTGCTCTGCTGTTCTGGGGTTTGGGTTTTTGGGGTGTTTTTTTGCTGCTGTTGTGGTCGGTTGTTGTTCTCTTGCCTTTTTGGCTCTCTTGAATAAACTATCTTTTCAAAAAAAATGTTTCATCAAATCTTCAAGATTGGAATAATAGTTCTTCAAACTATCATTTACGGACTTTAACTTCCTCAAATCATACAAAAACCCAAAAGTTTCTTCATAGTTTTGAAATTGTTCAAACCTATTTTTTAATGAAGAAAGTGCTTGCATTAGTATTAAGTCTTTAACTCTTTTCATTCAATTCGAAAGGAAAAAAAAAATTAAAAAAAATAGATACGATATAAGCCTATAAATTCACCAAAATAAACTACTTGACCAGTTGACATTTGAGTATTTGACAACAATAATCAACAATGAACAACTAGCTTTCATGTGTTTGCAAGTGTACATTATACATCCAAAGAGGAAAATAGGAGTTAAATTCTAACAAAACTAAAATAGAAAAACGAAATTCTAACATAATAACATAAAATTTCAAGAACAATTATTTCTTGGGTAGTTGGGTTCTTGACTTTCGGGTTCAATAACATATAATACATATAAAATTCTAACAAAACTAAAATATAAAATTGAAATTCTAACATAATACATACAAAATTCAGGAACAATTCAAACAATACATACAAAAAAATTCAAGAACAATTTTTTCTTGGGTAGTTGGGTTCTTGACTTCCGGATTCCATACTTCCATAATACATAATACATACAAAATTCTAAGTTTCTAACAAAACTAAACTAGAAAAACGAAAAGAGGTTTTTCGGATTAAAAGAAGAAGAAGAATGAAAAGAGGTGTTAAATTACCTTATAAAACAACTACGACTGATTTCAAGAAGAGAGCTTCCAAATTACAATCCAAGAACAATTACTTTCCCACTAATTCCTAGATTTGCAATTCGCAATTCGCAAGAAGCCAAGAACAGAGCTGCCAAGTCGCCAATAGTAAAGTGCCAAAGATACCTAAAAAGTCGAATGTCTGATGATAAAGTGAATTGCAATTTTGAATTTGACATGTTGTTGTGGGCTAAGCGGGGTAAGTTTAATAATTTTGTTTCTTTAGTAGGCCCTTTCTTAAAAAAAAAAAAAAAAAAAATGGGCTGTATATAGATATTTTTTTGGTGGGCCTTTTAAGTGATACACTTATACTATACATGATGGACTGTTTTTTTTTTTTTTTTTAAAACTCAACTTGGGCCTAAAAATAATTATACACAGTAAACTGAATTTGGGGGCCCTAGGCGACGGCCTTGTGGGCCTATGCCTAGGGTCGACCCTGCACAGAACTCATGTGTTCAAATCTACTCCCCAAAGGTCATTGATAGAGCAATTGTGCATCTAGTCCCAACCATTAAGCACATGAATATATAACCATAACTTATTTTAGCACGATCATGCATAAAACAAGTTTCACCCATTCTTTTAGAGCTAAGTGATTAAGGTCGTACCCGAACGGTCATCCATGGAGGTACAACCCGAACCCACATACACTCAAACTTATCTAAACAAGGCATTTCGACCTTCCATCAACATACACACACAAATAGGATATTTGATTACAACTACTCCTACATTTAAGTTAATCTACTCCTAATCTCATCCATGAACACATATTAATATCCAATCTCCACACACATGCATATCAAGATAAGAGATTATACAATAACAAATTAACAACTAAAATGAATCAAAGCCCAAATGAAATAAAAACAAACATCACATAATTAAGCACAATATAGGTTTACAATGTTCCCAAGTGGGGCTACACCTTAAAGAAAACAAGAAATACAAAAAGAATGAGTTTAAAGGAGACAACCCTCGAAGAAATCCCCCCAAACTCTCCATGAATCCCTAGCTCGAAATTGGTCCAACACCTCTCCTTTCTCCTTACAATCTACTCCCAAATTTGGTGGAGAATATGTAGAAGGTGGATGTGGTGAGCTTCCCATGAAGGAGAACTTCCATGGGAGCTTTAAAGGCCTCTCTCTCTTGTTTAGGTGAAGAAGATGAAGTGTAGCTGCTGTGGTGGTTCTTGTCTGAAGAAAAGAGAGGAAAAAGGTGAATTTATAGTGTTGGGAGGTTTTTTTTTTTTAACAGAATAGTGTTGGGAGGTTAGGGCACGAAATGGGTGCAAAAGGACGCATCTGCCCCTCAAAAATGGCTTGCCGCGGTCTTGGCATCAGGTGTGCCACGATTTGGCACAACGGCACAACAGCGACAGAAATTTCCACGGTCTAAGTGCCGTTGTCCAGCAAAACGACGTCACAACCGCGGCACAGTTTCAAGCCTCGCGCACCGTTACGAAAACGGGCGTAACTCCCTCTAGAGAACCCAAAAACTGCTGGAAAGCGGACTTCCAAGGCTTTCCAAATATATGTAAATATCAACGTGGTTCGATTGGAGGAGGAAGATATGACCCCGAAAGTTGGGTGTTCTGCATAAAGCTCTCTGCTGCGGTCATGTTTCCAACCTCGCGCACCGTTACAAAAATGAGCATAACTCCTTCTAGAAAGCCTGGAATCACGATCCGTAAAAACTACTAGAAAGTAGACTTCCGGGGCTTTATGAAAATATATGGTACGAAACCCAGTTCGATATGAGAAGGGAGATATGGCCCCCAAAATTTATGTGTTCTGCATGGGCATTTGCAATGTCAGCCCATTAACCTTTGGAAAACAGAGTTGACCAGTGCCGCGGTCTCAATGTCGCGTTCTAGCTCAATGACGGATCCACCACAAAACGTCTAATTTTGCTTGCCGTGGTTGACCATGAATCACGCCACAGTTTGGGTCAACGGCGAGGCCGCGACAACTCTGCATGGTTTCCAATTCTTCATTGTTTTGCTCAGTTTGGCCTCCCAATCTTGACTTTAAGCTCAAACACCAAATGTACGGAACATGTACCTATACATGGCTCACAAAACACATTATATACAAAAACACGCTTGAAAACAAGCACAAAAGCTAGGAAATTAGGACCTCAATTAGGTACAATTATCATCCGATCAGTGGCGATTGAAAGTGACTAGCGGCAAGAGTCATGATGCGTCGACGGCAGCACGATGACAAGAGGGTAGAGATGAACGGCGATAAGAGCTGAGACGAACGACGAACGACGAACGATGAACGACAAGGTGTTTTGAAGCTGAAGTGAAGTGAAGACTGAAAAGAATGACTTGGATAAACCTAAATGATACGAGTGGGTTTTTTACGGCTTTAAGATGAACCTTGGTTTAAACCCGCAAACGATCTACAATCAATGTGGGCTTTTTTGAAGGGCTTGATGTGGGCTTTTTTTTTTTTTTTATAAGGTCCAGGTTTAAACCCATCCCTCATCAAGTGGGTAAGGGCCAAACCCTCTAACCCAATCCTTTTTGTCATCCTTAAAATCGACTTGGTTCCAAGTTTTGTGCCTATAAAAGCACTTGCATTCTACTAGTAAAACTATACCCCTCCAGATTGTCTAAGAACAAGTTAAAGTATCTATTGGCTTGTTTGTTAAACGTACTGGACTGGATTAGTGGACTGGACAATACTAATTTAGTACTGTTCGGTGTTTGACAAAACTTTCTAACCAGATTACTTAATCCAGTGGATATACTTTATCCGACCCGCACTTGACTGTTTAGTCCGGTGCAACATGGTGTTATTAGGCTGGACTTCAAAACTCATCTTCTCTCACGTGCACTTTTTTTTTTTTTTTTTTCCACGTCTGGTACTACATTTGATTTGACTTTATATTGGATTTGACTTTGCATTAATTTGAGTTAGGGATGGCAATGGGTCGGATCGGAATGGATCAAAGGTGCCCCATACCTGAAACCCAATAGCACGCATTGCCCCAAACCTGACCCGTGTCCCAAACGGGTTTTCGTTTTCTGCTCCAAACCTGACCCGAAATGATAAGGGGTGCCCCATACCCAACCCGAAATGACCCGTTTCGTTATTATTATTATTATTATTATTATTTTTATTTTATTTTTTATTAAAAAAATTCTCAAACCACAAAATATACAAATTATTTTAGGACATTGACTTAAGTTTTAACATTCAATTAAATACATTTAAATATATATATATATATAAACAATTTTTTTTCTTTTTTGATTGGAAATTTAAATATACACTTAAATTTCTAGCTTCAGCGGTGATAGGTTGGCTTGGGGGGACTTTTGAGGATGCTGCTCCTTTGCTTCTTTTGCTGTTCTGCTGCTTTCCCGGTCATCCTCCGTTTTCTTTCTTTTTGCTGCTGTTGGCTTTCTCTGTTTAGTTTCTCTATTTTGTTGTTCTACTTCTGTTTTGGTGTTTGGTTGGCTTTGTGAGGCCTTTGTTTAATTGTTTTGCTCGTTTTGAGGTTGTTTTGTGCATTTGTGTTGGCTGGCTGTTGTGTTGGGGGGGTTTTCCCCTGTGCCTTTTGGCTTTAATAAATTTGCAGTTTCAAAAAAAATAAAAACATACACCATAGAAAAATATTTTAACATACACTTAAAATTCATTCATAAACTTAATTTTAATAGAACACAACATCGAAGTTTAATGAACATTAAATTCAAACATAAAATATAATTAGGTAAAGAGACAAAGAGATTATAGATTTGTTTTTCCCTTTATATTTTTATTTTTAAAAATAATTATATAAATACCGGTCAAACGGGGTGTCAGGGCATAAGGGGTTGACCCATACCCGATTCGATAAAAAACCGGGTCAAAAAAGTTTGACCTAGACCTAGACCCGACCCGAGCCCCGTTTTAAGTGCTCCAAAGCCGCCCCAAATGGATCGGAGCCCCGCCGGTTTGCGGCGGGTTGGGGATTTTTGTCATCCCTAATTCGAGTCTACACTTGTGTATTTTTGGATTTTGTCAGGTAAATTCTTTTTTTAAATACAAATGTAATATTTTAAAGATAAAATATAATAAATGAGATGTAAAATAAGACATTTCCATATATAACAAATTATGACAAATAAAATTTTGATTATATTATTTTATTAATATGAATTTTATATGATTAACAAATAATAAACAATTAAATAAATAAGTATCCAAAAGAAGACAACGATGTATTCCAAAAAAATTATTAATTCAATTTATATTATTTTCTTAATACGATTTTTATATGATAAAAATTAAAAATTAAAGAGTTAATATGGCAAAATAATGTTATTTTCTTGCTGATTTTGTGGGACTAGTATAAGTTAATAACTTGAGGTTGTGGGTTCGAGTTTTTCCCCCAGTCCAAACCCTAGCCAAGAGACTTATTATATCACTTTATTATGTATGGAAATATCATAGAAATATATTATTAAAATTTAAAATAAATAAAAAATTGATTCGCATTATTTTTTTCAATTTAAATTTAATAGGATTAAAATAAAATAAATAAGCATCAAAAAGAAAAAGGAATATAAAATAAAATATTAAAATAAAATTTTGATAGATGAACACAGTGGCAATGCAGTCCAGTCTTATGTATTAAACATAATCCAATCCAGTATAGTCCAGTCCAGTCCAGTCTTATACAGTCCAGTCCAGTCCGGTATAGTATTGTACGGCATGCCAAACATGACCTAAATGTACCAATTACTCTGAAAATCCTGTGTGATTGCAAAACCCAATTAAAACGATCCAGAAGAAAGATTAAAGTCTTTAAAAACAATTAAAGAAAGATGATAGAGATTAAATGGAGATCAAATAAAGCAGAAAAATTTAAAACAATTACTTTCACAGGTCTTTAAAACAATTAAAGAAAGATGATAGAGATTATGGGGATCAAACAAAGCAGAAAAATTTAAGACCGTCTTGCCGTCTTGGTAATTATAAATCTTTGGTTGCTTCTTTTTTCTAGATACGACACACATAATGACTTGACTTAAGAGTGATTGGTCTAGGACCCTTTAATTTTCAAAAACTGAAAACTTGCCATCTTATTATCAATTACTTTGACAAGTCTTTGGCTTGACTAACACATAATATATAGAAGACCAAAACGACTTGGTTGCAAGTTGTGTACCTATAAATTAAAGCACCTCCATAGTCCATTCTACTGGCTTGTAAAACAAAACCCTCGTGTCTTGCTTGTCTAAGAGAGAGTTGAAGAGATTTCTTTTTTTTAATCAAAGACATGATGGGGCCTTCTGTTCCATGTTTCTTCTCTTTTGTGCGCTTTGTCTTCTGGCTTTGTTTTCTTGATCTTCTTGCAGTTTCTCATCATTTTGCTTCTTCAATGATGCAGCCACTCTGTCATGACGATGAGCGTTCTGCCTTGTTGCAATTCAAGCAAAGCATTTCCACTAAGGAGTACTGTTATGGTGATCATAATGTTGAATCATGGAGGATGGAAGGAGGAAATAGTAGCAGTGGTGACTGTTGCTCATGGGACGGTGTCAAGTGCGATGAGCAAACCGGTCATGTCATCAAGCTTGACCTCTCCAGTGGCTGTCTCTATGGTTCTATCAACTCTACCACCACCCTTTTCCACCTTGTCCATCTTCAATGGCTTAGCCTTTCTTATAATTACTTCAATTTCTCTGAAATTCCAGCTACAATAAACAACCTTTCAAGGCTATCACATCTAAACCTCTCTTATTCTTGGATTTCTGGTCAAATACCACCACAATTGCTCAACCTCCGCAACTTGGTGTCTCTTGATTTATCGCATAATTCTGTTGTTGTGGTTCCAGGAAAGAAAACAAATTATTTAGAGCTTCGAGAGCCAAGTCTACAAAATCTAGTTGACAAGTTAACTGACCTCAAAGTACTTAATCTTGATAATGTCCAAATCTCCTCTCCCATACCTCATATCTTGGCAAATCTATCTTCTTTAACTTATTTATCTTTACAAGATTGTGGATTACAAGGTGAATTTCCTTCTGAAATTTTCCAGTTACCAAACCTCTCTGTTCTCAGACTGAACAACAATAGCGATCTCACTGGATATCTACCAGAATTTGAAAAGACGAGTCCCCTTACTGTCTTGGCTATTGGAGGGTGCGGTTTTTCAGGAACAATTCCATCTTCATTGGGTAACCTCACCAAGCTTGTTTCCCTCGATGTCTCTTTTAGCAGTTTTTTGGGTGAGTTGCCTATTTCAATTGGAAATCTTGCTTCTCTGAAAGAACTACTTCTTGAGGGCTACAACTTCTCAGGCCAAATTTTGTCTTCAATATTGGGTAATCTCACACAACTTGATTATTTAGACCTTTCTCATAGCCATAACAAATTTTCAGGCCAAAATTCTTCATCACTGTCTTGGATTGCTAAGAATACTAAACTCAAGTTTTTATACCTTAGCGATCTCAACTTAGTCGGTGAGATTCCCTTATGGCTCATGAACCTAACACAACTTACTTATCTAGACATGAGTCATAACCAATTAACTGGCCCAATTTCATCTTGTTTAATGAACATCAACCAATTATCAGTTCTATATCTGCAGTCAAACCAATTAACCAGAAATATCCCATCCGAAATTAGCAACCTAACCCAATTGGTTGACTTGGATCTTTCATCAAATTCATTGCAGGGCCCGATTCCTATTAACATCTTTCAACTCAAGAAGCTTGAAAAGCTTAGGCTTCAGTCCAATAACTTGAGTGGCACGGTAGAGTTTGACATGTTTCTTTCTCAACTTGAAAGATTAGAAATTCTAATCCTCTCATCAAACAATCTTTCAGTGTTCATGAACAATACCGTTGCTAATACCAATTCTCAGAAATTAACATGTATAGGATTGCGTTCATGCAACCTTTCAAACTTCCCAAATTTCCTCCGCAACCAAGATTCTTTACTAGTGCTAGACCTTTCCTCCAACAGCATAACTGGCAAAATCCCTAGGTGGTTTCTAAATGATTCAGTGCCTAGCTTGGAATACTTAAACCTTTCTCACAACCTTTTCACAGGGTTTGACCAACATCCCAATGTTCGTCCACCATATTTTTTAACTACTTTTGATGTTAGGTACAATAAACTAGAAGGAGCCCTCCCATTTATTCCATCAATGTTCATGGCCGAGTATCTAGTTTCAAACAATAAATTGACAGGGGAAATTTCGCCGTTGATATGCAAGTCGAAGTATTTTTATGCTCTTGACCTATCAAGCAATAACTTAAGTGGCGTGCTTCCACAATGTTTGGCCAATTTCAGCGATGGCTTATCAATATTAGCATTGCAAAGTAATAAATTTCATGGAAGTATTCCACAAACCTTCATGAATGGAACCAATCTAAAGATGATCGATCTAAGCAACAACCAGTTGCAAGGAAGGATTCCAAGATCATTGGTAAATTGTACCAAGCTCGAATATCTTCATCTTGGAAATAACCAAATCACTGATGTTTTCCCCTCTTGGTTAGGAACTCTTCAAGAATTAAAGGTTCTTATCTTGAAATCTAACCGACTCCATGGTGAAATAAAAGAACCTGAGGAGAATTTTGAGTTTCCAAAACTTAAAGTCATTGACCTCTCTCACAATATGTTTAGAGGTGAGCTTCCAACAAAACACTTCCAATCTTGGAATGCAATGAAAGTTGTCAATGTGAGCCACCTTTCATACATGCATGATGAGATACCACAAATTTGGTTTGATGCCCGGGTTGCCTCCTCTGACATTTCTGATTATGCATACTCGATGACAATTAGCAACAAAGGTATAGAGTTAAATTATGTAAAGATCTCAAATATGCTCGCTAGCATCATTCTTTCTGGAAATAAATTTGTAGGAGAGATTCCAGAATCTATTGCAAATTTGAGAGGTCTTAATAATCTCAATCTTTCTCACAATAATCTTGAAGGCCACATCCCTTCATCCCTGGGCAACTTGAAAGCACTAGAATCGTTGGACCTCTCAAATAATTGGCTCTCTGGAGAGATTCCTCAACAACTTGCCGAAATCACATCCCTTGAGGTCTTTAATGTCTCATATAATCATCTCACAGGACTCATACCACAAGGGAAGCAATTTGATACATTCGAGAATAGTTCATATCATGGGAATCTTGGATTGTGTGGAAAACCTTTGTCAAAACATTGTGAAACCTCTAAGCCTTCAAAGAAAGAAAACGAAGACTCGGAATCTCCATTTGTCTTTGGTTGGAAAATAGTTCTGATAGGGTTTGCAAGTGGACTAATAGTTGGAGTGGCTCTTGGTCTGGAATTCTACACAAGAAAACATGAATGGCTTGTGAAGATTTTTGGGATGCAAAGCATGAAGAGAAAGAGAGGACGCAAAAATTGAATGTAATCAGCTCTACTTTTTATTTTTATATCTATATTGTTTTTTTATTTTTCCATTGTTGCATTGCATGCATATGTTTTTCTTACTTTCCGGAATGTAATAGATTTTTGAAGGGTAAGGCTCATTACGTCCCCCCTTAACTAGGTGTATCTATCCTTTTGTTTTCAATAAAGTTTCCCTCGTACCGTCGAGGTTTCACCCAAACAAAAATTAGAATGAGTTTGATAAATGCAACAGAAATTTACAAAATATGTACTACATTATAGAGAGGCTGCTAACTAATATCATCATTGTGTGATGATTTCCTAGACGATCTATTTCTAACAAATCATTTAGTTAGTAAAACAACATCAATCTATAAATTGGATCAGGATCCTCTCCTTGGTCTTTGTTTTTCCTTGGCAATTTTCAAGTGTAATTAAAACATCAAGTTGCATGAGAGAGAAAAAAGTGATCAAATCTTGACCATGTATTTTTTATTTTGTTTAGGTGTTATTAGATTATGAAAAGTCAAGGAAAAACAAGACAAGGAGAGGATCCTGATCCCTATAAATCTCAGGACAATAATAAATTTGTATATAGAGAACGTATTAACTTAATTGTTAGCTTTACCAATTTATAGACGTGGAATTACAAAAATATCAAGTGTTTGATAAGGAGCTGAAAGAGAGAATAAAATGGGCATTGCAGGCAGAGTAGAGCTTTCTGGATACTAATTCTATATTGACTTCACTGATTTAAATACAAGAGATCCTATTTATACTAATTCTCCTGAATTTAAGGAAATTTGGCAGGAATAACTTTAGTGGAAATGGTGGGTTTTGTCACTTTTTTGAGTTGGTGTTTTAAGACTATCACCACCTTAATAACTTAAGTTTAAAATGCATCAAAGTAAGTGACTTCCAAAAATGCCCTTACTATACACATTTTTTAATTATTTTTTTGACTTTAACTTTTGAAAGATACTTTGAAGTTGTCTGAGATTTACTTCTCTCTCTAACTGTCTTAAAGTGGAAATCTCTGTAAACTGAAATCCAAGTTCATTTTCTTCTCCAACGAGTTCAACATTCATATAGTTACATAAGATCACTCATCTTATCAGGTTATGAATATCAAAATTCATACAATAAAAAGCAAAATGGAAACAGAGATAGGAAACCAACGAAACTCTAGGCCATCAACAAAACTCTAGGCCTTTGTAAATAGTTTTCAAGCCTTTTTAATCAGTTCCTGAGCTTTTTCATGAACTGCCCGAACCTTTTGTATGAACATTAAACTTTTTTTATGTTCGAGCTTTTGTGAGTAATGTCCGAGACTTTTACTTAACTGCCCGAGCCTTTTACGAGCCTTTTTAACAATCATTTTTTATTGTTGTTAATTTTGTATCTCCGAGACTTTCTATATAGTGCCTGAGCCTTTTAATGAACTGCCCAAGCCTTTTACGAGCCTTTTTAACAATCATTTTTTTGTTGTTGTTAAATTTTGTATCTCTGAGACTTTGTATATAGTGCTCGAGCCTTTTACTTAACTGTCCAAGCCTTTTTGGAGCCTTTTTAACAATCATATTTTGTTGTTGTTAATTTTGTATCTCCGAGACTTTCTATATAGTGATCGAGCCTTTTCCGAGCATTTTTAACAATCATTTTTTTTTTGTTGCTAATTTTGTATCTCCGAGACTTTCTATATAGTGCCCGAGCCTTTTAATGAACTACCCAAGCCTTTTACGAGCCTTTTTAACAATCATTTGTTGTTGTTGTTAATTTTGTATTTCCGAGACTTTCTATATAGTGTTTGAGCCTTTTAATGAACTGCCTGAGCCTTTTACTTAACTGCCCAAGCCTTTTCGGAGCCTTTTTAACAATCATTTTTTTTGTTAATTTTGTATCTCCGAGGCTTTGTATATAGTGCCTGAGCCTTTTCCGGGCCTTTTTAACAATCATTTTTTGTTGTTGTTAATTTTGTATCTCTGAGACTTTCTATATAGTGCCCGAGCCTTTTACTTAACTGCCCGAGCCTTTTACACAACTTCACAAAGGCTTGGACAGAGTTTAGAAAGGCTTGGAGATTCAAAATCCACACAACCAGAGGGTTTTAAATTGATTCCACATCATCTTCACAAGTTTGCCCATTCTTGATTATTTCAACTGTGAAGCTAACAAGAGTGAAGAAGAGTACTGCATACTTCTCTTTTTATAGTTGGGGCGTGGCCTTGCCTGTTAATTGTATTGAATCTTTTGGCAATTCTTAGATTTTCTTTGCTGTACATGCAGTTTATGTTTCAAAAAATATCCGTGCAAATGGAAATATCGAGATCCTTCTTGTAATAGATTTGGCTAGATTTATGTACACCTTTCAGGTTGAAACCCAAAAATTGATGCAATAAGTGATTTTCCTAACAAAATGATTGTGGAAGTTAAAGTTGAAGTGGCCCAGGAAAACCTCTCAAGCCCATTTTAATATGATTGTTAGAGATTCCAGAATCTATTGCAAATTTGAGAGGTCTTAATAATCTCAATCTTTCTCACAATAATCTTGAAGGCCACATCCCTTCATCCCTGGGCAACTTGAAAGCACTAAAATCGTTGGACCTCTCAAATAATTGGCTCTCTGGAGATAAAAAATGACATATAGTGATAAAAAATATATGTCACAATAAGTGAAAAATTTGTCACAATATCAATACTGTGACAAAAAAAATGTCATTAAAAATTCGTCACTTATACCTCCGTCACTAAAAGTATTTGTGACACTTATAGTGTCATTGTCACTATGGTTAGTGACAATTATCTGTAATTGTCACAAAGCATAACTTTTAGTGACAAATTGTTAATCGACCCTAATAAGTGACGAAACTAAAAATATGTCACTATATATAAGTTAGTGACAATTAACCGTTTGAAGATTTTGTCACTATACACATTTTTCATGACAATTTATTGTTTAAAAATTATGTCACTATTCACAAACTCAAGGACAATTAATTATCTGAAAATTTTGTCACTATACGCATAGTTGGTAATGTTACTATTGTTTTAGTATCTAAGAAGTTCTGTCAATAATGTTAATATTCCAAACAATTGTCAATAATTTAAACTATTATGATCAAATTAACATATTTATTGAAAACAAACATATAAGAAGACATATCATATATATCTATATGATATACTTGTATTATGAAATTAAAATAAGTATAATATTCATAATTCAATTAAAATATTAAATTTAACATAAAAAAAAAATAAAGAATAAAGAACATCTTTAATTAAATCCATGTTTGAATGTTAAGCATTCGAACACTTTCGAATGGCTTTTAACAACGCAATTTGCTTTGTATCCTGCAAGAAGTTTTTTTTTTTGGTTCATACAAGCTTTGCATCTCCATGTATACATAGAACCTCACCCTGAATCAACAAGTTCTAGCATGGTATATTGAGACAATCAAGAAGATAGTAGAGAGAGAACTTGTCTGCAGTAAAATCGTATCTCCAAGACATGCACTTCCACTCTATAGAAAATAAAATCCTTATTAAAATTGAATTCTAAACAGTAATTGTTATATGTAGTCTTCGATAAATGTGTGAGTTTCATTTTTTTACTCAAATCTTGATTAAATTTTAAGATTCCAATTGATTTAGTTGGCTCTACCAAAATGTAATACAAGATGAAACAAAATCATATATGTATTAGCTTGCAACTGCATAAAAAATTGTAAAGTACAATTATAATTATAAACAGTTACCTTAATAATCAAAGCATTTCTATGTTATAAAATGTAATAGTACAAAAAAATAAAATAATTAGGTGCATTATTTGCTTCTTTTTTTCTCTTTAAATAACATGACATTTCATCAAACAGTTTATGTGCATCTAGCCTAGTGAATAAAAAACTTTCAGGTTCATACAATACTCAAGTTAATCAATAAATCAATTGACAATAACACTTTTTTTTTTTTTTTTTCATATACATTAAAACACAACCAAAAACACATAAAAAACAAACAATTAGAGAACAAACCGAGATAATTGGCTTATGGAAAAAAATCATCAGATTGAAGTGATCGCTGAGCGCTCGTTGCATCCTCAGCTTGACGATGGTGACAGCGACCTCTTCCTTACCCGGTGGCGATGGCAATCACCTTAAGCTTAATGATGGGAGCAACTTGAGCACCTGTGTCTTTGTTGTTGTACTAGTCATCGTGCATGTGACAATAAATTCAATAGAAACGAAATCATGGAGAAATTATGTCCGAGGAAAAAAATAGAGATTTAAGTGAAATATACCGAAGAAAAATCAATTAAATGATCGCTTTAATTTTGATTAGGCAGAGAAAATTAGGAACCGTAGAAAGAGAAATTATGTGAAGTTTTTTTTTTTTTTTTAAATTCCATTGTTGAAGTGCAAGGCAATATTAAGGAGGTAGGTGAGGATAAATATAAATATATATATATATATATATATATACACACACACACACGTATGTATGTATCAGAAACCCTAAAAAAAAAAAATCAAAATTAGAGATACCATACCTTGAGTAAATTGTCATAGACTTGAGAGTTTCAATAAAATTAGTAAATACTCCTTCCATTTGGGGATTCTGGACTCGAACACAGCTGAGCTATACGCTATCAAGAGAGCAATGGAATTGATTGCTGCTAATCCTAATCTAAATGACCGTGATATTATGGTTGTGAGTGATTCGAAGGTGGCAGTGTCGTGGGTTAATAATGGTGATTTTGGGAACGTTGCTCAAGTGAATGATATTTATGACATCCGCGAAATTCTTAATTCTTCTAGTCGTATAAAGGTGGTGTTCGACTCTAGAATTTTCAATTCGTTTGCGGACAATTTGGCAAAGATGGGAGCCAACTTGGATGGGGATTTTGTTGTGTGGGATGATTTTTGATGGTTTGGCTGCTGTGTACGGCTGCAGTAGTGGTTGGCCTGGGATTGCTCTGTTGGTTTGTTGCTACATTGTGGTCTGCTTTGTTTCTGTTGTTTTTGTTTTTCTTTTGTTGTTTCTTCCCCTGTTGGCTGTGTCAGTGGTTGTGCTCGTTTTGCTCTTGTTTGCCTTGGCTCTGGCCTGGTTTAATATATGCCTTTTCAAAAAAAACAAAATTAGTAAATATGATTAGGTGTTTGGAACAACAAATTTAAAGATTCATGATATGGTTTAGGAAATCTCAAATAAATGAAAAGAAAATAAGTATTTATAAAATAATATCTTTCATTTTTTTTTTTGAAAAAAAATCTTTCCTTATAAAAAATAATCTTTCAATTTTTTATAAGGTAATTTTCTGACTAATTATATTAATTGTCACAAATTATCAAATTTTAACTAGTTGTGACAATTTTTGTAAAAAAAATTGAATTGAAAAAAACACAATGACAAAAAATAAAATCTGTCACAAAATAATACCTATAGTGATATATTTAAAATTTGCAATAAAAAAATGTGTCACTATAGGTCACTTTTCTTGTAGACGTAGCTAACAGAAACCACTAAAACTAGGTTTGTTGTTGCGTATTGATGATAGGTAGATTAAAATTGTGTTCGTAGTCTAATTAGAGATAAAATTCAAGAGAATTCAAGGTTAGTTTGTACAATTTGCCCATATTCAAAATGGTGGAACTTATAAGATACAAAGAGTTGTGTGACAATTTATACATCAAAATTCTAAATACAGTGGAACTGTTTGAAGCTGAATCCTAAATATGTAACAACACATTAATGCAACACTATACAAAGGTATGATGGGAAGCTTTCATGTACATTTAAATCTTTTTTGAATTTGAACAAGAGGCTTCTCAAGATAGAGTCACCCCTTATACGTCACATCGCTGCAAATCGTGATACCGGAATTTGAGCATATGATTTCACCATTCTTGAGGGTGTATACATCACATCGCTGCAAATAGTGATACCGGAATTTGAGCATATGATTTCACCATTCTTGAGAGTGAAACCGTGGATGATTGGCAACGGGAAGCCTTGTCCGAGGTGTGCATTTACATATGGCAAGAACACGGTTTGGATAGCAGTCCACATAATCGGCTGCAGTGATAAGAAAAAAAAAATGACCATTTTAGTTAGTAGACATGCAGTCACTAATTGCGTTAATGAAATTAATTTCAGTCGTGTTGTTTGTACCTGAATGAGATTCATGTGTAGATTACCAATTTGGCACCACTTCAATGACATCGTACAGTCATTCAATTTCACACTGCCACCGAGTTTATTACCTAAGATTTTTACTGAACCAGAGCCACGAATCACTTGTGCCGACATAGAATAATAGAGTGATGTTAATCATCAGAAATATATCCAATGATCATATCTCCAAGCTTTTTTTGATTTTTTATGTTTCTGAAATAATATTTTGATCATGCATAATTCTGAGTTACACAGATTTAGACAATGTACAATCCATGTGCTTGTGAAGAAGGAAAAGAAAGACGAAAACACTTGAAAATGATCATACACCGAAAGGGCTACTTATCAACTAAAACCTATTATCAATGACACAATTAATAATATGTATGACCATAGTCTACGACCCAAAGGTGTGACACATCAGGGAAACTGAAGATCTCATTAGTACCTCAAAACTGCTGAGAATATCGTTTACTTTCTATCAAATTCTGATTTATCATTTATGATCTCATATGATCATTTTTATGCAAGTGTGATTGACTCAAGAAGTCGTAGTTAACTTTCTTAAAATACACGAGTGTTAAAGGAGGCAATTTTCTGGAGTCCACACTCCACAGTAGATAAACATAAAGCTAGTGTAATAGATCAATAAGCTTACCAATGAAATTCAAACAACCGGTATCACTTTGTCTGCTTCCAAAACATCAATGATCAAGTCCACATAAGCAGTTGCATCAATATTGTGCTCCGAAATCCTTACGACTGGAGGAGAAGACAAGGAGATATTCAAATTCATATCATCTTTTGGGTATTTCTTGTACAGTTGGGGAATAATAAACCTCCATCCAGCAGTGTTCAAAAGAGACTGGTCTGGTACTTTATCCACAATCCATTGCATAAATTCTGCCTGACAAGGGAAAGACTATTTCCATATAAAAATAAAAACCGCTAAAAGAGATAACGATGTTGCGAATGAGCACATACTTTCAAACATGTTTCAATGGCGAGCAACCAAGATTCTATATACCCCAAAGATGTTTTCTACAAGATCCAACTCTAATTCACACATGGATAAGACCATACTTTAGGGCCCTCAGGACCTCCAAATGTATTGAGACTGTACTTTAAGACTCTCATGGGATCCCATAATGTCATCCTAAGACATCCACAAATAACGTACTTCTGGAGTAATTAACATGAATATGAAGCATAACATTCTGTGAAAGTCAAGTATTTATAGTCAACAATTTCATCACTTGAAAAAAAATTCACTACAAAAAAAGTGACCTATAGTGACACATTTCTTTGTGACTAATTTTGATTATATCACTGTTGGTATTATTTTGTGACAAATAGTGACAAATTTTACTATTTGTCATTAGGTTTTGTTTAATTGAAACTTTTTAAAAATAATTGTCACAATTAGTTACAAAACTTGATATTTTGTGACAAATAATATAATTAGTCACAAAATTACCTTTTTAAAAGGAAAGATTTTATTTTATAAATAATTAGGTTTTAAAAAGGCATTAGAATCAATTAGTATTTACATTAAAAAAAATCAATTAATATTTCCTTTATAAAAAAAACCACAAAAAATAAAAATAAAAAATGCCACAATCATGCTGTGTTTTTTTTTTTTTCCCTTCTCTTTTTTTTCTTTACCTAAAAAACACTTTTTAGGTTTGAAACAATGTTTCAAGAGAAGAAGTACCGAAATTATAGAGAAACTTTTGCCCGAATAAAAATGTAAGCTTATCTTGATTTTTTTTTAGGGTTTGTTTTCTTATACTTGTTTTTCAGGGTCGGAATCTCAAATTCGAGTTTCATATATTGAAAGTGTCTTTGAATAAGGTATGATTTATTATTATTTTTTTAATGTAGAATTGTATATAGCTATTTAGAAATTTTTTTTTTTTTTTTAACTTTAATTTGTTTTCAATTTTTTTAAGGAACCCATTATTATTATTTCATGATTTATAGTTGTTTATTCTTAGATTTCCACAGTATATGTCAATAATAGTTTATGTGCTTACTAACTGTTTGATAAAATGATTCTTATGGAACAATCAATTGTTTGACGCAGCATTGAAAGAAAACTCTTAAGCTTCTCTTTTTCTTGATTTCATTTTTATAGGGTTTGTTTTTTGGTACTTGTTTTATCAAGGTCAGAATCTCAAATTCGAGTTTCATAAATTAAAAGTGTCTTCGAATAAGGTATGATTTTTTTATTTTTATTTTTTGTATGTAGGATTATATATACGTTTAGGGATGTTTTTTAACTTTAATTTGTTTTCAAATTTTTTAAGGAATCATTATTATTATTTCATGATTTATAGTTTTTTGTTCTTAAATTTTCACAATATATGTCAATTTAGTTTATATGCATACTAACTGTTTGATAAAATGATTCTTATAGAACAACCAATTTTTATATGCATACCAATTGTTTGATAAAAGAGTTCAAACACTCAATAAGATATTTGATATTTGGCTGGATGAATAGATTGACATTATAGAGGACTTTATATGAAGATGAATAGATTAACAGTTCCAATAAGTTTTAAACTTGGATATCATATTTATAGAATTTATTTTATACTTGTACTAAGTTTTGTCAGTATTGTTACATTTTTCATCGGTTTTATTTTGGTGACTTTAATTTGTTCTCACAATTTTTTTTTTTTCATGTCTTCATGTATATGGGTTTCTTTTGCAAAACCTAAAGATTTTTTAGCTACCTGACAACTGACAGTGGATCATTGGCTTCTAATATTTCACAATCAAGACATCAGAAGTTTCAAGTTTTTGGTTATGCAGTTGGAAGTTATGTGTGTGACCTAACACTTATGTTAACTTAGACTAGCCGGCTTACATGTGTTATTTAGTAGTAGACTTTGAAAGATGTTGGATTACTTTTGTATCAATTTGATATTATGTTAATTTTTGGATATTTTTTAATGGAATGATTATTTATAGAACTCAATGTCACTCAATGTCATTCAATGAGTGCCATGTTTTATTTGATTATATATATATATATATATATATATATATATAAAATTTAAATTTATATTAAATTTTGACAATTGACTAAATTGTTACTATGTATCTATACAGTGACTTAATATTCATATTGTTAATTGTCACTAAGTTTGTCTATAGTGACATAATTTTAAGATGATTATTTGTCACTAGATTTGTGAATAGTGATACTTTTTAAACAATAAATTGTCACTATGAATATATACAGTGACAAAATCTTCAAACGGTTAATTGTCACTAAATACTAATATAGTGACACAATTTTTATTTTGTCACTAATTAAGGTCAAGTGATAATTTGTCACTAAAAGTTATGATTTGTGACAAGTACCAAAAAATAGTCACAGATACTTTTAGTGACGGGGGCAAAAGTGACGAATTGTTAGTGACATTTTTTTTTGTCACAATATTGAATTTGTGACAAATTTCTTCACTTATAGTGACAAATATTTTTTGTCACTATAGGTCAATTTTTACTTTGATGTAAGTTTGGAAAATTTAACGTATTACCGTAACATAAGGTTCCATGTTATTGTGATGTTGGAAAATTCCAACATGTGGGGCCACACATGTAAATATTAAATGTGTTGTGCTATCTTTTGGTTAAGCCTAAATTAAAGTGATCTAATTAAGATTTAAAGTTTTAAGGCTTGAGGGTATAATTGTCATGGAATTAATGTGTAGATACCAGAGTGCTATATCTAATTTGATGAGGGGCCAAATTAGAAATAGGAAAACCTATAATAATCTCATTATTATATATTAGGGTTATGGTCCCCAAATTACACGAGACTTTTTCTTGTTTGCATCCCCATCAACAGATAAAGAGAGAAAAATTTAGGGTTCCTAAAGATCGTGATAATTTGGAAGATCACAACCCGTCCACCGATCTCCGACAATGGATTCAGGTACGCTTCCGCATTCTACAGTCTCACTTTCTCTTGAATTGACATGGGTTAGTAATATGTATTTAGGGTTTGATTAATCATGATATAGAAACATGTTTAGGTTGATATTTGGATTAATTTTGTGCCTATATATGTTGATTATGTTTTAATCAAATTTCTTACAAGTGGTATCAGAGCCACCCATGATCGATTCTTAAGAATTTAAGGAATTTTTGGAGATATGTTGTGTTGTTCATACACTGTCATATGATATTTATTATTTTAATATAAATCGGTGCTTCACTGCTTTGTATCAATATATGTTTGATCTATTGTTTAATATAAATCAGTGCTTCACTGTTTGTATCATATATATGTTTAATATATTATTTAATATATGTTTGACATATGTTGTCTGATTCAATTGGTAGAGAACAAATTATTTTGTGTTGAATGGTTTTCTTTTGGTGGATTTCTCGATCTGATAAAGTAATAAGATATATTATATATTTTTGTTCTCTGTTGTTCTTGTTTTGATGTTATATATATATATATAAAGAATATGAATCGGTGATGGTTATATATATATATATATATATATAAAGAATTGTTGTATTGATGCTTACGTGATTGATTTTTTACAAGGTATATATATATATATGATGAATTTTGTTTGAGTTTTGGGTAACAGATCGGACCCAATAAAAAAAAAATTTTAAAAAAAAATATCGTTTTTTTTTTCTCTCAGGCAGGCCCCTCTCTTGAAAATTCAAAATTTTTGAGGGGTTTGTTTTGTAATTATTTTGGGTCATTGTGTGATTTTGATAAATTAGAGGGGTCAATTTGTATTTATTGAAAATATAGGGACTTTTCTGTAATTGTACAAACTCAGGGGCTGATTCGTAATTATAAAATTTAGGGACCTTTCTGTAATTTTGCAAAATAAGGGGCCGATTTGTAATTATTGAAACTTGAGGGGCTTTTCTGTAATTTTGCAAAATCAGGGGTCAATTTGTAATTTTGATAAAAAATAAAATCAACTCAAATTCAAATATTTTGTGGTATATTTTTATGGTTAAATAAAGTAATCCATCATTCTAAATGGGCTAATTAAAACAAGATGTCGCCAAAGTGACCTCTCTTGTGTAGATTGTTCATGAAGGATGTTGAATGTTTGTGTGTATGTAAATTCATGCGGGTATTAGCCGGCCCAAAGGAAGGTTAATACTTGGCCGAATTGCACACACACCTGTGGTGGTAAACATGTGACAATTATAAGGTTTTACATGTGAATAATAAGTCGATCCAAAGATAGATTTATTATTTGACATGAATTATTGTCAATGATTGATCACTACAATAAGAATATCACTTACAGTTAATATTGTGTTTGTAAATTCATGCGGGTATTAGCCGGCCCAAAGGAAGGTTAATACTTGGCCGAATTGTACACACACATGTGGTGATAAACATGTGACAATTATAAGGTTTTACATGTGAATAATAAGTCGATCCAAAGATAGATTTATTATTTGACATGAATTATTGTCAATGTTTGATCACTGCAACAAGAGTACCACTTACAAATAATATTACTGTCCAAAGACTTGATATAAATGTTGTGCTAGGTATCTTGAGATGGGACTTACCATTATTTGAATTTGTTGATTATTGTATTTGGTTATTAATGTGAGTATGTATGTATGTTTGTTTGTTTGTTTGTTTTGTTCTCTTTACGGCTAGTGTTTCTACTATATCTGCTAATATCAACTCTATACTCATGCTTAATGGGACCAACTTTAAGGATTAGAAGGAGAACATAGAAATTGTTCTCGGCTGCATGGATCTGGACCTTGCACTTTGGATTGAGTAGTCCGCTTCTTTTACGGATGCAAGTTCTCTTGATGACAGGAAGAACTTTGAGAAGTGGGATCGCTTAAATTGCATGAGTCTTATGATCATCAAGCGCGGCATTCCAGAGGCATTTAGGGGTGCGGTATCTGAAAAGATAACCAAAGCTAAAGAGTTCCTAACCGAAATTGAAAAACGTTTTGTGAAAAACGATAAGGCAGAAACAAGCACGCTTTTGCAAAACTTGATTTCTATGAAGTACAAAGGCAATGGGAACATAAGGGAGTACATTATGGAAATGTCTCATATTGGTTCTAAAGTTAAGGCACTAAAGCTCGAGCTATCTAACGACTTGCTCGTGCATTTAGTCTTAATATCACTTCCTGCACAATACAGTCAGTTTAAGGTCAATTACAATTGTCAATGGAGAAATGGACTCTTAATGAGCTCATTTCTTACTGTGTGCAAGAGGAAGAGATATTGAAGCAAGACAGAATTGAAAGTGCTCATTTGGCTAGCACCTCTAAGGACAAGGGCAAAAAGAGTAAGAATAATGAAACGCTCAAAACAGCAGATTATATTTTGAACCAAGTGCCAACTAAAGCAGCTGTAAAAACACCTTATGATTATGAGCTTTGGACAGGCAGAGAGCCCATTCTAAAGCATTTTCATATTTGGGGATTTCTAGCTGAGGCAAGGCCTTACAGGCCATATGAAAAGAAATTGGACTCCAAAATTGTGAGCAGCTACTTCATTGGTTACTATAAGCGATTTAAGGGCTATAAGTTTTATGATCCCACACTTAGGTCAATTTTTGAGACGGGAACTGCAACATTTTTTGAGGATGTTGAGTTTGGGGGGAGAAATAAGGTTAGAGACATTGTCTTTGAGGAGGAATCAATTTCGATTCCCACGATCGCTTTTGACAATGTGCAGGTTTCTATACCTGTCATTGATTAAGAAGCAAATCTGGATCCTCAACCAGACAATGTTGATCAAACCCGTTCCTGAGGAACAAACTCAACAACCTCAAGAATCAATGCCATTAAGGCGATCCACTAGAGAAAGGAGAAATGCTATTCCGGACGATTTTATCGTATTTCTATAGGAACATGAGGAAGACATTGGAATGGTGGAAAATGATCCAATCAACCTCCATTAAGCCATGCAACGTTCCAACTTTCAGAAGTGGATTGATGGGCCTATGAGTGTGCCCATCCTCAGTTGTTGACAATAAGGTTTGGGAACTTGTCCCATTACCAGAAGGTGCGAAGCCCATTGGTTGTAAATGGATTTTTAAAACCAAAAGGGATTCGAAAGGTAATGTGGAGAGGTATAAGGCTCGTTTTGTAGCTAAAGGCTTTACCCAAAAGGAAGGGATTGACTTCAAAGAGACTTTCTCTCCGGTTTTAATGAAAGACTCTTTTAGGATAATCATGGTACTTGTTGTACATTTTGACCTTGAGCTTCATCAGATGGATGTCAAAACAGCGTTTCTCAATGGTGACATTGACGAAACAATTTATATGGTGCAACCAGAAAACTTTGAGTCAGGAGACCCAAAGAATATGGTCTGCAAATTGACAAAGTCCATCTATGGACTCAAGCAAGCTTCCCGTCAGTGGTATCACAAGTTTCATCAAGTGATTGTCTCGTTTGGTTTTGAGATAAACGTTGATAATTGTGTGTATCACAAATTCAGTGGGAGTAAGCACATATTCCTGGTTTTATATGTCGATGACATACTGCTTGCCACAAATGATATAGGCATGTTGCACGAAACCAAGAGATTTTTATCAAAGAATTTTAAGATGAAAGATCTTGGTGATGCCTCCTTTGTATTAGGGATCCAGATATAACGAGATCGCTCTCAGGGTATTCTTGGATTATCACAAAGGAGCTATATCGATAAAGTGCTTAAAAAGTTTGGCATGCAGGACAGCAAATCAAGTGACACCCCTGACGTTAAGGGAGACAAGTTCAGTCTCAATCAATGCCCTAAAAATAACCTTGAAGTTAAAGAAATGCAGAAGATTCCATATGCATCAGCTGTAGGGAGTCTAATGTATGCTCAGGTGTGTACGCGTCCGGATATTGCGTACATTGTTGGTATGTTAGGCAGATATTTAAGTAACCCTATGATGGATCATTGGAAAGCAGCCAAGCGGGTTATGAGGTATTTACAGAGAACAAAAGATCACATGCTCACATATAGGAGATCGGATCAGTTAGAGATCATAAGGTATTCCAACTCCGATTATGCTGGATGCCATGGCAGCAAAGTTTGTAGCATGTTATGAGGCATCCAACCATGGAATATGGCTGCGGAATTTTGTCACTGGCTGCGCATTATGGAGGGTATTGAAAGACCACTCAAACTATATTGTGACAATAAGTCAGCAGTGCTATATTCCAACAACAATAGGAGCTCATCTAGGTCAAAGTATATTGACATTAAGTTCCTAGTTGTGAAGGAGAGAGTGCAGAGTGGACAGATATCCATAAAGCACATTAGGACAAACTCCATGATAGCGGATCCGCTTACACAGGGATTACCACCCAAGGTCTTTCATGAGCACACTGCTCATATGTGTGTTATTTTGTGTGAGGATATCACATTATAGTGGGAGTTTGTATCATTTTATATTGCTTTATGTTTGATTTTGGACATACTTATGCATTTATGTATTTGGATATTTTTCTGATCAGAAATAAAGTATTCAGTTCATTTCACTCTGTTACATTATGTTAAGTATTGATCTCACTAAAGAATAAAGTAGGACCAGTTGGAAATAGACATGTATAGATCACATTGCATGTAATTTCCATGCTACGCATCCATGATTGATCTATGTCATTTGGTTATGTTGTTGTATGTGACCATTGATGGGTTTAGTCACGCTAAATGTGACGAAAACCGCTTTGATCCTATAACGGCATAATCAATGGACGAGATTGTTCGGATATACCCTAAAACTGTGATAGCAAAATTTTGGAGCTCATAAAGTCATACACATTTATAAAGTTACATATGTGGCCCAGTGGGAGATTGTTGGAAAATTCCAACATGTGGGGCCACACATGTAAATATTAAATGTGTTGTGCTATCTTTTGGTTAAGCCTAAATTAAAGTGATCTAATTAAGATTTAAAGTTTTAAGGCTTGAGGGTATAATTGTCATGGAATTAATGTGTAGATACCAGAGTGCTATATCTAATTTGATGAGGGGCCAAATTAGAAATAGGAAAACCTATAATAATCTCATTATTATATATTAGGGTTATGGTCCCCAAATTACACGAGACTTTTTCTTGTTTGCATCCCCATCAACAGATAAAGAGAGAACAATTTAGGGTTCCTAAAGATCGTGATAATTTGGAAGATCACAACCCGTCCACCGATCTCCGACAATGGATTCAAGTACGCTTCCGTATTCTACAGTCTCACTTTCTCTTGAATTGACATGGGTTAGTAATATGTATTTAGGGTTTGATTAATCATGATATAGAAACATGTTTAGGTTGATATTTGGATTAATTTTGTGCCTATATATGTTGATTATGTTTTAATCAAATTTCTTACATGTGAACCTTATGTTACGGTAATACGTTAAATTTTCCAAACTTACATCAAAGTATAAGACTGAAGCAGAGTTAAAGACAGCTTCGTCCAGCGATATTCCAAGCATTTTAGATTGATCTGGGCATAACACTGAAGGTTGCAAATTCTTGAGGTGGTAAGGGAATAGAAAATTTTTCCCTTGCTGTAAATAACCCATTGGTGTCAAACCCAATAGAAGAATTACTCAATACAGGTTTGTCCACACAAGTTACATTCAAAGAAGCGTGATCATCCACTGGAACGTGTTTTGGAAGAGCTTGCAGAAATGAATCCAGCTTTAAAATCCCTTCTTTAAGTTTCTTGGTGATAGCATTTTCAACTGCAGACCCAATTTTCTCGTCAAATGCATCAACCATCCTGAAGCATGGTTGTCCAAAATGGGACAAAAAACAAAGAAAGGATTTTTTTTTTTTTTTTTGAACAATCAATTTATTGAGCCAAAAAGGCAAACAGGCCTAAAAAGACCAGAGACAAACACACACTTACAAAACAGCGCAGAACAACAAGCCACAAACTGAAAACAGGCCAAGAAAAGAAGGAAAGACGAAAACAAAGCCAAAACAAAAACAGCAACAGAGAAAGAGCTAAGGAAAATCCCACAGTAAAGTGTTTCCATCTGAGTCAGACTCCTGTCTTGCAAAAGAATCAGCAAAGGAGTTAGAAGATCTTGAATTGAAAATCACCGTGGCATTCCCCAGAAAGCTAAGCCAATCACGAATATCAAAAACAAAGAAAGGATAATACGATGTTCGGCATTATGATGCTTACGCTGATTGATTTGTATCCTAGAGTACTGTTATCAAGAAACAATACTCTCTCCTGGTGTAGCAATGATAAAAATACTCTAGGGTTCGAGAGGTTATATTAGAGAATGAGCATATTGATAACAATACTCTCTCCTAATGTAGCGTCAAATATATGTTCAAATTAGGAGGGTGTATTCAATTAGGATTGTTGAGGACATTTAAAGATATTATAAATTCTGGTATATTCAATTCGGACATTTAAAGACTTTAAAAGAGTCTATATTAATCCAGTGGTATTCAATTTAGATTTATATGAATTTTTAAAGAATCCTTCCAAATCTGGGTGTATTGAATTGAGACTTTAAAAATGTTTACAAGAATCAAGGTGTATTCAATTATGACTAGATTTTAAAGGATTTTATTAGGTCATGGATTTTGGTGGATTTTGGTGTACTTGATGGTAAGAGATATAAATATCAAATGCCATAACATGTCTGGCCTTCTCCCTAAAGATTTTGGTGGACTTTGCTCTCTCTCTCTCTCTCTCTCTCTCTCTCTCTCTCTCTCTTAAAACAGAAATGTGTTGCTTCTTCTCACTTCTTCTTTGCTCAAATAATCTTGAGCCATCCACATCCAAACTTTCTACTTTATCTTCAAAATAAAGAGTAATAGCCTTGGTACGGCTCAAATGCTTCACGATGAAGGCGCAATCTTCAATCAATTTATACCATTGCTTACACACACACTTGAACCTTACCAAATTTTTCACAGGCAACCGAGGATCTCGAAGAAGATTTCGCAAGGAAGGGGTAATTCAACACTGGCAAACGATACATCTCTGTTTTCCTCCTTTGATTCATTCAATGAGTACACTTGTGAAAACTGGCCACTTGCAGCCTCCTCCATTGAACATATATAACTACATTGATTTTTTTTTTTTTTTTTAAAAAAACATTTTTTGTATTAGAATTAATCATCAAAGACTATCAATGTATAAATAAAATCTTCCCCAAGCGTAATTTATGTTAATGATAGATTTTCAGTATATTTTAGGAACTTGCAATGTAGTAATAATATCAACATACATAAAATCTTCCCCAAGTAATTTATGTTGTTGGGAAGGTGGGGGCTGTTGTTGCTTCCCTTTGTTCTTCCGATAGAAGGCAGGGAAAAAAAGATTTTTTTTCCTTCAAGAATCCATAGAATAAAGACTCGGAGTAGGGCTCGCGGTTGCAATTTCAGTGGGGTTGAAGATGAGTTGGAGGATCATAGTGCCAGAGGGAAAAATGATGACAAAGGCTAGACTCGATTGGGATTGGGTGGTTTCTTGGGGAGTTGCTGGTGGCTGTTTAGGGGCCGTTTGGTAACGTTTTCGTTTTTCAATTTTTGTTTTCTTGTAATCTGAGGTTTTCGAAAAACCGATTTTTGGATTTTTTGAATATGAAAACGCGTTTGGTAGCAATGGTTGAAAACGATATTCGGAGAATTGAAACATAAAAACGTGTTTGGTATAATATTTTTAAAATCATTTTTAAAAGATTAATATTATAAATAATGAAAAAGTGATATTAAAATAATTAAACATTAAAACTAAAAAAAAATTAAAATTAAATAATAAATAAATTTAATTTTCATCATCAAACCTATCGAAATCATCATCATCTTTTTGGTATAGATCCATGAAGATCCAAAAGATGGATTTGGTTTGAGTAAATTTTATTACTAAAAAAAAGTTTTCAAGAATACTGTGAACAACAAATTGTTGTTCTCAGAGTTCTCGATTTTTATTCATTAAAACTGAGAACTATTCTCAATGTTTTATAAAACAGTTTTTCGAAATTATCCCACCAAACGGGTTTTTCCAGTTTTTGTGACTCAAAAAACAAAAAGCAGTTTTTGAAAACGTTAACAAACGCACCCTTAGTGTTTTTTCATCATGTTGTTTCAGAGTGCTTTTTGCCACTCTGTTTTCTAGTTTGTTTTGGTTTAGTTGGCCTGCCCCTGTTGTGCCTTGCCAGGGTCTTCTATTTTCTTTGTTTTGCTTGTGCTTGTGCTTATTCTTTTCGGGTCGTTTGTGGCCGCTTTGAATAAACTTTACCGTTCAAAAAAAAAAAAAAGTAATTTATGTGATGTGATGGATATAATTTCGACTGTCAAGTAATATTAAAATCATGTAACAATTAAAAATTTTGACGTGGCTAATTACCAAGCAGAGATCGAAATCATACCTTTGTAATCCAATGTACGTTGATGCAATGCAAAACCTCTCTCTCTTTAACTTATGAATTCTTATTTTGGTCATGTTTGGGCCATATAGTGGTATAATTATTCTTCTATAATAGAAGTCAAAGATAATAAATCCATGAAAGTCCATAGATGTCTAAACAAATCAATGAAAGTCCATGTGGATTTATAAAATTCCGTAGAAATCCATGAAAATCTATCACTTAAAAAATGTCTTTAAATGTCCTCAAGAATCTTAATTGAATATACCCTCCTAAGAAAAGGGAATTTTCAAAAAGAGGTTGATAATCGTCATTTTTCTCACTGATGGTTGAAAATAACTGCTAAATCATCTTTTTCCTCAAGGGAAATTGCTTTGACACCATTGAGGTTTGACCTAGCTGCACCCTATCTTTATTCCGTACAAAGAAACCCATGAACAAAAGGGTAATATGGTCTTTTCGTTATTTTATTTATAACAAATACAACTAGTTGCATCCACATGGCATCGGGCCAGGAAAGAGGATTGAAGCCGCTTCAATCACTTTCTAGTTTCTATCAATACACTCGACACTCAAGGGAAGAAAGATCTCAATTCCTTAGTATGGTTAGTGAAGGAAAGGTTGTAAAGGGCTTAAATCTCTGTTGAGAGTGGAAGACTGATAGATAATTGAAGACTCTAGTTTTCCAAGATGTGGGTTCAGTTTGTTGTCGAATCATATATTATAGATGGGAATAAAAATAAAAATCCAGTTGGCCGGGTTCACATAGATAATGAAACGAATTGAGAAAAGAGTTTCTGATGCTATATCTAGATATTGTTGTTGATGACCTTGTGATACGGAAAACAATGAAAAAGGTTAATCTGGGAGTGAGAGAGCGATGGCGCAACCTTTTTAAGATCTCAATTGAACTTTTATTTTTTGGGTTAATTGCACAAACATACCCTCTATTTATCTAATAAAGCAAATTTTCAAACAAATGCTCTATTCAAATACAAATATCCCAATTGGAATGTGTTTGGGGCATGGAAAGTCAATAGTGCCCTTGGGTAAAAGGGAGAGGTTATTTTGGTGGGTAAATTTCACAACCAACCCTGAATTTAGGTGTAATTGTATAAATATTCATTTTTTTTCTAATAATTACATAAATATACCCTATCATCAATTGACTTTTGTTAACTTTAACTTTTAACCACATTTGTATTCTGAAATGACTAAACTACCATTGAAAACTTATTTATCTTTTCTTTTATTATTTAAATATATTAAAAAATATTTACTTAAAAATTTGAAAAAATCGGTACAATTTTTTTGTTGCTTTCTTTCTATCATTTTTTTTTTTAACATAATCAAAACCCACAAAACTGGAAAAATGGTTTTGTTTAGTGGGTTTTGATTGTGTTTAGTGGGTTTTGTGGGTTTTGATTATGTTGATTAAATGTAATTGTTGGTGGATTTTAATTGTGTTGATGAAATGAAATTGTTTGTGGGTTGATAAGCAGAGACGAAGCCAAGATTTTAGCTCTAGGGGGGCCAAAACAAAAACAAATATTCAAATTAACACTAGATATACTAATATTTTAAAACTAAGTTAATATTTAAAGAATCTCGTCCAGATTTTTTATAATCATCAAGAATAGGTTGGAATGGACCGGCTTTAATATAAGCTCGATGAATTTCATCACGTTCATTGACGGGATAATCCCATATTTGTCGACGTAATCCTGGATCACGCATTAAAGATTTATTATCTCGGTTAATATTATATGTTGGAGATTCCGTTGATTGATTTTCAGAAGCTGGAATATTAATATTAGATGTTGACGAAGATGAACCGGCTTTTGAGGTTTTATTGAAAAATCCATCAATTGTCGATGGGTTTCTCATCTGAAAATAAAAAAAAATAAAAAAAAAATTCAAACTAATTTAAATAGATAAACATTTAAATAAAAATAGTATAATAAATGTAGCAAAATCATATATATATTTTGGAAGAAGAATTCATTAAAGAAATCATATTAATAAATAATAACTTAAGAAAATAACAAATATAAAAATAAAATAAAAATAAAACCTAAAATATTTATTAATTTGTAATTTCGTACTTAAAATTATTCAGATAGATAAACTGAAGAATAAAACAAATTCAATTGCAGCGGTAAGAGTGAAATTGATTAAGTGAAAAATTAAAAATAAAATAAAATAGGTATATATATATATATATATATATAGGTTAGACTAGTTCATAATGTTTAAGAAACAAAATTTTAAGAGGAATATAATTAAGGAAGGTATAAAATTAGACTTTTTATTTATTTATTATAATAATAATAATTTTAATTTAAAAGTGACCTACTTAACATGGACTCATGTATGTAAAAAAAATAAAAATAAATAAATAATAAATAATAAATAAATAAAATAAAAAAATAAAAAAAACGCCTTTCCAAAATAGGATTTATAGTGTTTTTATTTGATAAAAACAAGACTGTCACATAAGGGCCCACTGAACTTTTAGATGTATAATATATTATATAAAATTCACCTAAGCTTAAACTTCTGAAAAAAAAAATTTCCCGCGGGGGGGGGGAGGGCCATGGCCCCTATGAGCCCCCCATACATCCACCACTGATTGATAGGTATGAAATTGAATATTTTAGTGATAAAGTTGGTTTTTGAAATCTGAAAATTTGGTGTTTGGGGACATGGAAAATGTAAAAATTAAAAAAAAAAATGATAGAAAAAAAAAAAGAAAAAAAAAGTAACAAAAAAATAAAATAAAATTGTACCAAGTGTTATATTGGCCGCCAAATGATTATAAAATATAAGAAACCAAGTGTTATATATATATATATATATATATATATATATAGTCTTTCTATTATCAGTTTGAACTGATAAAATTTATATCAGTTCCTTGTATGTGGGCCACTGGATTTAAATACTTTGACTGACAAGTGCATACAGTCAAGTTAAAGTATTTAAATCCAGTGGCCCACATGCAAGGAACTGATATAACTTTTGTCAGTTTGAACTGATAATAGAATTTTTGTATATATATATATATATACATATATACGGTTTTTTTATTGTCAGTTCGAACTGACAAAAGATATATTAGTTCTTTGCATTTGGACCATCAGATTTAAATACTTTGACTTGACTGCATGCACTTTTCAAAGCATCTTTTAAATCTAATGGTTCATATATAAGGAACTGATATATTTTATATCAATTCGAACTAATAATAGAAATAATGTATATAAATATACAATTTTTCTATTGTCAGTTCAAACTGACAAAAAATATATCAGTTTCTTGCATATGTGCCATTGGATTTAAAATACTTTGATTTGGCTGCATGCACTTGTCAAAACATCTTTTAAATCCAATGACCTACATACAAAGAACTGTTATATTTTATATCAGTTCGAACTGACAATAGAAAACTGTATAAATATATTTTTAAGTGAAACCAAGTGTTGATATTCCGTTTCCTTGTGACATTTCATAAAGTGACTTCTTCTATCTAATTAAGTTAATCTGAAGTGTTTTAAATTTTAAGGAGAATATCTAAATAATACAGCATCTGATTTACTAACCAACTGCTGCACAACCTGGGATAGTGTTATTGAAATTTCAGCGCTGTTTTTATTTATCTATTTATTTACTCTCTGCTCCATAACTTAATTTGTACAATCTGTTCTAATTATTGATTCTTTTTATAGGTCGCAAACGGCTGAATGTGGTCAAAAAGCACATTCAAAACTTGATTGCTACTTTGTTCAACATTATTGTGCACTTGCAGAGTCAAATAATTTTCTATGGGAAACTAAACAGTAATGATGGTCATAATGGTCCAGATTCAGGCTCGGTTATTCTTATGTGCATTGAGGTCCTGACGAGAGTTTGTAGCAAACATGCTCTGTTTGAATTGGATTCCTGGCATGTAGTGCAGTCCTTGCGCATCCCTGCAGCACTTTTTCAAGATATTCATCAGCTTAGACTTTCGGAGGCTCCAATTCCGTCCAAGTCTGAAATGTTTTTGGATAACCAAAACAGTAATCTTGTACCAAGCCTGAATTCCTGTGTTGTGGATCGGCAATTCACAATAAACGTATTTGCTGCATGCTGCAAGCTATTGTATACGATTCTGAAGCATCACAAAAAGTAAGTTCTCCCGGATTTTGTTATATTTGTCTTGTTTTTAAAATGTGCAGTTCTTTTAAAAAAAAAACCATTAAACCATTTCAACTTTTAATATATAATTTTGTAATATTACGTTGATGGATACTATGTAGTAATTAGGTATATGGATTAGCTTCGGCAATTGTTTTCCCAGCCAATATAACTCGTCATTATTAAATCCATTATCGGGTCATTATAGACGAATATAGCTTGTGATAGTATATAGGTTTAATGCCTTTCCATGTAATGATAATTTCTTCTATTGATCATGTAATATGAACAATATATGTTTACATTTCTAATTTTTTTCTGGCTATTGTTTGTCCTACATATTCTGTGATTAGAAGATTATACTACTGATTATTGTGTTATTTCCAGTGAGAGCCAGCAGTGCATTGCTCTACTTGAAGAATCTGTCCGTGTTCTTCTTCAATGTTTGGAAACCGTGGATATTGATTTAGAGGTTAGAAAGGGATATTTTACATGGGAAGTACAGGAGGGCATAAAATGCGCTTGTTTTCTTCGAAGGATATATGAAGAGGTGGGTGATCTTGTTTTGGACAACACACACTGACATGTATATGTAAAATGCAGTTACATCGTTATAGCTTTTAGGTTTTTTTTTCTTCTAAGAATTGAATATACTGAGGTTTAATGCAGATACATCAGTTTTTATGCGAAATTATCAATGTTACTCGATGATTTGTTCCCATTTTTCATTCATCTGATTTCTTTTCTATTGTTCTACAGGAAAAACAGCAGAAAGATGTCTTTGGCCGGCACAGTGTCAAGTTTTTATCCAATTACATATGGATTTATTCAGGATTTGGTCCCCAAAAAACTGGTATCAGAAGGTACTGTCGAGCAATTCTGAGAGTGCATATCACAATGTTCATACAGCTCTCTTTGGTTTATTATATGAATGCTAGTCACCTTGTGCATTGACAAAACTGTTTTTTATTTTCTTTTAATCAAATTTGCAGAGAGATAGATGAAGCTCTGCGACCAGGTGTATATGCTTTAATAGAATCTTGCTCTGCCGATGATCTTCGATATCTTCATACCGTATTTGGAGGTAAGCTGTGTTGATAGAATAAGGATTTTGTACATTCAATACTAATATGGACATCTTGCTTCAATCTAACCTTTCTTCGGTTTACCATTGTTTTCTCAGAGGGTCCTTGCAGAAATACTCTGGCAACTTTGCAACACGATTACAAACTGAATTTCCGATATGAAGGAGAGGTCTGATCTACATTTCTCAATCCAGTGGTATATATATGTGGGCAAATATTAATTCAGACCCATCAATACCATCAATCATCTATGAAACACCATCAAGAGATTGAAACGGTTAAGTGTAGTCATGGCACTTTCCCTTTTTCGTTTATCAGTTTTAACTCACAATAGATAGTTCCTGGGAATTCCCCTTCCGTCAATTATAATCTGCTAAGCAATTTTCCGTTCAGCTCCAGGCAGGTGAGTACCGAAATTGTCGGTAAAGTTAAAGGTGTATTCTTAAAAAATAAATTAAGTGGTAATAAAAAATAAAAAATAAAAATCTTCTTATTATAATAACAATTCTCTCTTTTAATTTACTCAAATTTGGCTCTATCTCCTTTTCAACATCAACAATTGTTCTTCAAACTAGCTTATACTAATTTCCTCAAAAAAAAAAAAAAAAAACTAGCTTATACTAATATGATAATTAAATTATTTCCCTCAAAAAAAAATGATAATTAAATAAATTAAATTTCTTAAGAAATTGTATTAGTATATTTTGAATGAATCAAACTAATATAATAATATTGTATATTTAATATTTTTTTTCAACTATAAAACTTATCAAGACATCATTTTACATTATGGCTGTCTACATTGAAAGAGATATTGTTGTTATCATTATCCCAATTTCCTAATTAATACATTTAATCTTTTGAAAAAACTTAGTATACAATTTAATTAGTGTTTAATTGTATTTGCATTCCATGTTTCTTTTATAATTTACTTTTGAGTTTTTTTTTTTGTTTTTTTTTTAATTATTTTTTTTAATGGTGGTAACATATTTATTTAGAATTTACATTTTTATATATATATGTCCTGCTATTCAATCTTGGTTATGTCCCTGTACCCAGGGTGCTCAAGTCCAATAAAAAAAAAATTATAAAGGGTGATAAATAATATGAATTTGAGTTAATTGTTTATAAAGAGAGTTAAATTTTGGGTGGTCCTCAGTACTCACCCTTGTTCAAATTTCTCAATCTATTGCAAAATTTTGAAAACATAGCTTCAGTTTTGGAAATTGAATTATTTGTGTTGGAAATTGATGCAATCAAGTAATATCAACCAAAAGTATTTTATGAGAATTAGGAAGCTCTTATAAACTGGTTGGTTTAGGATTCTATCTATTTCTGTAAAACATAAATTAATAAAGCATTTACCAAAACAAAAATTGTCCTACTGAAACGAAAAATTGTCTTTAAACTGTCCTACGCCTCTAGCTTGGGAGCTCGGGAAGTACATTGATTTCCAGCTTCACACCAGTTTTACAGTAATCTTTACTGCCGATAAAATACTGTGGTCCAGGATTCCTGAGTTCTAGATTGGTTTGTCCATCGTCATACATGGCTATATAGTCCTGTGTATTACAGCTGAGGTATGCCTCTCTGTTAACCACCAAAACAGAGAGTGGTGGCTCATATATAAAAACTGCACAATAAACATTTATGGTCAATAAACTATGATGTACAATACTATTTGAAAATTCACAAAGCACAATACCATTAAAGTGAATAAATACATACCTAGTGAATCCCCTACACGGAATGTTTTGTTTTCCGCCCACAATTTGATGTGGGACGACGAAGAATTCCAACCAGATCGAGCCCCAACGATGTGAATCGTTTGAGCATGAACTTCTGGCACCAACAACAATGATGCCAGTATGAATAAAATCACCTGCAAAACAGCACAAGGTGAGGAGAGGATCTAAATCCAAAACGGCACATCAATTTCTAATAACCGCTAGAATTACTCAAACAAAACAAAACACTAGGATTGCACACATAGATCAGGTAACAATTTCTTGATTTTATTGGTTTCAAGATGAAAAAAATAATAATATAAAAGTATATTAACAATTACAACTGCCAAAAAGAAGAATTACCATGCTGATCGGTAAGGAAAGCTTTGCCATTGCTGTCTGGATATCACTTTTAGAAAGAAAAAAAAAATGCATGTCATGAAAACAAGAAAGAAAGCTCAACTAATAAAATTGTATAGCAAAACTAAAAATTTATATACATGTGTAATGTACCAAGTTCGAGTCATCATATGCAAAGAGCACAACAATTTCTAATCAATGAGTAGTAATTAGTAAATATATAAAAAGAAGGAAGCTCAACTAAAAAAATTGTGTTAACAAAAATAAAAATAAGGTATAACATTACACAGTAGTTTCAAGCATTCACAAAATGTAAGTTAGAGTGACTGATATAATATTCTTAACTTCATTTCGCTAATTGAAATCTACAATAGCAGATTTCAATCTTCAACAATAAATCCTCTTGCACTAGAAAATCTCCACACCTGGCCACCGAGAAAAAAAAACATGTGGATGTCACATAAGCTTTTCTTACCATATGTCTTTTTTTCGGTGGCTGGGTACACAGAAGATTTTTTCCTCTAACACTGCATTTGCAAAATTAGTTTGCTGGATTTTTAAAGGATGAACTATCTCAATCAATCCTAGAGTTAGTGCATTATATTTAACAGAATCAACAAACAAACAAAATGAAAGAAACTAAATCAAAATGCGGAAATTTGAAAAAGATTCAATAAAAGAACCAAAGTAACTGTTTGGATGGAATTCAATGGAGTAATTAGAAGGTCAAAAAGTGTTGAATGACAAACAATAAATCAAAAATGCTATCTCACACATTGCCTTGACATATCAAAGTTTTTTAACATAAAATCTACCTACCTAGCTTTACTCTGTTTCTCGTCTAATATATGTTGAGCAAATAATCCACACAAATATATATATATATATATATATATATATATATATATATATATGAACAAAACCTGACAACCAACCAAAACTACATGTTTCAACTACATGTGATCACATGTTAGAGAAGAAATAGAGGCAAGGTAGGTTTTGTGTCAAAATTCTGTGATCACATGTAGTTGAAACATTTTTTTTTCTGTATTTAAAAAACAAAAATTCCTGTGTTTGTTCAAATTATATACGGATAGTGTTTTTCTATAGCTTTTAATACACAAGTACACGACCAAAATAAAAACTCTAAGTAAAAAGAAGAAATGATTTCATTTTGACTGGCTGATTTACAAAATCTTTAAGGGTATTCTTGTCATTTAACTCAATCAAAACTGATAATTTGACAAACCACAGTACCATAGTCATATTATCCGCAACTTTCTCGTTGTGAATGGCACAGCAGACCTAAAAGGTACAGTCAACAAAATTAATTAAGTACAATTTCTTGTTAGCTAGAAGACCAATAACATGCAAATATTGAATCATGACTCCTTTGACATAACTTTTCACACAAATGGTGACCCTTGGCAATTGGCATTAAATTCTTAATTGTTTCTTTTGGTGTTAAGTGATGGGATTAAAAATTGAGAAAATCAATTAATATCTACTAATTAAGATAGATTGTGAGTTGGAGTGTGATGTTGACTCTGCTCAAATTCTAAAATAACTGTAGTAGTTAAAAAATTAAAACCGAGATAAATTAAATTAATAGATCAATAATGCCATTTTATCTAATTTTGGTGTTCAAATGATGTGGCATTACTATAATTCATTCATTTAAATTGTATTAGATCTGTATGATTTAAATGAATGGATTATAATGATACTAAATCATTTGGACACTAAATTTATATTAAAGTAGCACTACTTTAATATATATTTGAAATTTTGAATTTTTATCGAATATATATTTTTTAATTATATAAACTTGGACATTATAGATGAGAGAACTATAGAGTGTGTTTGGGATAACTTTTCAAGTAGAGCTTCTAGAGTAGATCTTTTACAAATAGAGTTTCTATTGAGTAGAGCTTTCAACAAAAATCTCTATATTATTTGGTATTCACTTAAAAAAAAACACGTTTAAATTGATAGATTGTTTGTCAAAATATCTCTAAAAGAGCTTTTGTTGTTAAAAATTACAAAAATGGATACTAACAAAGTATTTGTAATCTAAAGGTATATGGTGAAATATTTAAAGTTCATAAAGAGTAGTTGAAACTATTTATCTCCTTTAAAAAAGCTCAAAAAGAGCTTCTAGGGAGAATCACAAAATTTGGGCTTCTCCCAAAAGACATAAAATAGATTTTTTAATATTAAAAAAAACACTTCTTTAATTTTGTCAAACAACCAAAAAAACCATCAAAACAACTTATAAAATTTTTAACCCCTACAAAAGCCATATTAAACACACACTAAATTAGTTCTTAAAAGCTGTTGATTTCTTCCGGGGCGGACCCACGTAGAGATGAAAAGGAACCCGTGCCCCACCTTAATTTTTTTTAAAAAAAATTGATTTTATATTTATATGTATATATATATCACAAATTATACATTAAGAAACATATCATTACCTAGCACATTTGGTAGAGTTTCTTCATTTCATCGTTCATAGTCTAAGTTCAATTCTCATTAACAGTAAAATAAATTTTCTTTTTAATATCATTTTTATTTTACATTCGTCTAACAAATCCAATTAATAAACCGTAAAATCTCAAATTTTAATTTATTGTATTAAAATAGTTCAGCTATTATTATGATTTATTTTATTTTATCCTTTATATTTTTCTTTATTTTATTATTTTAATTAATTTAGAATCAATAATTAGAAGAATAAAAAATTCAAAAACATGTTTAGTAATATCTATTAATCACTTAATTTTGTATAAATTTAAAGTGAATTCATTATAAATACAAAACAAAATTTTTATTATAAAATATTATATATATATCTATATATATATATATATATATTTAAGAATAAATATTATAATTTTTCATTGTTCATGTTGTTTTTCTTGTTATTATTTATTATTTTAATATTGTGTTTCTTGTTTTTAGTTCTTTTGAATGTAAGATTATTTAGTTCATCTCGAGTAAGTGTTCTATTTTTTTTTTTATAATTAAAATTCGTTATACCATAAAAAAAAAAATTTATATAAAAAACTCATTTTATTATGATTTTAAATTTCATTTTTTTTTTATATATAAAATTATTATTTTGTTCAAATGCCCCAACTTATTAAGATTTTTGGATCCGTCACTATTTCTACCAACTACTCTCTCTCTCCTCCCTCCTAATATTTAGACTTGTTTTTTTGTTTGAAAATCTTTTCATATTTGATTGAGAAAGAGTAAGATAATATGGTCAAACAGTAATGCTAGGCTTCCCGATTTCTTTTTCCAAAAATCTTTTCCAAAATCTTTCCCAACATCACATTTGACAACTCATGTACTACATTAATTGGAAAAATAGCTAGAAGTCTAGTATTACTCTATGGTCAAATAGGTACAAAAGTTGTTGGTTTTGTGCAGTGTACTGTGTACCACTAATTCCTAATTTTGGTTTTGGAAAGACTTGACCACCTGTCCCCAAATTTCTTATTTTGAAAATTTTATCCTATCCAATGCCGCACCAAACAATTCAATTATAATCCCAACAAATCATAAATTTTAGTTTGATAATTACAGTCCCTGTATGGCTGTATACTAGTATAACCTTTAATAATTATATGGGTTATAACTATATTATATATATCAGAGTAATTCAGAGCCATTAGATTGAAATCCAATGGTTCAAATGAATGAGAAGTTTTAAAAAATAGAAACTACAAATATTGAAAATAGATAAGGTCTCCTTGTATTTAAGCTCATAAATTAAATATTTTTAAGATCACCAAATTTTACTACTTTTTAACCTCACACACAGTGTACCTACTTACGGCTTACCGGAGAAAAACAGAGTGCCAATGTTTGTTTGCTTGATCATTGCTATTTGAAATCCGAATTGTTATATATTGCAACCAAAAAAATAAAAAATAATTTCTATTGAATCGCTGATCACATGCATGTCAGGAATATTTGATTTATTTAAGATTATGGGAAATTCTTGATTATCAATCATTTGCCAATTACGCATATTATTATGCCATTTTCCTTTTCATATCCGCGTTATTGGTGCCAAATGTATCTATAATGAAACAGTGCTTGAGTGTTAACAACCACGGCTGGAACAAACCGAAGAGGAACCGCTGCCTCCTTTTCCCGACTTGTTAATGTTATCAACTTTATTAGCCTTCGTTTGTTTAAATTTGTATCTATTAGTGTCGTTTACTTTAGATTTAACTAAAGATAAAGAAATTAAAAAAGTAAAAGATGTTAGATAGTTGTAATACATTTCAAGGGATGACATGATCTATTTAGTTACAGATCATTGAATTCATTTTGTTCATGAATATATAATCTTTTGGTTTAGAGACTGCTGTTTGTTTTAAGTTTAAGTTGGTATATATAGAGTTCATACTTGTTTTCTATTTATGTTTACAAGAAATGGTATGTATATTGGTGGATAATTTACAACCCAAAATCATGGCATCCATTGATATATAATCTTTTTCTTTTTGCTGTTTTACATTTTCAACGTGAGATTCATTTTCTTATTCTCTGATTGCGGCATGCATTTAACATGTCATAAAGAATATCTTTTTGACCCCGATGACTGACGAAACAAGAATTAGACTTGATTGAATTAATATATATTATATTTTGTTTGGCAAAAAAAAATTGTTTAATTATATATCAATTTTTCTCTTCTTAAACTATTCTCATAAATTTGATCAATTCTCTGATCACAATCCTTACCATATCAGTATCTTTTTCTTTTTCTTCTCTCGTTTAATATCTAGCAAACTAGATACATATAATATGTTGTGTAATTATGCGAGGTTATTAATTTAGGTCCGAATTGGGACTAGAAGATTTTATTATTTAAAATGACGATGAAAATTCATCCAATGAAAAAGGCCATCACTATTATAAACACATATCCAATAACTTAAACCATTAAACTGGGTGCACCGGTCACATTAGGTTGGCCCAATGGGTTAAGTTTTGATTGAATTGTAATAGAGTAACAAATAACAATTTAAATAAAGAGTAGCGATATTTACACCCTCGAAAAACTGTATGTGCACCCCTTTTTGTATGTAAACCCCAATAACATTTTTAAAATATGAAATTTTGTAAGCACACCCCATACATTACCAAATATGCCCTTTCTTTTAATTTTTAAAAATATTATAAATAAATTATAAAATATTTAAAATCAATATATATATATATATATATATATATATATAATTAAAATCATAGCATTGCAAAACATAGCATTGCGAAACCAACTAAACTTACATAAACAAATGAGATTTTATACAATTTTTACACAAACAAAGTCACTAAAATTATTATTAGATCTAAGAGTTTTTATTTTTATTTTTTTAAGGCAAATTTATTAACAGCCAAAAGCCAAAGCACAAGGCGAAACACAGAAACAACAGCAGAAACAACACAGGAAGCCACAAGAGCAGAGGCGAAGGCCACAAAAAAAAATTAAAAATAAATAAAACCACTCTTCTTCTTCTTATTTCCTTTCAAAAAAAAAAAAAAAAAAAAATCTTTTGTGACAGCCATGGTTCCATTTTTCCAGGCAGCCACTGCACTGCCTTCTCCATTTTCCCATTTATAATGGAGGGACAACAATTCCAGGATTTTACACAATTATACCAAGGTTATTATGATATTGATAGGGTTCAAAAATTAAATAGCACTATTTGGGGCGGTTTTTTGGTAACTGTCACCACTTTACTAATGTAAGTTTAAAAGGCACCTATTTGAGTGACCAGACAAAAATACCCTCATTTGTCTGTTTGTGCAATTTCAAACGGTGAGAGAAAGTGAGAGAAAAAGTGAAAAGTGAACAGCCCAAAAGTCACCGGACGGTCCAACAGCCCTAAACTCGACGGAAAGTGTACGGTGAACCCCCGGCGACGGCGCTACAGTAAACCCAACAGTAATGGCATCGACGAGAAGTCACCGGAGATCTCAAAAGACTCGGGTAAGTTCTTGTTCCTGACGCGTTTTTCCGGTTGATAATTTCATGTTTTTTGATGTTTGATGCCATACTCATGATGTAGATTAGGTTGGATTTGTGATTGTGGTTGATTGTGGTTGACTGTGTTTGCACGATGAGGTTAGGTTAGGGTTTTAGTTTCAGAAAAGAGTTGTTTTGAGGACGATGAATTTCTGGGTTTCCGTGACTTTTGTTTAGTGTGTCGTGACTTTTGTTTAGTGAATCGTGACTTTTGTTTAGTGTGTCGTGACTTTTGTATATTGTATCGTGACTTTTGTATAGTGTGTCGTGACTTTTGTTTAGTGTGTCGTGACTTTTGTATGGTGTGTCGTGACTTTTGTATTGTGTCCCGTGACTTTTGGCTTTTGTTAAGTGTTTCATGATAGCAGTATAGTTTCCCGTGACTTTTGATAAGTGTTCCGTGACTTTTGATAAGTGTTCCGTGACTTTTGATAAGTGTCCCGTGACTTTTGATAAGTGTCCCGTGACTTTTGTATAGTGTCCCGTGACTTTTGTATAGTGTCTCGTGACTTTTGATAAGTTTCCCGTGACTTTTGTATAGTGTCCCGTGACTTTTGATAAGTGTCCCGTGACTTTTGTATAGTGTCTCGTGACTTTTAATGAATTTCCCGTGACTTTTGTATAGTGTCCCGTGACTTTTGATAAGTGTCCCGTGACTTTTGTATAGTGTCTCGTGACTTTTAATGAATTTCCCGTGACTTTTGTATAGTGTCCCGTGACTTTTAATACACTTCCCATGACTTTTAATTCAGTGGTCCAATCATGAACTTATATGCTTTTTTTCTGTGAATATGCAGATGAGGAATGACCCAAAGGATTTTCTGAAGACTCCAGAGGAAGATTGGTTCAACGGAAAAATTAATCGCCATGACCATTTCGATGACCTGGAATATGTTGACACTGCACTTAATAGTGTACCTGAAGATCTGAAGATCGAAGACGTACGTCGGTTTACTGAGTCATGTTTCGATCATTTCCTTCAGATGCATCGTCAGAATAATTTTTCGGGTGGGATTGTCCATCGGTTACTTCTACGCGAGTTGCATCATGATGGGCCGGCTGATGAGATGAGATTTTTGTTAGGGAAGCATATTGTCCGGTTCTCGAAGACTGAGTTTTGTCTAATCACCGGTTTGAAGTTTGGAGTCGAACCCGACACGGCGAGGTATGAAGTGGTTGAGAATGGCATACATGATCGGTACTTTCGGGGTCAAGAAGAAGTCGAGATTGAAAAGTTGAGAGCGGTGCTGCGGATTGGTATTTTTGAACAGCAGTACGATGCGGTGAAGCTTGCCTTATTGTTTATGCTGAACCGGATACTTATGGGGTTCGATGGGAGAGATAAAGTTCCAGTATGGCAGTTTCGCCTAGTTGAGGACCTGGACGCTTTTGATGTGTTCCCGTGGGGCACACACGTGTATAGGCGGTCTATTTACGGTTTCAAGCGGGCGTTTGATGGTCCACGACAGCGGTTGGCTGAAAAACGGCGACAAGAGGGCGAGGACCTTGACGTACAGAACCTCGAGTTGTCGTACAACATATACGGTCTACCGCATGCACTATTGGTGAGAATTTCAAGTTTGAATCCGTACTTTAATAGTAGTTTATTTTATATGACTGTTGTATTTACGTGTATCGTACTTTTTCTATTACGCAGGTATTTGCCTTTGAGGTTATCCCAGAGCTTGGCATCAGTAAATGTGGGATTCGCCGGACAATCGAGCTACCCCCCCCCCCCCCCCCCCCCCCCCCACGTATTCTGAAATGGGAATTGAGTCAGCGACCTAGGGGGAAAAAGCTGGATGCTGTTTTTACAAAAAGGGTAAGTGCTGATGTTGTTAATGTTGATAGTTAATACTATCTATACAATGACAACTATTTAACTTCAATTTCAGATGGTCGCATGGCCTGAATTGGTGCCGACGGTTGCGGAGAGGGCTGAACGGTACATCGAAGGCATAAACCTAGAAGCAAATTTGTATGATTCCGATCACATCCTAGATCCGGAACGACATAGGCCTGCAGGACCCAATGATATGGAGGGTCCGTTTTCCCGACCCAGTGATACTGAGGCTATGTTTTCCCGACGCGATGATAGAGAGGCTTCGTATTCTGAAGGCACTGGTACGGAGGGTTCAGAACTTGAGGGTGGCAATAGGCGTAGGCGGGTACGATTCACGATGCCCAGACAGCCTAGACGTGAAGGTGATGTAGACCTAGAGGCTCGCACTGAAAGTCTCCGGACGCGTACACAGCCTCAACCTGGAGGTGATTCACGTAGAGGGGATCCAGAGGTACGTAAAAAAAATAAAACCCTATTATTTAATTCCACTCGATTGAACATTTTAAGTTCTAACAGAGTGTGAAATCCTTTCAGGGTTGGGACCAAAAAATCGATGAAGTGATGGCTGAAGTTCGATCTGTACGGGATGAGGTCATGGCTGCTATCAGAAAAAGTGATGAGGCGCGAGATAAGCAGTATGGAGAGTTGCTGGATATGATCAGGGCGCTACAGGGGACGACGCCGCAGTCCCGTATGGATGGTCCACCATTTGATGACCCACCATTCGATGACGGGCACGGAGGAGACTTTAGTCCCGGCAGGACAAGTGCTGGTCAGGATAGGACAGAGCCAGGGAGCAGACATGGGCAGCCACCAACTACGGAGGGTCAATCTATGGACACAGTATCCGATCAGCGGGGTCAAGGTGCGACAGAACGAGAGGAGGTACCCGGTGATACAGAGATAGCAGAGGCAGCACAGGTACCACCTCCGGTTTTACCTGACAGCACTCCCGCGATTGAGACAGCACTGGTTCCATTGGTGGCAGCTGGTGGCTCAGAGCTACCACTGGGACAGAGTCCGTCCTTACAGAGCACCCCACCTCCGGTCGTCGACACCAGTGAAGTGCGACCCCTGAAGCGAATCCGGCGTGGCCTTCCCATTCCCCAGAGCGATACACGGAGGGATAGTTCCTCCAGAAAGCGCACCCCTCCTCCTCAGAGCGATACACGGAGGGAGAGTTCCTCCAGACAGCGCACCCCTCCTCCTCAGAGCGATACACGGAGGGAGAGTGTATCCTCACACCGCAGCCATCCTCCTCAGAGCGGTACACGGAGGGAGAGTTCCTCCAGACAGCGCACCCCTCCTCCTCAGAGCGATACACGGAGGGAGAGTTCCTCCAGACAGCGCACCCCTCCTCCTCGCGATACACGGAGGGATAGTGTATCCTCACATCACAGCCATTCTCAGAGTGATGCACAGAGGGTGAGTTCATCCAGACAGCAAACCCCTCATGAGCGCACCCCTCCTCATACGGATCCCAGTGGTCAGTACCATACTCCACCTATGGTACCGCGTGTTCGCAAGCCAGGTTGGATGTTGCTGTCCCCATACACAAACCCCTGTCTACCGAAGAAGCCGAGGACCATGCCACCGACAGCAGCTGCATTGGCGCATGTATTCAATCCCCATGACTTGATAGATCCCTACTACATTGCAGCGTACAAAGCCTACAAGAGGAACACGACGGGGGAAACGTAAGTATTCGTGTTCATTTTGTAATATTTTATTATTATTACTTGGTTCTCTAACTTGTTCAACAATTATGCAGACGTGATGTGGATCTACCTTTACCAGTTGGCGTAACTTGGTTCCAACGGTTCCAGACCAACTTCATGGACTTGGAGGAATCGGTATGTTAATTAGTTAACGTACTGTGTATAAGTTTGTATGAGTAATAGTTGATTCATAATAATATAAAATGTTTACATTGTCAGCACATGGACGCGTACCTGAATATTCTACGGAAGCGTCAGCGAGCATACCCCGACGTGTACACTCCGAGGGTCAACTTACTCCATACACAGTTCTTTGTAAGTGTCTGTACTGATAGGTTTTCATTTGTGCATTGATGTGTTAATTAATGCTGCGATTATGTAATTGGTGTACAGTCATACTTAGAGATTCAGTGGCGGCAAATATTCGGTCCTAGGGTTGAGGGCAAACCCCCAACTGCATGGAAGATGCTGGAACACAAGTGGCCTACTGAAGACCTGAAGATGGTCCGAGGAATTATCCCATACGGATCCCGACCATGGCACGAGGTTGATTATGTAAGTGTTCCAATTATTTTTGTTTCCATAATGTAATATATTATGTTTAAAATTCCGTCAAATAAGACTATGTTAAACCACGTACAGGTTCTCATTCCTTGCAACCTTGGAAGGGAGCATTGGGTACTGGCGAGCCTAGATCTTAGGGAGGGGAAGATCTTCCTGTTAGACTCGTTCAGACAGCAGGTTCCCTGGGAGCACAGGCTTAAGCAGGTTGCATGCCTCCGTTGGTTTATTCCGTCGATGTTGCATCAGATCGGGTTTCACGATAGCAGAAAGGCGGATGATACGACGTACAAATTGTCGAAGAGTGCCTTTCGGATGAGCATCCTGGACGGAAGACATGGGGTGCCTCAACAACAACAGAGGTATGTTATTTTTAAGATTTTATTCTATCCCATTAGGTTTTAATAAAATTACAGTCTAATGGTTATTTAATTGGTGATTTTGCAGCGGTAACTGTGGTGCCCATGCTTTGAGATTGGTAGAGTACTTGCTAGCGAACAGGAAGGAGTTCGACTGGACGGAAGATGATATGGGCACCATCAGGGAGAAGATGGCTGTGGAGGTCTTTTGCAACTCGCTACACAACAGTGTTGTGTAGCTGATGTATATATGTGTTGTTCTCTATTATACATTTGATGTACATAACATATATATTTTTTGTTTAAATTATTCGATTAAATTTATTCAATTCCACCACACATGATTTTGCCTATTTAAGTGAATAAGAATAATAAAAGAAAACCATTAATAAAAGAAAATTTTCTGAAAAGTCACGGGTAAGGCATGAAAAGTCACGGGTAAAGCAACAAAAGTCACGGGTAAGGCATGAAAAGTCACGGGTAAGGCAACAAAAGTCACGGGTAAGGCATGAAAAGTCACGGGTAAGGCAACAAAAGTCACGGGTAAGGCATGAAAAGTCACGGGTAAGGCACACATCAAACATGAAAAGGCTCTGGAAGAAACTACACATTGCAAGAAACTACACCATGTGGTTTTCATTTCTAAAATATTGACATATATTAAAGCATACACAAAGTTAAAAAGTTTCAAAGCATGAAAAGTCCTAAGATGATTGCATCGTTCACTCAGATAAACATCACTAACTCTGGGCCACTGTATATGTTATTATGCTCGTCGTCTAGTGTCGGATAAGCAGCCACAAGAGCATCTTAAGCGCCAATATATAGGGAGTTGTAAATCTTCCAGTACACTTCCCTAACCTTCCGAGCAGGATGGAAAAGCCCCTACAGACAGTAGTTTAGCACAACAGCAGCACCCAATGCAACTCTCATCCCTTCAATCGCTTCCATGACAACATTTATGACGTGGGGTCAAGTCTCCTCTTGTAAGGCTCCATTCATTCCACGGTAGAGTCCTTCTGAGGGCATGTTTGTTTGTTGTGTCCAGTTGAATGACAGATGCTGCACTTGCGACGGTATTCTTCGGGAACAATTGTACTGGGACCTTCATTAACCATAGGCGGGTTGGAACACCTCCTGCTGTTATGTCCTAGTTGTCCACATCTTCTACACGACTGTGAGGTTGTCCTCTCAGAAGACGAGACATGTCAACCCTCCATCGGGCGACCGGATTGTCTCTTCGTCTTTGGATTTAAAACCACCCGCGCTGCGATGTCAGATGGCACTACCCATGAAGAAGGATGACCAACAGGCATAATAGGAACCGAGTATGCATCAATAAGTGTCTCCTTCTTGTAGTAGTCCGCACATAGAGATGTGAAATCCACGTTCTGCTCCCTGCAACAATGGAAACAGTTAGATTCACGTTTGGGTAATATAAAGCGTTAACTGAACAAAGTCCGCATGTACCTTGCCGCTGCGAGTGCGTGTGAACATGGTAAAAAGTCCATTTGGAATTTGTTGCATGTGCATGTCTTCCGGGCTAAGTCAACCGTCCACTGTTTTCCCTTGTGTCTGACGAAGAATATGTTCCAGTCAACTGGATTTACGGTCATATAACCGCACTTCTCGACACGTTTGAGGATCACAAGATGTGCTGCGTCGGTCAATCGATGCCGCATGGACTGTGCATTTGCATGTCGATCGTGGAACCACTTTTGTAGCATATTCCGAATGAACTCTGCCAATGTCATCAGTGGCAGTTGCCGTGCGAATCTTAGGCATGAGTTTATGCACTCTGCAACATTTGTGGTCATCAACCTGTACCTTCTTTGGGGACAGTGAACGCGGGACCACTTGTGTGGACCGGCATCAATGGCATAATCGTATGCACCCTTGTGCAGCTTACGTAACTCCTCCATGTGGCGATCATACTGGATTTGCCTGTACGACCTGGCAGCGTTATCCATTATGTCGGCAACATCCTTTCTGTGGAATCGCTTCTTCATATTTTCACCAAAATGCCAGCAACATATGGTATGGGTTGCATAAGGGAACACTTTAGAAATCCCTGCTTCAATGCTTGCATGACGATCGGAAATGAAAACCAGATCATCTATATGACCAAGGGCACCTCTCAAGCATTCCAAAAACCACTCACATGAAAGGTTGTTCTCTGAGTCACCGTACCCAAAAGCAATTGGATACACCTGTTCGTTTCCATCTTGTGCAGTTGCCACAAACATTGTACCACCGAATCTTCCCTTCAAATGGGTACCATCAACTGCAATCACAGGACGCATACACCTCCGGAAACCTCTAATTGAGGACCCTAACGACATGAAAAAGTAAAGGAATTTACCATCGTCTGCGCACTGTAAGTCTGTGATTGTGCCAGGATTTTACTGTTCCAGAACGTATGCAAAAGATGGCAGCAGCTGGAAACTTTCTTCATGGGTTCCATAGGTCAATGACAATGCATATTGCAGGGCATCATGTGCCTTACTGTACATGATTTGGATGCCATACATTGTTTTCATATCGGCAATTACGTCCTTCGGACGCATGAGACGACCATCATGTTGTTGAAGTCTAGGTGCAATGAGTTCTCCGATTGTGACTGCACTGGCTTGTCTGTGGTGACGGTGAACCTCCTCCAAAGGACAACTGTGTTCATTGACAAAACTTCTGACTTGAAAGTAAGTCCCTTCATCTCTCCTCACCGCTCTTAATTTCCACGAACAGTCATCAACGATGCAAACCAGATGTAATGTTGTCTTATTGGACCTTTTCACCTTCCATTCAAAGTTCTGCCGCATCGCAAAATCACCAACTAGCCTCTTCAAATCCTTTTTACTCGGAAAAAATTGACCTTTATAAATCATGGTTGTCGGTTCTGGCGCTGCCAAGGTGTTGCTTCTACCAGTACCAAACGAGTATGAATCTGCTCCCGGAATAACCCAAGTTGTAGCATTAACAGAATCAGATGTTGTCACATTATAACGGACCTCGGACGTCCCTGGCATATCTGGTGCAGTGCCACTACCTCCTTGTACACGTCTACCACGTGTTTGCATTTGTGCAGGCTCTTCATCCACATTTTGCAGATCATCAACCTGTTGATTATTTGCCTCATTATCCACCTCATTGTTCAACGCATCGTACTGCGCATCATACTGCGCATTGTACTGCTCAATTCGACAACCAAACACATCACCAATTTGAGGTTCAACTGCAGCTGCATGGTTGACTGCAACCTGTGGGACACCACACATGTTTCCCACACCTTCGCTGCCACTCCTTTGGGTGTACACTTGGTTACTACCGCTAAAGGATCCTAATTGTTGGGCATTTTCAAGAGGAGGAATATCATTCCCTACCATATCGCCAGCTGTCCGCTCAGTTAGACTGACACATACTTGAGGGATCACTCGATCTTCCCCTAGCATAAACTGAACATCGTCGTCATTCCTTATAAATGTGCGACACGTACTGCCGGGAACGATTGATATTGATGACAAATCAACATTGTATTTGTTTACATCATAGTTCACAATAGTTTGTACGATCGCCACCAATTCTTCGTAAGTCATATTCTTTGACACATACATTCCCCGGTTATCAGATCCAACAAACCTCTGACTTCCATCAGGTAACTGCTCCCATCGACCGTTGTAAGATATTACTATTCTAACCCGATTCATGACGCTGTCAAATTAATAATCACAAACCATTAATAAAAGAAAACACATCAAAGTGGGGTGAAAAGTCACGGGTAAGGCAACAAAAGTCACGGGTAAGGCATGAAAAGTCACGGGTAAGGCAACAAAAGTCACGGGAAAGGCAACAAAAGTCACGGGTAAGACATGAAAAGTCACGGGTAAGGCAACAAAAGTCACGGGTAAGGCAACAAAAGTCACGGGTAAGGCATGAAAAGTCACGGGTAAGGCATGAAAAGTCACGGGTAAGGCAACAAAAGTCACGGGTAAGGCAACAAAAGTCACGGGTAAGGCATGAAAAGTCACGGGTAAGGCACACATCAAACATGAAAAGGCTCGGGAACAGATCTATGGAAAACTCTCAGAGATCCAAAAATGGCTTACGGTTTAAAAAATAATCAAAAAATACTCGGAAAACATATGAAAAGGAACAAATGAAAATGTTAACAAATTAAAACAAGAAAGTTCAAGAAATTTTACCTTATTTTACTGAACCACGTCACGTCTGGAAGAAATTCCAGAGAGAGAGAGAGAGAGGTAACACGAAGAACAAATTCCAGAGAGAGAGAGAGAGAGAGCTATTGTCAGTTTTTTTAACTGTCAGTTTTTTTTCTCGAGTGTGGAGGACAGAGAAAAGTACAAAGAAAGGGAATAACATAAATCATTTAAGTGAGGGCAATTTTGGTAGTTCACCATAATAGGTGCCTTTTAAACTTAACTTATTAAAGTACTGACAAAGTCACCAACTCCCTTTAAAAAGGTGACATTTCTCACCAATTCCACGATATTGATATATATATATATATATATATATATTTCCAATTTAAAATGGAAGAGGCAACAGCCTTCCATCTTCATTTCAGACTTGGAAGTTCACCCATTTAATGATTTGGATTTTTTGTTTTTCATTATATTGCTTCCATTTTTTAATTTGGTTTAGTTAGTCAACTATTCAAAATAGTAAAATAGTTATAAAAACTATTATTTACTTAATTAAAATATTAATAATTTAATTTAAGGGTAATATTGAAATTTTAAAAATATATAAATTTGGGGTGTACATACAATTTTAGAGAGGTGTAAATATCGCCACTCTTAAATAAATTCAGACAAGATAGGTTGGCCCAATGGTTTACCCATGAAACCTACACTATAAGATTGTGGGTTCGAGTCTGTCTTTAGTTTCCAAATCCCGAATTGTTGTAATATTTCAAAAAAAAAAAAAAACAATTTAAATAAATTCTATAAGTACTTGATTTTAATTATCACAAAATCCTTTATATTTAAGAAAAAATGTCTAAATTTACCTTATATTTTTAAAAATATTCGGATTGATTTTTAATAAAGTCATAAAAAAAAAAATATATGAAATAAAATCTATCTTCATCATTCAATATTAATAATAATATTGACATTGCCAAACATAAAAGGATCTGGAATTCTGGATCTTCTCATCACCTTAATTGTCCTCACCCCCATAATCTATTGCCTTGTTTTTAATATAGCAAGTCAATCTTTTGAATTATTTCTATTAATTTTTATGTTTTCACTCTACAAAAAATAGAATTAATTAAGGACAAAATGAGGTGAGGAGAAGATCCAAATCCAATAAAATAATAATAATAATAATATTGACATGTCATGAAATCCCTTACATTTTAGACGGATAAAATTAAGTCTTCTCGATAAAATCCAAATACTATCACATTTTTGCATACACACTTTGACAAAAATGCCAAGTTCTCAAATCAAGAAATAAACCATACCAAATAAGAAATCAACAACTAAAATTAGGGATAGCATTTTCACCGAACCCAAATTGTATGGATCTGGTATGAGTTTTGTTTTTAGGATCACTAGTCGGGTTCAAGTTTAAAATGTAAACCCGAATCGGGTTCAGATTCAAGTTTGAAGAAAAAAAAAAAAAAACTTAAATATTAAAAATATATATATTTTCAAAACGACGTTGTTTTGGGTTTACAAGTCAAAACTCAAACCTTAATAATTTCACAGGTTCGGGTTTTATCAAAACCCGTGGGTCAAATTTTCTTACTAGACTTCTCGTCAGTTTTTATGCAAAATCAATAAATCATCAATGTTTAATCGATGATTTGTTCTTTTTAGGTGATAGAACCTTTTACTTTGATACAAGCAAACTATGTATTGCGTATATAGAGCAACAAATAATTACCAAATTTTCAATTCATCTGATTTCTTTTCAAATAATTTTCAAATTATTTTGTTACTTGGTCAGGCTACATAATTACTCTGCAGATGTTCATCATTTTTGTAGAAGGTTGTATTTATTATTTCAGGTCATCTGAATAGTTGTTCATCTGGGTTTGGCATGCTTGAACAAGTGTACATGTCTGGATTTGGTCCCCTAAATTCTTACGGTGAAGAGTGCTATCTTTATAATCTACAAAAATTAATTAGAAAATCCATTGACGTGACAATTTTTTTTTTTTTTTTTTTTCTGAAAGATATACACATTACACAAGGACCAAATTGATGTTAACAATTGAAAACACAACAGAATACTTTAAGCAGAGCAAAAAATAGACGTGTATTTGGAAGGAATTTTACTGCATAAATATCAAAGGTGAAATAGCCTTTTTATAGGCAATACAATCAACAAACTTGACTACTTATCAGAGACAACGTGGACCACTAACATAAACTAACTGACCCACTAACAACATAAACAAAACCCACTAGCTGCATAACTAAAGCCTAAAGACCAGTTAAAATACTAGACACGTAAAACAAACTTCCTAATCACTAGGACATCAAAATAAGATTTCCAACAATCCCTCCCTTAAACTGATGTTTGCAAACATCCAGTTTAATTACAATTTTCACACAGAACCCTCCCTCAAACTAGATCCTTCAAAGTACAAACTCCAAGCAACTTTCTTAACTTTAAAAATGAGTCCAATTTGAGGGGTTTGGTAAAAATATCAGCAACTTGATCCTCACTCTTGCAATAAGCAAGATCAATTAATTCATCCTTTGTGAGATCCCTCAGGAAATGATATCTCACATCTATGTGCTTGCATCTTCCATGTAGAACAGGATTCTTCGAGAGTTGAATTGCTGAACTATTGTCACAAAAAATCAGAGTAGAACCTTGTTGCTTAAACTGAAGTTCTTCAAGAATTTTTCTTAGCCATAGAGCTTGACAAGCACAAGATGTTGTAGCTACAAATTCAGCTTCAGTAGTTGATAAAGTAACAAGTGGCTGCTTCTTCGAAGACCATGAAATCGCTGTAGAACCAATCATAAAGACATATCCAGATGTGCTTCTTCTATCATTCAAATCTCCAGCATAATCACTGTCTGTAAATCCAAACAATTCTGATTTTTCTCCCTTTTTATAGAAGAGCCCAAAATCAACTGTACCTTGCAAGTACCTAAGGATTCTCTTTGCAGCAAGAAGATGAATCTCTTTTGGTTGCTCCATATACCTGCTAATGAGACTCACCGAATACATCAAATCTGGTCGTGTTGCTGTCAAATACATCAGACTTCCAACGATTTGCTTGTAAAGTGTAGCATCAACCCTTTCTCCTACTGGATCCTTTACAAGCTTCAAACCCTTTTCAACTGGAGTAGTGGTAGAGTTGCAGTTCTTCATTTGAAACCTGTCTAAAATTTCTTGGGCATATTTCTTTTGAGAAACAAAAATTCCAGCAATAGATTGTACAACCTCCAAGCCCAAAAAATAATGCATTTTCCCAAGATCAGACATGTCAAATTCAAGCATCATGTTCTCCTTAAATCTTTCAACCATAATGCTATCATTTCCCGTATAAATCAAATCATCTACATATAAGCATACAATAAGCATTTTCCCCCCCATCTTTACTTTTTGTATACAATGTATGCTCATATGGACATTTTTGAAAACCCTCCTTCTGAAAGTAGGCATCTATACGACTGTACCAAGCTCTAGGTGCTTGTTTTAGTCCATATAGAGCCTTTTTCAATTTATAAACTTTATGCTCACAACCAAATTTCACATAACCAGGAGGTTGATCTATAAATACCTGCTCTTGCAACTCTCTATGTAAGAATGCCGACTTCACATCCAGTTGGTATACAGGCCATGAGTTTTGTGCAGCCAATGCAACCACCAATCTGATTGTATCATGCCTTGCAACAGGAGCAAAAACCTCTTTGTAATCCACACCAAACTCTTGCCTGTAGCCTTTAGCAACTAGACGCGCCTTGTACTTGTCAACTTCACCATTCTCCTTCAACTTTGTCTTGTAAACCCACTTAACACTGATTGTCTTCTGCCCTTTTGGAAGGTCCGTCAATTCCCAAGTGTTGTTTCTTTCAATAGCTGCTATTTCTTCATCCATAGCCCTTTGCCACTTTACTTCTTTTATAGCAGCTTCAAAACTTGTTGGATCACAATCTGAAAATAGAGCAAAGTGTATAAGTGGGTCCTCCGAATTATTGACTCCAGTTACCTCAAAGTCTGTCATCCATGCAGGCCTTTTTTTAACACGTTGAGGACGTGAAACTGCTGTTGTATCAACCTGCTCATTAGCTTCTATTGCTGCTGGTGGAACTTGATTTTGAGGAATTTCAAGAACAGGACCTGCTGGATCAAGATGATGTAAAGGCTGCTGCATTATTTCTCCACCATCACCATCAAAAGTTGTTGGAATACGTTGTTCAACTGTGTTGATATTCCACGACCATGTTCTTTCTTCATTGAATACGACATCACGACTAATAACAATTTTCTTGGTGATAGGATTATACAATTTGTAAGCCTTTGATTGATCACTAACACCAAGAAAAATGCATTTTTCACCTTTGTCATCCAGCTTTTTCCTCTTCTCATCTGCAATATGAGCATATGCTATGCACCCAAAAACCCGAAAATAATCAATTGACGGTTTACGCCCACTCCAAGCTTCCTCAGGAGTTCTATTTTGAACAGCAAAAGTAGGACTTCTGTTCAAAATATGAACACTCCAACTAACTGCTTTTGGCCAAAAACTTTTGGGAAGATTGCTCCACTTCAGAAGACTTCGCACCATATTTAGAATTGTGCGATTTTTTCTTTCGCACACACCGTTCTGTTGAGGTGTATAAGCTGCAGTAAGCTGCCTTTTGATTCCATATTTGTCACAAAAATTATGAAATTCTTGCGAGTTGTATTCTCCGCCACGATCAGTGCGCAACACTTTTATTGGGCTGTCAGCTTCTTTTTCAACTCTTGCTTTAAAGCTTCTAAATGCTGTGAAAGCTTCAGATTTTTCCTGCAAAAAATAGATCCAAGTTTTCCGACTAAAATCATCAATGAATGAGATGATATACCGTTTGCCTCCATTAGATGTCGGATTTATTGGACCACACAAATCGGAATGCACAAGCTCCAGCACCTTCTTTGCCCTCCAAGATTTCCCCTTTTGAAAACTATGACGATGTTGTTTGCTAACAACACATTCTTCACATATCTCTGAAGAAGGCTCAAATTGTGGAAGACCTGCTACCATATTTTTCTGCTGCAAGGTATTCAATCCACCAAAATTGAGGTGTCCATATCGAAAATGCCACAACCATGCTATATTTTCAAATTTTGCAGCAAAGCATGAATGAGTAGTGTGCTGAAGATGCAATGGAAACATCCGATTAGTTGTCATTTCGACTTGAGCAATTAGACCCAATTTTTCATCTTGAATTCGACAAACTCCATTCTTGATAGATATCTCATATCCCTTTTCTTGAAGCTGACCAACACTAAGTAGATTGGTTTTTAAATCTGGAACAAAAAAGACATTAGAGATAGAGTGAGTTGAATTTCCCTTGGTTTGGAGTGTTACCCTTCCTCTTCCCATGACAGATACTGTAGATTCATCTCCAAACTTTACAGTGTTTCGAAAGGATTCATCCAAATCAGAGAAAGCATTCTTGTCTCCACACATATGGTTGCTGCAACCAGTATCCAAATACCATAAATCCTGGTGAGTTTTTTCTTTGGTATGACACACCATGAGAAGAGAGACTTCTTCTTCCTCTTTTTCTGCAAAATTAGACCTTTCAGCATGCTCACCATGATTTTTATTTAAATTCACACGGCATTCCGAGCGATAATGACCATACTTGTGACAGCGAAAACATTCAACATTTGTTTTGTCTGCAAACCTTGGCTTATAACCGGTTGAATTCTGACCGTCACGACCTTTCCATTTTCCTTGATAATCAGCACCTTTATTCTCTCCCAGCCGCTGGTGTGCATTCTTGCCTCTCCAGCTACCTTTTCCACGTCCAGCTCCTTTTGGAATGATTGCTTGTAATGCCTGCTCCTCTTTATCCTGCTGGTTGATTTTTTGTTCATGAACCAGCAAAGAACTTTGTAATTCATCAATTGACAGAGTGTCAATGTCTTTTGATTCCTCAATCGAACAAACGATATAATTGAATTTTGCCGTCATTGATCGAAGAATCTTTTCAACTATGGTGACATCCTCCAACTTCTCCCCATGTATTCGCATCTTGTTTGCGATGGCCATCGTTCTTGAGAAGTACTCTGAAACCGACTCTCCTAACTTCATTCGTAAAATCTCAAATTCACCACGAAGAGCTTGGAGTTGCACTCGCTTCGCCCTTGTTGTTCCCTGGTACTTCGTCTTCATGGAATCCCAAATCTGCTTGGAAGTATCTTTGCAAAGAATTGTTTCCAAGATTGAACGATCGATGGCTTGAAAAAGATAATTTTTTGCCTTGAGATCCTTCAGCTGCAATCCTTCTCGTTCGGTTCTCTGGGCATCCGTCAACACGACACCTTCAGCAAGTTCTGCTACTCTAGAATCAACGACCTGCCAATATTCTTTAGACTTCAAAAAATTCTCCATCAGCATACTCCAATGATCATAATGGCCATCAAAACGTGGAATTGAAGGTTGCACAAAATTCTGTGTGTTCTCTGTAGCCATCACTAATGACTGCTGCAATGAAAGTGAAAAGAAGATAACCAAGAAAGCTGCTGCAACTACACTCTTTCTCTCACTTTTCTCAACCTGGCTCTGATACCACTGTTAACAATTGAAAACACAACAGAATACTTTAAGCAGAGCAAAAAATAGACGTGTATTTGGAAGGAATTTTACTGCATAAATATCAAAGGTGAAATAGCCTTTTTATAGGCAATACAATCAACAAACTTGACTACTTATCAGAGACAACGTGGACCACTAACATAAACTAACTGACCCACTAACAACATAAACAAAACCCACTAGCTGCATAACTAAAGCCTAAAGACCAGTTAAAATACTAGACACGTAAAACAAACTTCCTAATCACTAGGACATCAAAATAAGATTTCCAACAATTGATCAGTCTCAAACTCTTTGGGCCACAACGGAAATGTCAAAATTTCGGGAGCAACCGTGATTTTCCATAAAGTTCCAACGGTCACTTTTTGATTTCACCGTTGAGAGTTATCAGGGGTCAAAATATAATTTCTAAAACCTTTTGATTTACTGCAACATGTTGAACAAATCAAATTAGGAGCAGATACTCTGCCAAGTGTTGATTTTGAGGGACCATCGGTGTAACAGAATCAGCTTTCAAAAATGGTCTTCAACAAAATAGAGTCAAAGTCAAGTGTTGATTTGGGGGGACCAGTACGGGGATTTCTTCGCTAATATGTTCAGCAAATAACCCATTTCCATTTCTATTTTTTTTTATTTTTTTTTTTTAAAGCTTTCACCGTCGGTAGGATTTGAACCGTTGATTTGTGAGTCATTTGCCCAAACCCAAGCCCAAACTCGCCCATCTATTCAATTATTAATATATCACAACCAGTACAGAAATATTGTAACACCCTAAATCCAATACTCGACAGCCATTAATATCATTAGCGCAATGCAACAACAATTATTCCGGTCAGACCATATTTAGAACAATTCAATAAACTACATGGGAGCTAAAAACATTTTTATTACCAATACAATTTATCATGTAAAAACCTTATGTTCTAACATTTGTTTCATAAAAGATGTGGAAGTAACTTTTTCCAAAGAAAACAAAAAAAAGTCCGCAAATATATGTGAAGAAACCGAATGGGAGTTTGGTGAGTGATTAGTTTTGGCATGGGATTGAGGTGATCATATATATATATATATATATATATATACTCATAAAATTAATATCAATTTTCATTATCAACAGTGCATGGATATTCTATAATATTACTGATCATATTTATAAATTAATGTCAAATATCATAGCCAGTGCATGTTATTATTCAATATTATTAATGGGTGCATTTTAATTTATAACATATGAGGGCTGATTTTCACTTTCTCTAGTTCATTTTTGTATTATTATTTCTTTCTGTATTCAAAAATTAAAACAAAACTTCCTGAGTTTGTTCAAACTATATTCGGATAGTGTTTTTCTATAGCTTTTAATACACAAGTACACAACCAAAATAAAAACTCAAAGTTAAAAGAAGAAAAAGAAATCTGCAGTACTTTGTACAAATGAAATTGCTTTTGCTTTTAAGACCTTGACCAGATGGTTTTGACAGTACAAATGAACTAAATTAGATTTTTTTTTTTTTTTTTTTTTTTTTTTTTTGAGAACCAGACATGCAAATTATGTTCAGCAAAGTCCCCAAGAGTAGTCAACTCAGAAATATATCCTGAGATTTTCGCTTTCCCTGGATTTAGTCCACCGTGATCTTCTAATATTTCATTCAACCTATGAACCAATGGACCATTAGGTTTCCAGCGTTTGCCAAGGACAGACACCTTGGGATCCTGCTGAGAGGGCTGTTGCGGCAGCACAAGTGAGGAGGGATCATGTTCCGGCCCGGAGGATCCCGGCATAAGGAAAGAGGAACCCGGCGCCTGCGGCATCATACATCCTGGAAATTCGGGAGCTCCCTCGCAACCGACAACATCTTGGTGCTCGGTTGGATTAGCTTGATAATATTCAGTAACCAGTGAAACTAATCTGTTTCGGTTGGCGGTCGCTGCTGTAAAATAAGGACTCACATCAGAAGGTGGAACGTCTCCAAGTTGAACTGGAGCAACATAATCGGCCGGATTTTGGACAACCGGAGATGCTGGTAACTTTTTTTCCAACACCTCCCATTCCAAAGAAAAATTCTTCTTCAGTTGATTTTTCTTAAAAAAAACAAAAACATCAAAATATCAAGAGTAATCACAAAAGAAAATAAATCTAAAATAGAAAATGAAACAATCTTTTAAATTAAAAAAAATAAAAAATAAAAAACCCTTTTTTTCCCTCACATTTTCTTTCTGTGGAGAAAAATAATTAAACTTGAAATCCAAATATAATTTAAGAAAAATCTTGAAAACAAAATGGCTGAAGAGAAGAAAATTATGATAGAAATTTGAAAAGAGAAAATAACAGATGATGAAGAAACAAAATAAAATCTTGAAATCTAAAACACAATATTTTTACATAAACATTGATCTACATTAAAAAAAATAAATAAATAAATAAAATAAAATAAAATAAAAAAAAAAAGGGCAAATAAAATTAAAAATTAATGTTACTAATCTGAAAAGAACAAGCAAGGACAGGCTTTGAAAGAGAAAGAGAGAAAGAGAGATGTTACGAAGATTTGTTTGGTTGAGATTTGAGACTTGAGAGATACTTGTAAATATACAACTTTTTTTTTTTCTTTCTTGTTTTTTTTTTTTTTTTTTAACTTTTACCATTCATCTCCAGTGGCACTTATTTGTTTGCCACATGTCTGATCTCGGTGCACCCAACGCACTGGATAAAAACCTCCCTATAATATTTTCTTAAAAAAACATATTCTCAATAAATAAAAAATCTAGATTTATATAATTTAAAAAATACATTTGTTGTGAATTCAAAATTTTAAATATCAATTACTCGAAAAATAATATATTAATTTAATTTATCTAAGTTTTTTTTTTAACTATTAAAATTTACTTAGAATTTGAGTGGAGTTGAATTTAATTGATTTTCTCTTATCAGATATATAAATGAAATAGAAAAAAAAAAATTCAATGGAACAGATGAGATTTATTATTTATAAAATGGAATATATAAAAGACTTGTTCTAAAATTGTGTCTCTACGTTTTGTAAGTATTTTTGAAAAGAAAGTGATTTACAAAAGATTTTTTTCAAAAAAAAAATTCAGTAATTTTTAATCACATCACTTAACCCCAAAATGAAACAATTAATAATGTTTTTAAATATTAAAAACATTATGTATTTTGCAATTTCCATTCTTTAGTAAAATAATATATGATATTTGTAAATGATATGAATATTCTTTATTATTATTAAAAATTGTAATAATTATAAAAACAATTTTTGGATCCCACTTGATATGTTTCAAATGCTCCAAGTCTCGACGACTCGACTGCTCATTTTGACCAAGCTTTATCACTCTCTCATAGTACAAATTCACATGGTTTTTGTTACGATTATTAACTTTTTGACTAAATCCAACAACTGTTTGTCCTTTTACTCTGAATCATATCAATTTTTTGACTGAATTCAAATGCTATTTGTCCTTTCACTCTTAATCATATTGGCCACACGCCACACTTCAATTGGTGGGTAATTAGTGGTACAAACCCACCAATTGAAATGTGGCACGTGATATTTTTTCTTTTAATTTTTACATTTATCTTCTTACATTCTTCACAAATTGGACCATGTGCTATATTCAGTGTTCAAAAACACGGCTGCCTAGGCCGATTAATCAATCCAATTCGTCTAGGCGGCGAGCAACTGCGGAGAAAAGTGGAAATTGGCCTAATTATGCGGTGGCCGCTTAATCGGGCACTTTGCCGCGTAATCGGGCACGTGGCCGAGTAATCGAGCTAAGCGCCGCTCTTTTGCACCAGAAATCAGCTGGAATAAGGCTCGAGATCACCGTTTTTGACGACTGGACCAGCTCGGGGTTGGTCGGCAATGGAGGCAAGCGTGAGGTTGAAGATGAAGTTAAGGAAGGTGGGGTGTGTTTAGCAACGGTCTGGGGTGTACGCAGGAGTCAGATTGGGTCAACGTTTGGGCTCGTGTTTAGGCCTGGCCTGTTACCCCATTTTATTGAAACGCAGCCGTTTCATTGATGTGGTGTTATCACTTATTTGAGTTACAAATTACGAAACGCCCCCTAATCTCTTATAAAATCACAATAGCTTCAATCTTCCTTCAATAATTACACTTATACCCCTAATTGACCAACTTTATAAATACCTGGAAAGAATTTTATTTGGATTTGATAATTGGAATTTGTTTGAGATTGGATTTTTGTACAAGAAAATAAAAAATAGGGTTAAATTCGCCGGCCGATTAATTGCCGACTAATCGTCTAGGCTCTAGAAGGTGGGTCTCCGCCCAACTAGCGCCTAGCGCCTACTATAACACTGGCTACATTTCAATTGGTAAGTCAGTATTTTGGGTGCTGACAAAATACTGATCCATCAATTAAAGTGTAGCAGGTGTCTTTTTTCTTTTACTTTTTACATTTATCTCCTTGCATTCTTTACAAATTCAACCACGTACTACACTTCAATTGATGGATCAGTATTTTGGGTGCCTAGCATTATCCTATTCATATTGCAACAATGTAACAAACTCACATGCATGTCATTGGGATTTTTTGGGGTTTGTTATTCATCCTTCCTTAATTTATCCACCTTCTCAGCCCTAGTTTTCCTTTTTCACAGTGAACTGATTTTTGAAAAAAAAAAAAAGAAAAAAGAGAGATTTCCTTTATTTTATTAGCTGACTGGGGTCTCCACGACCAAGCTCAAAAATAAACTACAGTTCGTCACAAGCCAAGTTAGTTAAAATAACTATTCGGGAAAGTAGAAAAACTAGAAAAAAAAAAAAAAAAAAAAAAAAAACGATATTTTGTATATGCTATTTTTTTTTTTTTAATCTTTTTGGTTGCAATATATAACAATTCGGATTTCAAATAGCTTTTGATCAAGCAAACAAATCTTGGCACTCTGTTTTCCTTCGGTAAGCCATAAGCATGTAGTGCCATGTACAGAGGGTGAGGTTAAAAAGTAGTAAAATTTAGTGATCTGAAATATTTAATATAAGGAGACCTTATCTATTTTTAATATTTATAGTTTTTATTTTTTAAAACTCCTCTTTCTTTTAAACCATTGGATTTTAATCTAATAACTATGAATTACTCAAGGATAGTTACAGTCCATGTATATAAATATAGCCCATATAATTAAAGGTTATATATATAGGGACTGCAGAAATCATGGGCTTTTTAAATTGAACCATTAAATATAACAAAAAAGAAATAACCAAAATCCAAACTATATAATAACATATTTTCCAATGTTTACGAAATTGGGAGGACATTGATAATTGAAAGGTGTGGGTTTGGTAACTGAGAAAGAGGGAGAGGACTTATATATGTTTTTTCCTTAGATAGTAAATTAAACCGTACACGTATTGTGATTAATCTATTTTCTACCTATATTTGAAATGTGGTTGATTATCACCAATTTCATATTCTTGGCTGGTTGCATATAATTAGTTTAAAATTAAACATATCTTCTACTTCAAAAAATCTGCATCCCTTTATAAGAAAACCTTGAGCTCACATACAAATCTAAACCTTCCATAGCATACGAACCCAAATTTCTATTAGCAATGTCTCTCCTCATCAGTTTTATTTTTTTGTCCTTTACCAGTCTGCAGACATCAGCTGCAATAACTCTCAACCATACTGATACAATGCTAAAGATTCGAAACTTTGTCAAATGGGATGGAAAGTTTCTTAGTGCTGCTCAACCTTCTCATGAGGTAATGACGTTTGCTATATTACATAGGAATCAGCTTGTTAAAAATGATTTTTAACAAGGATCAAAGATTTTTAACAAGCTGATTCCTATGTAATATAGGAAACGTCATTACCTCATGAGAAGGTTGAGCAGCATTAAGAAACTTTCCATCCCATTTGACAAAGTTTCGAATCTTTAGCATTGTATCAATATGGTTGAGAGTTATTGCAGCTGATGTCTGTAGACCGGTAAAGCACAAAAAAATAAAACAGATGAAGAGAGACATTGCTAATAGAAATTTGAGTTCGTATGCTATGGAAGGTTTAGATTTGTATGTGAGCTCAAAGTTTTCTTATAAAGGGATGCAGATTTTTTAAAGTAGAAGATAGGTTTAATTTTAAACTAATTATATATGCAACCAGCCAAGAACATGAAATTGGTGATAATCAACCACATTTCAAATATAGGTAGAAAGTAGATTAATCACAATACGTGTATGGTTTAATTTACTATCTAAGGAAAAACCATATATAAGTCCTCTCCCTCTCTCTCAGTTACCAAACCCACACCTTTCAATTATCAATGTCCTCCCAATTTCGTAAATATTGGAAAATATGTTAGGGAGTGGTTTAAAGTTTAAACTAGGCCACTAGGGGGATTGATTTAGCATTTGACCAAACATCAAGGCTTTATAATTATTTGACCCATTTTTCAGAATGGTTCCAATTTAACTGTGTAGGATAAAAAGTAAAATAAAAATAATTAGTTTTATATTAATAACAAAAAAGAAAAAGAAAAAATGTGTGTGTCGTGATAGTTACAAATCAGCTTCGAGTAATGAATTTTGAACAAATTGCTGAACTATACAGCATTACTCTTTGCAGAAGTGTTTAAATCAATCAATAAAATTGTTGATTCAAATCATGTTCCCATCCCAAGCTTCTGAATAACGAAACAACACAAGATTCATCCACATAAGAATGGCTCAACTTTTTAACACCTCCAAGAAAAAAGAAAAAGAAATCTAAAATTTTCTTCCACATGCTACAACAACAAGGTAAGGTCTTTTTCTTCCCCTCAATTTTCAAAACTACTTCAACTTATAGTCTTACACGCCCTCTTAAAAAATTTTCTCCATATGCCTAGTGCTGCGTACAGCCAAATTGGGCGAGATTGCTCTTCTACTTCTTCTTAATTCTTTGATTTGATGGACACCGATTGAGTATATGCATTTCCCTGAAGATAAGGAAAAACGAAATAGATCAGAAACAGTTCTCAAGATTAAACTTACAATGATTCGGTAACCTAATTAATCATAGGGCAGGGAAAAGATGCGAAATAAGGCTAGTGAAATGAATACTACATCATATTGTGAAAACTACACACCTGAAAGCCACTCATCCATTGAGTCATCACTAGTTGCTATTTCAAAAAAACATTGCTGTTTCAAAAAAAAAAAAAAAAAACCACTAGTTGCTATTCCAACTTCCACCTTCGGGTTTGTAAAATAGTGAAGAGGAAAAAAAAACACAAAAGAGGGGAAAAAAAACTGATTTGGAGTGTTTTTAGAATTTTTGTGTCTTGTTTGGTAATTTAAATTCAGGTTAATATTGTTAGTAATAAAAAAAACTTAAAATGAAGTGCAAGTAGATAATTTGTGAAGTGTAAGGAGAAGCTCTCAAAACCTTTCTATACTCCATTTTTTTTATTATATGATAATTTTATCCTAATTAAAATTACTAAAAAGGATAAACAATTAAGATAAAGACTCCAACATTACTTCCTCAAACATTACTTCTTAATATATATATATATATATATATATATATATATATATATACAGAAATATTCAAGTCAATGCGCACTGATATAACTTCATCAGTGCATTGGATGTGGAGCATTAGATTTACATACTTTGACTCAAAGTGTATGCACTTGTTAAAGTTTCTCCATAATCAGTGGTCCACATTCATTGGTACTGATATAGTTACATCAATACACACTGATATAAACGGGATCGTACATATATATATATATAACAATCAAAAACAAAATAATGAAATATATAGGGAAAAAAAAACTGTAACAAATGGAGGCCGGCCATTGGGAATTTGATGTAGGAGGATTTATTAGCATTTGTTGTTTGTTTTTGATATAGGGGGGTTTATTAGTATTTGTTGTTTGTTTTCATATTGGTAGCGTCGAATTGGGCTTGTAAAAGGGTTCTTGTTAGGAGACTAATAGACTTTATATATATATAAATATATATATATGGTCTCTTTAGGTATTGTAGGAGTTGAATATTTGGACATTGCTTGATAAAAATTGTTATCAGACTCTTGTTTATGGATTTATTTTACCAGCCTGGATCTGGCTTGAATCATCCAATTTCTGCTGCACCAGAATTTCTACAGAAACACATCCAAAAACATAAAAATTGTAATTGTTAAAAATAATAAATAAAAAAATTGTTCAACTTCCCTTTCCTCTTTCCCTTGTAAAGGATTCTCAATTAGTAGACACGTCAAAAGAATGAAAAAAATGCTCTAGCAAATCAAATCATTATTTTCTTTTGAAGTATTACAATAATTTGGGATTTGTGAAAGAGTTATGAACTTATAATGACTCAAACCCACATCCTCTTAGTGTATGTGTGACGGACATACCACCGGCCAACCTCATACTGTCAATGGAAAAAAAAATTACAAACACACAAAATTATGATCCCTGAAAAGGAATACATTACTGAAGTTAATGGATAATTAGATAGTTCTCATAAGTCTTCGAAAATCTTATTTAGATTTGAAATTTAATAATTCATCTAACAGAAGATTCTTTTGCTGCATTAAGTTAATCCGAAAGCTGGTTCTTCTCCTCCAGTAGCCCTCCTCCAATCTTCGATATTTATCTTCTAATTCGTCCGACTTAAAAGCTTGTGATATCGCTCAGCTGACAATGTTTCAGCAAAATGTTTCGCAGAAAAGTCAATGATTTCAATCCTTAAAACGTCTTTGGCATATTAGTAATTTCCGTATCGCTCAGCTGTATACGGAAATAGGATTAGTCCGGATCAAATCTTTTGAGGGGTAATTTCACAAAAGTCCCTACTTTTTAGCGAAATGTCACCTATTTAAACGTCTTTGGCATATTAGTAACTTAAGTCCCTTATTTTTTTTCAAAATACATCATTTTAGTTCATTTGACCAAAATATTAACGGTCAACTGTAATTATATGTATAAAAGACAATTTATTATTTATTTTAACTTTATATTTTCCATAATCCATTAGTTTTTTTTTCCTATTTTTAAAATTATATATATATATTTTATAGAAAATTTCTGTTGTTAATTTATTTTTATAAATCATTTTACTATTATTTATTTTTGAAACTCAATAAATCATTTCGACAAGGGTAGATTTATACTTTTATTTATATAGTTAGATTTGACTATTAGTATTTTGATCAAATGGACTAAAGTCATGTATTTTGAAAAAACAAGAGATTTAAGTTGCTAATATGATAAAGACATTTAAATAGGTGATATTTCATCAAAAAGTAGGGACTTTAATAAAATACATGAAAAACAGTAATTGAATCCTAAAATTACCGTTTAGTTGAACAGTAACGGTTTAATTCTATCCCCTTTTTATTGTTGTAGAATCCCTTACTAAAGTTACTTATGTTTTGCGGAAGCCAAAAAGATCATTTACCAATAAGTATACAATAATGCTAGAGGATCCAAAAAAATTACCCAAATTTTGGATTCAAACCTATTTGGTAACATCACACACAACATGGGCCCATGTCACTCTTCCCAAAGATCCCATGTGATGTTACCACATAGGTTTGGGTCCAAAATTTGGGTCACTTTTTTGGGTCCTCTAGCATTACTCATAAGTATATAACCATGTTTATATGCACGTTAGTATACGTTAGTGGTTCCACAAAGTTTCGACAAAAGAATTTTATATTTTTGGGGTTCTGATTGACTGGTGTAGATCAATACTACTTATAGTGTCTCCAACATTATTGTTGCCCATGATTATATTTTTAACGATCTACACCAGCCAACAGGAGCCCCAACAATATAAAATTATTTTGTCGAAACTTGTGGAATCACCAACAATAGCGTCCATATAAACATGATTATACACACATTGGCAAACGACCTTTTCAACTTCCACAAAACACAAGTAAATTACTTCAGTACAGACAGATATAACATTAGTAATAAATGTTTTGTTTAGGCAAAAAAAAAAACAGAAGGTACTCTGCAACAATGAAAATGGGGTAGAAAAACCAATTGACCGAGTCCCACTGATCTAGACGAACCCCTCCATGCATGGCTCACATGTACCCACCCAATGACATAATGAGCACATATCATATTTCAACAAAGCTAGGTAGTTGAATCTTGTATTTAATTTCTTTTGTATATATCCATAGGATATGCATATGCATATGAAGTATGTAAATTACAATTTTGATCCGTTAACACTCTAAAACTTCGTAATTTTTAAATGGTTATAATTTTTTTTTTTTTTTTTTCAAAGTGGACAAAGATTAGTATTTGATTTTTGTGGGACAAATTCAGGAAACCAAAAGAAAAAAAATGCTAATGATCTAAAAAATTTACCATATATTCTTACATATGTTTGGGTTAACTCTGTAAAATTTTAATGAATATGGAAGTGTGGAGTATTAGTTAAAATTCTTGGAGTAGGGAATGGTCCGTCCTGAAAATCTAGACTATAGTCTATAAATGAATAATTGAGGTCTTTTAATCCAATTAGACTGTTTTGGTGATGAAATTATGATCGGATTTTAATTGTACTTAGTATAGGATTCAGCCTAGCATGTTGCAACCATCTCAATGCATGTCTTTCTTCTCTTTTTTAATTTTTTTTTTTTTTTACTCAATTAGCCATAGAGTAAAAAGTATTAATTAAATAACTAAATATTGTTGTGTAAATTAGAAATTGACCCAGATCATTTGTCATTTGATTTTTGAAAAGTTAATTTTCGTAATTTTATTTTGTAATGGGTGATAGATAATATGAATTTGAGTAAATTGTTTATAGAATCAAATTTTGGGTGGTCCTTTCCATAATCCTTACCCTTGTTCAAGTTTATCAATCTCTTGCAAAACTTTGTAAACAGAAGCTTCAGTTATACAAAACTTTTCAAGAATTAAATTTGTTTTGGAAATTGATACAATCAAGTAATTAATATCGATCCAAATTAAAAGTATTTTATGTGAATTAGGAAGCTCTTATAAACTGGTTGGTTTAGGGTTCTATCTATCTCTAAAAGAGCAAAAACATATATTAAAAAAAAAAAAAAAAAAAAAAAAAAAAAAAAAAAAAAAGAAGGGGGGGAGAGGATCCAGATCCAAAATGGCACATCAATTTCTAATAATTGCTAGAATTACTCAAACAAAACAAAACACTAGGATTGCACACATCGATTTTTTTTTTTTGAAACGGCAACACAACAAACAAAACAAACAAAACAGGGAAAGCAAGGGCACCAAGCGCCCAGCCCACAAGCCAGAAGAACAGGGGAAAAAACCGCAACACATAGATCAGATAACAATTTCTTGATTTTATTGGCTTCAAGATGAAAAAAAATATATATATAAAAGTATATTAACAATTACAACTGCCAAGAAGAAGAATTACCCTGCTGAGTAAGGAAAGCTTTGCCATTACAATATACTAAGTTTGAGTCGTCTCTACCGCACGTTGTATATAATAAATACCTTGCTACTCCACTTACAGAATTTTGGTTGTCTCGAAAAGGGTAAATACAAGATTAATGTTATTCAGAGGTGCTCTTATATATATATATATATATATATATATATATATAAATAACAAAGAATGAATATTAAAAACACTAATGCTAGACAACTTAGGAATCAATCTCTTTTCGAGATAAGAGATATCGTGTCAGAAATATTAGTGCTAAAGACTTTGTTGTTGCTTATAATACAAAGGCTTCCTGATGTTGGACACCCTTCCGAGAGGCATTTAGGGGCAAACAATCGGGAATTTACCCGTAATGCATCAGTATTTTCCGTAAAAAAAAAATAAAAAAAAATAGTCCAATTTTGTTTCTTTGAGTTTGTAGCCAACATTATATAAGATATATATTCTTATATTGTAAATAGGAATTGTGGTGTCTAGCTCTTTTTCTCATGCCGCTGGCGCTGGTAGGTGGGCTTTTGGCTCGGGTGAATCGGTTTGGTTGAGTGTGACTGCTACTTATTATGTAACCATTATAATTTTAAAACAAAGAGCAAACAAAAATTGGAGATTTAGGAGAACAAAGTTTTCTCACACAAGTGGTGATTGGATTTATCAATATTTTTTTTCACTTTTTCTGGGTTTAAATCAAGGCTTGTAGGAGATAAGGAACAGATCTTCGTTTTTTTTTTTTTTTTTTTTTAAATAAAAACTGGGATTTATTTTTTCCGTTTTTTTAAAGAGATATTTTTTAATCAATTTCTTAAAGATAATTTTTTTATCAATTTTTTAAAAGATTTTTATTTTATTTGTCAATTTCTTTAATTTTTAAAAGATTTTATTACAAGTTTATTTATTATTTCATACAATAATTTTTTTTTTTTTAAAGCAATACAAGATTTTTATTTTATTTTTATTTATTTATTTATTTATTTTTTTTATCGAGATTCAAGCTCAACAATTTTTTTTTAAGAAAATACAAGTATTTTTTTAAGAGTATTAAGACTTTTACTAATAAATTGTAAGGGCATTGTTGACTTTTTCAAGTCAACCGTCAAATTAGATGGAAATCTATTGTTAACAGGGGGTCTGCTGCAATTAAGTCTATTAGTTGAATATTATGCCTTTAAGGAAAAACTCAGGGTAAGTTATTGCAATTAACCCAAACTTTATAAATACAGTTATAACGCAATGGTTAACTTAAATATAACCCTAAATTGTCTCTAAGTTTTCTCTGTATTTTTTGTCGTCCGTTCTACTCTAGAGTCTAGACTTGTCGCCCATCCCGCACTATGGAATCGCTGCAAAAGCCCCTCCAAGTTCAGAACTTAGCCATCATGGATCTTCCACCAGAGATGATCGTCAATATACTTTCGAGATTGTCAGTTAAGTCTCTTTGCCGATTCAGGTGTGTATCTAAGTTATGGCTGGCTTTAATCAACCACCCTCGATTTGTTAAAATGCATCTAGCTCATACTCAAAGAGAAAAGTTGTTCATGTCTGCTGGAGACAGCAATTTTATCTACTCCGGAAAAGCATCCCTTTACTCTATCGACCTTGAAAGCATAAGTTATGATGTCAACAAAAGTTATGATGTCAACAAAGTTGATGCAGTGAAAATTGATATTGCAGCGTTTATATCAGATCTAGATATTGCTGCTTCTGAATTAAATCGTTTGGTTAAGCGGCATACATGGTGTATTATTAGTTCTTCTAATGGTTTGTTGTGCTTTAGACTTGGAAAATATTTCTGGTTGTATAACCCTTCTACGAGAGAGCGCAAACAAGTACCTGATTTTAATTTTCCAAAACATATGGTTTCTGGCTTTGGCTTTGGCTTTAGTTATGTTGATTCTATTGATGACTACAAGTTAGTTATATTACATCGTCCAGAAAATATTGTTGATATCTATTCTCTGAGAAAAAATTCCTGGACAAGTATTCAACATGATTTTTGCATTGGGCATGGTTTTTTTCGACAGTTGGGATTCCCTCTAAATGGAGCTATTCATTGGGATTCGTATTACGTTGATTATGATTTAAATCCTGATACCTTTGATAGGGTGATTATTGCATTTGATTTGGTTGAAGAGAACTTTAAAACCTTACATCTACCAGAATTTTTTGGACTTGGCCAGTTTTTTGGACTTTTCAAAGGCTATCTTTCCTTCTTCGACAGAAACGAGGACACATACAGGTTCTGGGTTATGAAGGAATATGGCGTGATAGCATCTTGGACTATAATTTTGACGGTCAACTCGCCATGTTTTCTACGACCATTATGCTATTTGAAGAATAGTAACACAATGATGTTGAATAGAAACTATGAACATAATCAAGAATTGGTATTTTATAATCCAGAATGTCTGAAATTTAAGAAAATAGAGGTTAATGGTAGTCGAAAGTTTTTTGTCAATAGTCATATAGAGTATGTGGAGAGTCTTGTCTCACTCAATTATGAAAATCACTTCAGAACCGAAGGTAATCAATCATCCCTTCTTATATATATATATATATATATGCCTGTTTAATTCGACTTCCTTTTGCTTTGTTGCATTTGTTCTAGTTTCAACAAAAGGTTGTGTACTATTTTGTTGCAGATAAGTTGTTGGAATATTGGTTTTAAGTAGAGGAGAGCAATGCAAGACTATTGAAGAACACAATTTGGTTTTGCTCTTTCAGCAACTGGGGAGATCATAATTTCCCTTTTAAGTAGACAGAATAGTTTTCTAAGTAAGCATTTTGTAATGAATATTATGTTACTGAATTTTTGTTACAATTATTTTTTAGCCTTTTTCGCTGGCTTCAAGACTTGTGATTCTTGAATTGATTTTTTGTGATATCATTTTAGTAGAATTTTTGACTAATTTTTTGAGTTGTCTAGCATTACTTAAATTTATTAGTTTTTTTTTCTTTTTTTTTCTTTTTATAAGTATTACAATAATTTTGGTTTTTTTTTTTTTTTTTTTTTTAATATGCAAAGGACCCGAACCCACAACCTCATGGTGCATGTATGGGGGAGTTTACCACTAGACCAATCTTATCTCGTCTATTTAAATTTATTAGTTGATTGTGTTACGAGCAGAGAATTCAATTTTTTATGAGATTTTATTTTAAATTTTAGTTTGAAATAAAATTATATTACTGTTCATTATTTTCATTTATTAAATGAGTTTATTAAATTTAAATTTTAATTAAATTTTATTCATTTTCAACATTATATTATTGTTCATTATTTTCATTTATTAAATGAGTTTATTACCACATTGGGACTGGTCGTGGTATCTCAAAAATTAAAGGGTTCAGTATTAGTTAAATGGAATTGTGATTGATCACATAATTGACATGACTTGAAAATTAACGGGTTAAATGGGTCTTATTGTCAAGACCTAGTGAAATTAGACTCTATAAGCACGGTCCAGAATACTATTCCCATGAAGCATAAATCCACTATTGAGGAGAGGTTAGCACTACAAGAAAAATTGACATTTACGAGCTTTGAAAAATACCATAGAACCCTTTTTACGGCATTTAATAAAATGTTATTACGAAAGAAGTCAAAAAAGAATGTTAATCTATTACTATCATTTCACAAATGCTGTAACAGACGTTTAGGATTTAGAGCAGCAAAAAATTGCCTCATAAAAGACTTTTTAGGGCAGCAAAAAAATGTCGCGTAACAGATGTTTTGGGATAGCAAAAAAAATGCTACATGACTGCCAAATAATGCCACATAAGAGACCGTTTTAGGGTAGCCAAAAAATGCCGCGTAATAAAGGTTTAAACAAATACAAATGCTGCAAATATAAGAACTATTACCTGTCAAAAGGTATTTAAACTAAATAAAAACAATTACAATTGAAACATCATATTGCAATCAAAAACTAATATAATATCAAATTGAATATTCAAATGTAACATTAAATTGTCTTAAAGTCTATTACCAATAATATATTACAAAATATAGTCTACTACCATAAAGCATACTATCATTTCAATATATATATATATATAGGCACAAGTGTTCATTGAACTTCAAGATCAGTACAGTTTTCGACCGTCGATGCAATCAAAAGGATACTATTAATTGAGAGAACCAAATGATCATGTTAGTGTCCTGAATGCTTCTTATCAACGTCTTTGTATTAAGTTCCTTGAGCAAGCAATTCAAAATATTATCTTAGAAGAATCGTTTTTAGCTCATTATGTCTGCTTAGACTTGAGCATATCACCAAAATCCTAGAAGGCCTATGCAGCCCTACGAAACAGCTACAACTAATCAACTTCCAAAATATGGTTGGCTTTTATTTAAAGTTACAACCTATACAATTTGAAACAAGCATCCGTTCAACATATTAGCAAACACAAAAGGGAATTCGTTAAACTGCAAGCCACTCACATTATCAATTCATCATCTATATATTATTTCCTTCCTCCAACCGTGTATTCCTGATTATATATGCAATGTCACAGCATGTAACTTAAGATTAACAAAGCAAATTCAATGAAAATGGACCTAGAAGTAAATTTCAAAATAATCTCTTTACATATTACGAGACCCAGGTAGATCTGCATAGATTAAAGGAATGTTGTATCTATTATTCTTTTCTGAGCCATGCGACTAGATGATACTATCAGTTCCAGTTATCATGGGGTTGAAACTTTTAGGCACAAAAGGTCAACCAAGAAATAAAATGTTGTAACAAGTACGGAGATCATGCTTATAATTAACTTGAACTAAATGGCATTAATGAATGCTGCTGGTGTGAAATCAAGATATCAGAAGCAATCAATAAAGTGGGGGAACAGTGAAGCACAATGGCATCAGGAATGTGCTATTTTATTAGAGTTAACAATTCAGTTAACCATGCTTTAATCTGTTGTAGGTTCCATAAAATAATAAATTCCTTGCAGTTTAATTGAAAATTCACTTCACTCTACAATCAACAATCTATTAAAATCAAAGCCAAACTTGAGATCATATCTAAGATCCTTAATCGTCTAATTTATGCTTCTAAATAAAGCATCATGATTCTAAATTTATACCACTTGCATGCCAGTTGTGCTTTGTTAAGCTCAAATTAAATGTGAAATCAGAAACAATAATCCAAATTTACTATCATATGTGCAAATTATGTTACAAGAAAGAAGCAGCATTATTCTAAAAATTTATATCACTGAATGGAAAAATGATCTAAATGTTCCCACAACTAAATTAGTTTGCAAATTACAAGGTCATGGAAATTTTCCTTACTTTTTTTTTTTCCAGCAAGCAGAGGCAAAAAGAATAATAACTTAATCAAAGAAAGAATGCTCAATCAAAGAAATTATACAAAGACAACACAGTGATCGAATAATAACGTAAATAAAAAAAAATTAAAAAAATAATTAGAGAATTAATTGACACAATTGAATCACTTATGGTACTTCTGCAATCACAGATTGAATAATATTGTAAATAAATAAAAAAATACCTAGAAAAAAATTGGAGATCGTATGAAATCAGAGACAAAGACAAAAGACGGCGTTATCGATGGAGACGACCACAGCTGGAAAGACGGTTGGGCATTGACGGGAAATCAGAGATAAGATATCGTAAAAAATTGAGTAACAGATCTGAGGTTAGAGTATCATATATTGAGAGAAGTAACCTCTGAAGGTGATTCCGAAAATCTGAGATCCATTAATCGAGAGAATCAAAGATTGCAAGTGATGAAAATTCGTTGAGGCAAAGGTAATTGAGTGACTATGTCGGTTACTCAGACGAGGAAATTTGGGGAAATTTAAAGCAGACAAAAAAAAATTTTAAAATGTTTTCTTTTGTAAATAAAAATTTCTTTTTTTTTTTTAATGAAAAATTGATTATTAAATGTTTAATGTTAAAAATTGATTATTAACCCGTCAGCTCCTGACCGCTCTTGTTGCCGCTGTCCAGCCACGACCGCTGCCAAAGCCACAGCGGCTTGGCAGCGGTATCCACTGATATCGAACCGTTGTCGTTGCGCTGCCAAGAAATTAGCAGCGGTATCCTACCGCTGCCACTACCTCTGCCAAAGCCACAACGGCTTGGCAACGGTTTCTTCTTTTCTTCGTTTCTTCTGTTCTTCGACCTCCCTTAGACACCATAATTTAACTTTCAAACGTATCCCACGTCTCTAGGAAGCTCCACATCATTTGAGTCTTGTTTGGTTCACTTCGGGTTCATTTGAGAATACGAGCAAAAACCTAACATTTTCCTCCAACTCACTCCTATCTCTATGGGCACAAAGAAAATGAGAAATTTTTTCTTCTTTTTTGTTTTCCTGAAGATTGTTTCACTTTATATTTTAGATTTATTTTCTTTTATGCTTGCTCTTGATATTTTTGTGTGTTTATTTTCATAGAAAAATCCTCTCCCCTCTCAGTTACCAATTATTAATGTCGTCGCAGTTACGAGTCGCCATATCCACGTACGGATGGTATATATATATATATATATATATATATATATATAAATTTGCTTCACACCGGTTAGAAGATAGGTTTAATTTTAAACTAATTATATATATGCAACCAGCCAAGAACATGAAATTGGTGATAATCAACCTCATTTCAAATATAGGTAGAAAGTAGATTAATCACAATACGTGTATGGTTTAATTTACTATCTAAGGAAAAACCATATATAAGCCCTCTCCCTCTCTCTCAGTTACCAAACCCACACCTTTCAATTATCAATGTCCTCCCAACTTCGTAAATATTGGAAAATATGTTAGGGAGTGGTTTAAAGTTTAAACTAGGCCACTAGGGGGATTGATTTAGCATTTGACCAAACACCAAGGCTTTATAATTATTTGACCCATTTTTCAGAATGGTTCTAATTTAACTGTGTAGGATAAAAAGTAAAATAAAAAATAATTAGTTTTATATTAATAACAAAAAAAAAAGAAAGAAACAAATCAGCTTCCGTTTCATTTGAGTAATGAATTTTGAACAAATTGTTGAACTATACAGCATTACTCTTTGCGGAAGTGTTTAAATCAATCAATGAAATTGTTGATTCAAATTATATTCCCATCCCAAACTTCTGAATAACGAAACAACACAATTAGATTCATCCACATAAGAATGGCTCAACTTTTTAACATCTCCACATGCTACAACAACAAGGTAAGGTCTTTTTCTTCCCCTCAATTTTCAAAACTACTTCAACTTATGGTCTTATACGCCCTCTTAAAAAAATTTCTCCATATGCCTAGTGCTGCGTACAGCCAAATTGAGCGAGATTGCTCGTCTACTTCTTCTTAATTCTTTGATTTGATGGACACCGATTGAGTATATGCATTTCCCTGAAGAGGAGGAAAAACGAAATAGATCAGAAACAGTTCTCGAGATTAAACTTACAATGATTCGGTAACCTAATTCATCATAGGGTAGGGGAAAAGATGCGAAATAAGGCTAGTGAAACGAATACTACATCATATTGTGAAAACTACACACTTGAAAGCCACTCATCCATTGACTCATCACTAGTTGCTATTCCAACTTCCACCTTCGGGTTTGTAAAACAGTGAAGAGGGAAAAAAAAACACAAAAGAGGGAAAAAAAAAAAAAAAAAAAAAAAAAAACTAGTTTAGAGTGTTTTTAGAATTTTTGTGCCTTGGGGTTTGTAAAACAGTGAAGAGGGAAAAAAAACACAAAAGAGGGAAAAAAAAAAAAAAAAAAAAAAAAAAAACTAGTTTAGAGTGTTTTTAGAATTTTTGTGCCTTGTTTGGTAATTTTAATTCAAGTTAATATTGTTATTAATAAAAAAACTTAAAATGAAGTGTAAGTAAATAATTTGTGAAGTATAAGGAGAAGCTCTCAAAATCTTTCTATACTCCATTTTTTTTTTATTATAAGATAATTTTATCCTAATTAAAATTACTAAAAAGGATAAACAATTAAGATAAAGACTCCAACATTACTTCTTAATATATATATATATATAACAAACAAAAACAAAATAATGAAATATATAGGAAAAGAAAATAAATAAATAAAAAAAACTGTAACAAATGGAGGCCGGCCATTGGGAATTTGATGTAGGAGGGTTTATTAGCATTTGTTGTTTGTTTTTTATGTAGGGGGGGGGTAGTATTTGACTATCTGTTGTTTGTTTTCATATTGTAGTGTCGAATTGGGCTTGTAAAAGGGTCCTTGTTAGGAGACTAATAGACTATATATATATATATATATATAGGGTCTCTTTAGGTATTGTAGGGGTTGCTAGATGAAAATTGTTATCAGACTCTTGTTTATGGTTTTATTTCACCAGCCATGGATCTGGCTTGAATCATCCAATTTCTGCTGCACCAGAATTTCCACAGCTTTTTTATTTTTCATGGCGTCTTCCTCCAATCCTCCTCCTTTTCATACAAAATTTCTATAGAAAGTAGAAACACATCCAAAAACATAAAAATTGTAATTGTTAAAAATAATAAATAAAAAAATTGTTCAACTTCCCTTTCCTCTTTCCCTTGTAAAGGATCCTCACTTAGTAGACACGTCAAATCTTCGATATTTATCTTCTAATTCGTCCGACTTAAAAGCCTGTGATATCGCTCAGCTGACAATGTTTCAGCAAAATGTTTCGCGGAAAAGTAAGTGATTTCAATCCTTAAATTTGTTAACAGGAAAGCCATCGTTTACAAAGAAACAGGCTGATCTTTCCTTTCCTCCTGATTTTGCTGACGACTTTCCAGTGGCAATGCAGGTATGACCGCTGCTTATAATTGTACCATCATAGGCATTGTTGACCGCTGTTTACAAAGAATTTTATATTGTTGAGGTTCTAATTGACTGGTGTAGATCGTCCAAAATACAATCATGGGCATTGTTGGGGGTCCTGTTGCCTGGTGTAGATCGTCCAAAATACAATCATGGGCGACAATTCAAAATCAATACTACTTATAGTGTCTCCAACATTATTATTGCCCATGATTATATTTTGGACGATCTACACTAGGCAACAGGAGCCCCAACAACGTAAAATTCTTTTGTCGAAACTTGTGGAATCACCAACAATAGCATGCATATAAACAGGGGCGGATGGTAATGGAGGCTGACCCGGGCTATAGCCGGGTCAGCAATTTGAAAATAATAATATATATATATTAATAATATATCAAATTGATGATACAGTGCTCCAGCTTTAAATTTATTAATTAGAGTATCAGTTTATTAACTAGAGACGTTAGAGTATCACTGTATATGTCAAATTAATGCATTTCGTAAGAGAGTGCTCCACGTTGAAGATCCCAGGTATTTTTCATTATTTATTTTTTTAAATATCACATCAATATCTTTAAATTTCTTAAATTTCTTAAATTTCTTTATTTATCTATTTCATACTTAATTATAACAATATATATTTCAAAAATATATACTGTTTGGAGATCTTTCAAATGACACCGATATTGATATATATATATATATATATATATATTAATTAATTTATTAATTATAAATAAGTTATTATCGTATAAATATTTATTGAAAGAATATTTTTTAAATAAATTACTGTTATTAACAAAACTGTTTAATAATTTTATGTTACAATGTCAAACAACTATACATATTCAAAGCCAAGAAAAAACTATGGAGTGAGAGTGAATCTAGTTTTCCATATAATGTCGGGGATAGGGGTTCAAGTTTACCTTATTTATCTCAATGGAATAAAAACAAAATTTATCTAATTTTGTTTTAGTACACTCTAACAAAAAATCCTAGGTACGCCCCTGCATATAAACATGATTATATATGCATTGGCAAACGACCTTTTCAACTTCCACAAAACACAAGTAAATTGCTTAGATATAACATTAGTAATAAATGTTTTGTTTAGGCAAAAAAAAAAAAAAAAAAAAAAAAAAAACGGAAGGGACTCTACAACAATGAAAATGGGGTAGAAAAACCCGATATCTAGCATGATATGATCAGCAAAGCAAGAAATGGAATAGAAGCAGTAGAAATAAATACCAGCTTCTTGTCTTCTAAAATGATAGAACTAAGCATATAAGCATAACCTTGAAGAAAGCCATTCGTTTCTCTCCCTCAAAGCCCTCTGCACTCTGCTCTCTACCAGAATTGTTTTTAAAAGGAAATCCACCAAATCAAGACGTTGTTGAAAGCAGATACCCGTACTGGTCCCCAAAGACTGCTCTATATTTGGAGGATATAGGATATAACCATAAGCTATAAAATAGGATATGAGCATCTGTAACAATCAGATAATCTTCTCAGACTCCTAACTAATTTATTCTTCCACTAACTAATCCAAATTCAAACTAAAGACCAATTGACCGAGTCCCACCGATCTAGACCAACCCCTCCATGCATGGCTCACATGTACCCACCCAATGACATAATGAGCACATATCATATTTCAACAAAGGTAGTTGAATCTTCTATTTAATTTCTTTTGTATATATCCATAGGATATGCATATGCATACGAAGTATGTAAATACAATTTTGATCCGTGAACACTCTAAAATTTCGTAATTTTTAAATGGTTATAATTTTTTTTATAATTTTCAAAGTGGACAAAGGTTAGTATTTGATTTTTGTGGGACAAATTCGGGAAACCAAAAGAAAAAAAAAGCTAATGATCTAAAAAATTTACTATATATTCTTACATATGTTTGGGTAACTCTGTAAAATTTTAATGAATATGGAAGTGTGGAGTATTAGTTAAAATTCTTGGAGTAGGGAATGGTCCGTCCTGAAAATCTAGACTATAGTCTATAAATGAATAATTGAGGTCTTTTAATCCAATTAGACTGTTTTGGTGATGAAATTATGATCGGATTTTAATTGTACTTAGTATAGGATTCAGCCTAGCATGTTGCAACCATCTCAATGCATGTCTTTCTTCTCTTTTTTAATTTTTTTTTTTTTACTCAATTAGCCATAGAGTAAAAAGTATTAATTAAATAACTAAATATTGTTATGTAAATTAGAAATTGACCCAGATCATTTGTCATTTGATTTTTGAAAAGTTAATTTTCGTAATTTTATTTTGTAATGGGTGATAGATAATATGAATTTGAGTAAATTGTTTATAGAATCAAATTTTGGATGGTCCTTTCCATAATCCTTACCCTTGTTCAAGTTTATCAATCTCTTGCAAAACTTTGTAAACAGAAGCTTCAGTTATACAAAACTTTTCAAGAATTGAATTTGTTTTGGAAATTGATACTATCCAGTAATTAATATTGATCCAAATTAAAAGTATTTTATGTGAATTAGGAAGCTCTTATAAACTGGTTGGTTTAGGGTTCTATCTCTCTCTCAAAAGAGCCAAATATTGTGGCCAAGGATGCCTGAGTTCTAGATAGGTTTGTCCATCGTCATACATGGCTATATAGTCCTGTGTATTACAGCTGAGGTATGCCTCTCTGTTAACCACCAAAAACAGAGAGTGGTGGCTCATATATAAAAACTGCACGATCAACATTTATGGTCAATAAACTATGACGTACAATAGTAATTTGTTTTGTCACTTTATGGAGAGATGTAAAGTTAGGGTTAATATGTATATATATATATATATATATATATATATATTTCTTTTTTTATATAGATATATTTATTTTCTTTGAAACTACGTAGTTTAACTAAACATTATTTTAAGCGGGGTGGGGCGGGGTGGGAAGTATAAAACCCATCCCCACCCCATACCCATTGCGGGTTAGACTATCTATTCTCATCCCCGCCCCATCCCCACCAAATTGAAACCCATCCCCACCCCAAAAGTGCGGGTCCCCGCGGGGAATTTTGCCATCCCTAGATATTTTTTAATCAATTTCTTAAAGATAATTTTTTATCTATCTTTTAAAATATTTTTATTTTCTTTGTCAATTTCTTTAATTTTTAAAAGATTTTATTACAAGTTTATTCATTATTTCATACAATAATTATTATTTTTTTGAAAGCAATACAATATTTTTTTTAATTTTTTTTTTTATCGAGATTCAAGCTCAACAATTTATTTTTTTAAGAAAATAGTCTACAAGTATTATTTTTAGAGTATTAAGACTTTTACTAATAAATTGTAAGGGTATTTTTGACTTTTTCAAGTCAAACAGTCAACCGCAAATTAGATGGAATTCTATTGTTGACAGGGGCATTTGTTGCAATTAAGTCTATTAGTTGAATATTATGCCTTTAAGGAAAAACTCAGGTTATGTTATTGCAATTAACCCAAACTTTATAAATACGGTTATAACGCAATGGTTAACTTAATATAACCCTAAATTGTCTCCGAGTTTTCTCTGTATTTTTTGTCGTCTGTTCTACTCTAGAGTCTAGACTTGTCGCCCATCCTGCACTATGGAATCGCTGCAAAAGCCCCTCCAAGTTCAGAACTTAGCCATCGCTGATCTTCTACCAGAGCTGATCGTCAATATACTTTCGAGATTGTCAGTTAAGTCTCTTTGCCGATTCAGGTGTGTATCAAAGCTATGGCTGGCTTTAATCAACCACCCCCAATTTGTTAAAATGCATCTCGCTCAGACTCAAAGAGAAAAGTTGTTCATGTCTGCTGGAGACAGCAATTTTTTATCCTCCAAAATATCCCTTTACTCTATCGACCTTGAAAGCATAAGTTATGATGTCGACAAAGTTGATGCAGTGAAAATTGATATTGCAGCGTTTATATCAGATCTAGATATTTCTGCTTTTGAATTAGATCTATTGGTTAAGAGGCAGCGTATTATTGGTTCTTCTAATGGTTTGTTATGCTTTAGACTTGGAAAATATTTCTGGTTGTATAACCCTTCTACTAGAGAGCGCAAACAAGTACCTGATTTTAATTTTCCAAAATATATGAATTCTGGCTTTGGCTTTGGCTTTAGTTACGTTGATTCTATTGATGACTACAAGTTAGTTATATTACATCGTCCAGGAAATATTGTTGATATCTATTCTCTGAGAAAAAATTCCTGGACAAGTATTCAACATGATTTTTGCATTAGGTATGGTATTTTTCAAGAGTTGGGATTCCCTCTAAATGGAGCTATTCATTGGGATTCGTATTACGTCGATAATGATTTAAATCCTGATACCATTGATAGGGTGATTATTGCATTTGATTTGGTGGAAGAAAACTTTAAAACCTTACATCTACCAACAACAGAACTTTTAATTGCCCAGTATTTTGGAATTTTCAAATGCTTTCTTTCCTTCTTAGACAGAAACATTGACACACACAAGTTATGGGTTATGAAGGAATATGGCGTGACAGCATCTTGGACTATAATTTCGACAGTGAACTCGTCATGTGATCTACGACCAATATACTATTTGAAGAATAGTAACACAATGATGTTGAATAGAGACTATAGATATTATCAAGAATTGGTATTTTATAATCCAAAATGTCGGAAATTTAAAAAAATAGAGGTTAATGGTAGTCGAGAGTTTTATGTCGATAGTCATATAGAGTATGTGGAGAGTCTTGTCTCACTCAATTATGAAAATCACTTCAGAACCGAAGGTAATCAATCATCCCTTCTTTTATATATATATATATGCCTGTTTAATTCGACTTCCTTTTCCTTTGTTGCATTTGTTCTGGTTTTAACAAAAGGTTGTGTACCATTTTGTTGCAGATAAGTTGTTGGAATATTGGTTTTAAGTAGAGGAGAGCAATGCAAGACTATTGAAGAACACAATTTGGTTTTGCTCTTTCTGCAATTGGGGAGATCATATTTCCCTTTTAAGTAGACAGAATAGTTTTCTAAGTAGAGAGAAACGAGAAACGTTTATCTTTTAGCATTTTGTAATGAATATTATGTTACTGAATTTTTGTTACAATTATTTTTTTAGCCTTTTTGCTGGCTTCAAGACTTTTGATTCTTGAATTGATTTATTTTTGTGACATCAATTTAGTTGAATTTTGGATTAAATTTTTGAGTTGTCTAGCATTACTTAAATTTATTAGTTTTTTTTTTTTTTTTTTGGATGGAGAAAACCCGGATCTGCAACCTCGTGATGCATGTATGAAGGTGTTTACCACCACACCAATCTCATCTCATCTACTTAAATTTGTTAGTTGATTGTGTTATTCGCAGAGAATTCAATTTTTTATGAGATTTATTTTAAATTTTAGTTTTAATCAACATTGTATTATTGTTGATTATTTTCATTTATTAAATGAGTTTGTACCACATTGGGACTGGTTGTTGTATCTCAAAAATTAAAGGGTTTAGTATTAGGTAAATGGAATTGTGATTGATCATATAATTGACATGACTTGTAAATTAACGTGTTAAATGGGTCTTATTGTCAAGACCTAGTGAGATTAGACTTTATAAGCATGGTCCGGAATACTATTCTCATTAATCCACTATTGAGAGAGGTTAGCACTACAAGAAAAATTGATATTTACAAGCTATGAAAAATATCGCAAAATCCTTTTTACGGCATTTAGTAAAATGTTATTACGAAAGAAGTCACAAAAGAATACTAATCTATTACTATCATGTCACAAATACTGTAACAGACGTTTAGGATTTGGGGCAGCAAAAAAATTGCAGCGTATAAGACTTTTTAGGGCAGCAAAAAAATGTCACGTACCAAACGTTTTGGGGCAGCAAAAAAATTGCAGCGTATAAGCCTTTTTAGGGCAGCAAAAAAATGTCACGTACCAAACGTTTTGGGATAGCAAAAAAATGTTGCGTAAAAGAAGTTTAGGGTAGCCAAAAATGCCGCTTAATAAAGGTTTAAGCAAAAACAAATGCCGCAAATAAAAATGAATACAAAAACTAATATAATATCAAATTGAATATTCAAACGTAACATTAAATTGTCTAAAACTCTACTACCAATAACATATTACAAAATATAGTCTACCACCATAAAGCATACTATCATTTCAATATATATATATATATATATATAGGCACAAGTGTTCATTGAACTTCAAGATCAATACAGTTGTCGACCGTCGATGCCATCAAAAGGATACTATTAATTGAGAGAACCAAATGATCATGTTAGTGTCCTGAATGCTTCTTATCAACGTCTTTGTATTAAGTTCCTTGAGCAAGCAATTCAAAATATTATCTTAGAAGAATGCTTTTTAGCTCATTATGTCTGCTTAGACTTGAGTATATCACCAAAATCCTAGAAGGCCTATGCAGCCCTACGAAACAGCTACAACTAATCAACTTCCAAAATATGGTTGGCTTTTATTTAAAGTTACAACCTATACAATTTGAAACAAGCAACCGTTCAACATATTAGCAAACACAAAAGGGAATTCGTTAAACTGCAAACCACTCACAATATCAAATTCATCATCTATACATTATTTCCTTCCTCCAACCATGTATTCCTGATTATATATGCAATGTCACAGCATGTAACTTAAGATTAACAGAGCAAATTCAATGAAAATGAACCTAGAAGTAAATTTCAAATAATCTCTTTACATATTACGAGACCCAGGTAGATATGCATAGCTTAAAGGAATGTTGTATCTATTATTCTTTTCTGAGCCACACGACTAGATGATACTATCAGTTCCAGTTATCATGGGGCTAAAACTTTTAGGCACAAAAGGTCAACCAAGAAATAAAATGTTGTAACAACTAACAAGTACGGAGATCATGCTTATAATTCACTTTAACTAAATGGCATTAATGAATGCTACTGGTGTGAAATCAAGATATCAGAAGCAATCAATAAAGTGAGGGAACAGTGAAGCACAATGGCATCAGGAATGTGCTATTTTATTAGAGTTAACAATTCAATTAACCATGCTTTAATCTGTTGTAGGTTCCATAAAATAATCAATTCCTTTCAGTTTAATTGAAAATTCACTTCACTCTGCATTCAACAATCTATTAAAATCAAAGCCAAACTTGAGATCATATCTAAGATCCTTAATCGTCTAATTTATGCTTCTAAATAAAGCATCATGATTCTAAATTTATACCATTTGCATACCAGTTGTGCTTTGTTAAGCTCAAATTAAATGTGAAATCAGAAACAATAATCCAAATTTACTATCATATGTGCAAATTATGTTACAAGAAAGAAGCAGCATTATTCTAAAAATTTATATCACTGAATGGAAAAATGATCAAAATGTTCCCACAACTAAATTAGTTTGCAAATTACAAGGTCATGGAAATTTTCCTTACTTTTTTTTTTCCAGCAAGCAGAGGCAAAAAGAATAATAACTTAATCAAAGAAAGAATGCTCAATCAAAGAAATTATACAAAGACGACACAGTAATCGAATAATAACGTAAATAAAAAAAATAAAATAAATAATTAGAGAATTAATTGACACAATTGAATCACTTATGGTACTTCTGCAATCACAGATTGAATAATATTGTAAATAAATAAAAAAATACCTAGAAAAAAATTGGAGATCGTATGAAATCAGAGACAAAGACAAAAGACGGCGATAGCGATGGAGACGACCACAGCTGGAAAGACGGTTGGGCATTGACGGGAAATCAGAGATTAATCAACAACTCAGAAATCAGAGATAAGATATCGTAAAAAATTGAGTAACAGATCTGAGGTTAGAGTATCATATATTGAGAGAAGTAACCTCTGAAGGTGATTCCGAAATTCTGAGATCCGTTAATCGAGAGAATCAAAGATTGCAAGTGATGAAAATTCGATGAGGCAAAGGTAATTGAGTGACTATGTCGGTTACTCAGACGAGGAAATTTGGGGAAATTTAAAGCAGACAAAAAAAAAAAAAAAAAATTTTAATGTTTTCTTTTGTAAATAAAAATTTCTTTTTTTTTTTTAATGAAAAATTGATTATTAAATGTTTAAATAAAAAAATCTGGGATGGAAAATCACCTTTTTAGAAATGCTCCTAAATTATTAAAGCTTTTTAAAAATGCTATCATAGTGAATAATAAAAGCATTTTTTAAATCTCGTAAAAAATCACCTGAACACATATTATACAGCATTTTTTATTATAAATCCTATAATTGAAATCAATTACAACATTTAAAAAAAAAAAACAAATGCAGTAAAATTAATATCGTAAAAGGTGAAATTTCTTACTGTGTCATTTACATTTAGGGCCCGTCTGGTAGCTGAGATGGAATAGGAATGACTTTTACTTAATCCGATTCTCATGTTTGGCGGCAAGATAGGATAAATTAATCTCATCTCTTTATTTTATCCCATCCATTGCAATGAGATAAAATAGTACAATACAATAATATTAGATTCATTTGTTTCACATGTCTTAATTACACAAACACCATTAGTCTTCTTCTTCCAATCTTCTTCATCTTCTTATGCAGATTTATGGGGTATTGTTTGGGGTAATTTTATTTGACTTGACATGTCAGTCATAAGCCCGTAATTCATGTAATCAAGTCTCCACGACATTAAGTCACGTCAACTCAACAGGCCACGTGCGACAGTGGCGAATTGGGAAGTAGCGAGTAAGTCGCCTAACAAAGAAACCTTCCCGCCAAAGCATCCCCGAATGGCGAATTGTATCAAGCAAGAAATGACAAAGGCACCATAAACAATTTCTCTTTCTCTATTGTTACGACAACTGTGGTTTTTTTTTTCCTACTCTAGGGTTTTCCACGTACAAATTTTGGTGTCTTTATTGTTTCTTATTATTTTTCTCATTTGCTATTTATTTCATCCATTCACGCATATTATAGAAATACGATCGAGATCACACATCATTGGTTCATCTGAGCACTAATCAACCAATGTGTTATTGATTAGGTTTCACCAAAAATTGACGTCAATAATGTGTGTTTTTTTTTTTTTTTTAAACTCTTGTATCTATGATTATGTTTTTAAACTCATTTATCTGTGATTTCAAAAATAAAAACTCATGTATCTTTGATTTTTTATTTTTTATTTACCAGTTATTGCTTTTGATAATCTATAGATATCTAGTTGATTTTTTTTATATTTGAATATCAAATAAATTCTTCCGAAATTAAATTGCATATTTATTGGTAATCTTTTATTATTTCCTTTGAGTCATAATTATACAAATACCATTTTATTTTTTTTAAGTGAATCTAAATTGTACGAATAAATTTTATTAATTGATTTTTTTTTCTTGGCTTTTGCATATAACTTTTAAAAAAATATATTATAATAATTTTGGATATCGGGAGGGAGAGAGACTCGAACCAACAACCTCTTAGTATATCTGTGAGGGGTATACCATTGAACAAACCTCAACTTGTTAGCTTTTGTATATAATTGTTTGATATTGCAACCTACAATATTAATTAGATTGTCAAGTTATGAAAAAAAAATACCTATTTAGGCATGTCAATATAATTTATTTACTTTCAAAGAAAATTTATTTACATTTTATGATTTTTTTTTTTTAGGTTAAAAATCAATATTATAAATTAAACATGTTTGTATAAATTCAAGAAAATAGCATGATTTGATGAAAGTTAGTGTTTATATGCTAATCCCACAAGCTACTAGCACATCACAACAAAAAATAAAAATAATAATAATAAATAATAGAGGGATACATATTTTGAAAGAATGAAAAGGTTAAATTTATGAGGGTGTACTCAATTAGGATTTTAAAATACTTTTAATAACTTTTATGGAATTAAAAAGTTTAGGTGTATTCAATGTAGATTTTTAACGACTCTATAAAAGTCATGAGGTATTCAATATAGATTTTTATAAACTTTTAAAAAGTATTTAAAAGTCAAGTGGTATTCAATCAAGACTTTTTAACAGTCTATGAAAGTTATGAGGTATTCAAAATCTCAATGACTTTTAACGACTTTAAAATATCAATGACTTTTAATGATTTTTAGTTATAATAAATCTCATAATTTGTCTTCCATTCCTACTAAAGACTTTGAATAGCTTTATATATATATATATATATATATATATATATAAATAGAAAGAATTTCACTTTAAAAGAAAAATATAAAACTCTTTAAAAAAAAACATCAACCACCAAATATATGTTCTATTTATAAAAAAAAAAAAAAAAATACACTTATTCTTAACAAATTTAATAAATAAAATAAAACGAATAACTTTAAAATGAATAAACATTATAAATAAAATAAAATACAAGCATTAACGATTTATAACAAAAAAAAAAACTAAAAAATAATATAAAACAACTCTTCATCGGTTATGCAATTAAGGACAAGAGATTTCATATTTTTTTACTTATATTTTTAAAGTAACTAAACAGCACCGAAACATATTAAATGAACTTCATTAATTATATAAAATAAAAATAATAAAAGACAAAAACCACTACTTAACCATGTCAATATGTCATAATCAAAGTCACGTATAAGCGTGACTTTATGTAATTATGATCAATATCAAACTACCCAGTACTTTTAGGCATGGAGCTTATTCAACAACTAGGTGCAGTTTTTATGTTTTATCTTTAGTAACTTGAATGAACTTTTGGTTGATTTTGTATACTCATTGTCATACTTTCGTAGAGACATGTAAACATTAATATTATTGTCGGTTTGCTACATTTATTCTAAAAGAAAATTTATAATATTTTGACTAATTATAAAAAACAAATAAAATTTTGACTAATTATTATAAAAAATAAAAAATAAATTAAAAAAATAAAAAAAAAGGAGCATAATGTCTTTATAATGCAAAATATCATTACAAAAAATAAATAAATTAAAATCAGATATATAGACATGAATGCTTTTGTCAAGTTTAATTAACAATGGTTTTTTTCATTCATTTGAAAAATTATTTTTATTGACATGATAAATATATATAATTTTTCTAAAACAAATTATACATTGTATTTAGAAGTCAATGAAAGTCTATAAATATCTATAAAAGTCTTTTAAAATGAAAGTCTATGAAAGTCTATGAAAGTCTTTTAAATAAAAGTCTATGAAAGTTTTTCATAATTTTATAAAGTCTATAAAAGTCTTTCGAAATCCTAATTGAATACACCCCTCTTAGTTTGTGGCTTGGTGATTAACTACTTTGAAAGTTGTGTTTGAGCCTTCAATAAATTTATTTTATTCGTTTGTTTTGTTTCTGAATTTTCTTTTAATTAGAATAATTTGATAAATATAATCATAAAACAAGGGTAATTAGTAATTAACTTTCAACTTTTTTCAAAAAAGCCAGCCCAGGCTAGTTTTCAACTTAAGTGGTGTGTACAGTGTACTTGATCCTCAATCTCATTCACGTACACACGGTGTGTACTTAAGAGCTTCTCGATCGTTGGTGCTATGGTGTTTGGTGCTGCGTGCGGTGCTTTCTTGTTTCGATCACATTTTTCAATTTTTTTATAATAATAAAAAAAAAAGATAAAAGTTTGAAATTATGTTTGTAGAAAAATATGGATTCTTTTTATCATTTTTTTTAATAAGTAGATAAATAATTATAAAAAGTTTTGAGATTACAGATTATTTTAACTTTTTAGTTTTATTTGATAAGCAAATTAACTATTTTATCCTTGAGCATTAAGGCTAACCATATATAAGGGTTGACTCCATGTAATTAATATCTTTAGTCGAATATTTTGTTACGAATACGGTGTAAGTTTATACAATTAACACTAAAATAATATTCATTCACTTCCCTTTTTTTAGAATGATATGATTTTATATATATATATATATATGTTATGTTTAATAGTTTTCTTAATTTTTTTTCAATGCATTTCATAATTTCTGTAATTTTTTTTTTTTTTAAAAAGACTTCTTTGAGGTAAACCATAATTTTAAGGGTGTTTCAACTCATATAAATGTTGTGGGCATTTTGGTCATTCTAATTTTAAACATTTTGAGATAAAAAGCATGTAGTGATTAATCTCAGTATGTTTCGATATACCCATAATCTCACATATTATAATTTATAATAGTGTGCGGATGTGTGGCCTAGCTAGGCTAACATAATGATAAGCTTATGTTAAAAAATAAGGAAAATGTTTGGGTATTGACTGGTCAATACCCAAGTATACTGACCACCTAATGGGGTGTTGCTGCGTGGTCAAAACTTTTTTCATTTTTTACATTTTTCTCCTTGCTTTGAGTTACATGGCAACCAACCATTGGGTTGATCAGTATCTTGGGTACTAGCCGGTCAGCACCCAAGTGTTGTCCAAAAAATAAAGTCACCAAATTGCCTTGCTTTATGTATAATTATAAATTATAACTGCTGCTTTTCTAGAAAAAAAAATTTTCCAATCGTACAATCACTTGAAGTATTTATTATGGAATAAAAGAAAAGGCAAGGTTAGCAAATCGATATTTTTTTTAATTAATTTTATTTGGTACATATTAAAAAAAAAAAAAAAAATACACGATTCTAAGGAGAATATACATTTGATAAATGTCTTAATAAAAAAATATCTTCCATTCATAAATATTTTGGACAAAAATCTTCTCTTCGGTCTAAATTTACCTCATATTTTAAGTTTTAATTAAACTTTAATAGAGTAAGGAATAACAATTTAAATAAATTTTATCATTAATCAATTTTAATAATACTTTATGTATCACGAAATCGTTTTTGTCTCATATAAAATGTCTAAATTTACCTTACATTAAATTCGGATTAATTTTTAATAAAGTCATAAATAAAAATGAAATAAATTCTATCATCATCATTCAATATTAATAATAATATTGATGTGTCATAAAATCCTTTACATTTTGATTGATAGATAAAATTCAAGTCTTTTCGAGAAAATCCAATTCTTTCACATTTTTGCATACACACTTAGGCTGCGATTGATTTTTTATCTGAACACTAAACATTGCTGAATTGTAGTAAAGACTGAATAGTGGCTGAAAATTGAAAATTGAAAAACATGTTAATTTTTTTCACTGAAAACTGAATATAAGTGATAATTTATTTGTTTTTTTTTAAGTTACAAATATCTGAAAATAAATACTTTTATATCTATGCTCTTTCAAATGTTATTTGTTATTTATTTACATTTTAATATATTAAAAGATAACTATAGCAAGTAATTTAAACTATTATTTGTTATATATTTACATTTTAATATATTAAAAGATAATATATAATAAATAATTTTAATAGTTAAAAAAACAAGTAATTTTAAAAACAAAAAATTTAAAACATTATAGTTTGAGGCCCTCACTTCAATTTTGCTATGTGGAACTTTGATAATTTTAATGTCAACCTCTAAAATAAAATTAATAAAACTAATCAAATTATGAAAAAAAAAAAATTAAAAAAATCCTTAACATATTTTGTTTGTGAGGATAGTTTTGGGAATATAAAACTGCTTTAAATTTAAGTTGTTTTTAGTTAAGTGAAAAGTGAAAAAAATTCACTTTTATTAAAAAGTGATTTTAAGAGTTATTTAAGTGATTTTATCACTTAAAAAATCAAACAAACAACTTAATGGAACACATTAAATGCCGTTAAGTGTTAAGTGAAAAAATCAAACAAGCCCACAAAAAGGCCAATTCAGTTCTCAAATCAAGAAAGAATTTATATCAAATAAGAAATCAACCTTTAAAATTACGGATGATAATTTCACTCGACCCCAAACTGTGTGGATTGGGTATGAATTTTGTTATTCGGATCACGAACCGGGTTTCAATGTAAACTCAAAGCGAGTCGGGGTTCAAGTTTGAAAATAAACCTGAATAAATAAAAAAAACATAAATTCAAGACGAGTCATTTTGGATTTGTACTTTGTAGGTTGAAACTCGAACCCAAATAATTTCTTGGGTTTGGGTTTCATCAAAACACAAATATGTGAAATCATTCGGGTTCATGATGGGTTTCAGGTTGAAAAATGTTTTGAGTGTTCGGGTTTGGCCATCCCTATTCCCTAGTTAAAATCACCCGATACAAGTTAGTTATGTAGCTAGTAAGTAACCCATCAAATCAAAACCCACTTTTTTTTTGCTATAAATTCACAACACACCCTCCACCATGTAACAACTACCTCTTAAACTTGTCAAAACACCCCCAAAAAAAAAAAAAAACTTTAATGGGTCATCACAGAAGACGCAGTTTCTTTGATTCATTCACTCTAAATCCACTACCATATCCAGTTCTTCTAATCCTGGCTGTAACATTTATCTTCCTTGGAATTTCATGGTTCTTCAGCTATGAAGAGGCGATTGAGAGTGCAGAGAAGCAGATGGGTTGGATACTTTTCGCTACACCGTTAGTCTTGATCATCCTTGTTAGATGGTTGTCGTCCTTCGAGACCGACATGTTCTTCTCCTCTAAGGACCCGTGGGAGCGGCGCTGCAGCACCCACCACCATCCCTCGGAAGGGAGCTCGCCGTGGGGGGGTGGCTGCTGTCATTGTTTTGCTGCTAGTTCTTGAGCAATATCAATCTGCCTTCCATGAAAGCTGGTTTGTTAGAATTATCATATTATAATTTATAACAATATATAATAATAATAATAATAATAATAATACTAGAAGAGTGATTTTGTTTATATTATTAGATCAAAAACTAAGTAACTCTGCAAGTTTTTATAGTTGTAAATATTGGAAAATATGTTATTATATTATATAGTTTGGATTTTGGTTATTTCTTTTTTGTTATATTGAATGGTTTTCAATTTAAAGCATATACTTTTAGTTTATATATATATATATTGATTTGCCTTATTTGATTGCTGCAGAAACTAGGAAAATTATGTATGTTCATGTCAATCAGGTTCAATTTCTGGGAAAATTATAATTGAACTATTTTGAAAATTATAAGACAGAAAAAAAAAAAAAAAAAATTCAGAGTTGAACTACTAGATTATTAATTATTTTCATGGACTTAGCATCTCCAACAGTCTATCTTGGAGACTCCCTTAAACAAGGGTAGATGTTGATGTAAGGGGCCATTAGAGCATCTCCAATGCTGTGCCATTTTGTTGTGCCAATACTAAAATTTGGCACAGAGTACAAAAACCTTTCTCCAATGCAGTGCCAAATGTTGTGCCAAATTTGGCATATGCTAAACTTTGTGCCAAATTTGGCATATATGCTATATTGTGTGCCAAAATTTTGGCACACAATATAGTATATGCCAAATTTGGCACAGCAATAGATGCTTATTTTTTAATTATAAAAATATCATTAAAATAATTTAAATTTAATATACATTACTGATATTTCAATCAAAATTTATTTCATCTGCAACAATTCTATAAAAATTCAATGTTCTTCCATTTTTGTCTATTCATTTTTTATTATTATTATTATTCATCTCCAAATTTCATATCTTCCATTTGTAGATACAAAATTATTTTTTCAATGGAAGAGAATCAAAATCTTTCAAAACGTGGAAAATCATTTACAAATAACCAAGATGTAGCCATCTGCAATGCTTGGTTGGCCATCACCCAAAATCTCAGAGAAGACAATGAGAGCATAGGAAAGAGACGAAAATAATGGCAACCTAATTTGTGTTCTAGAATCTGGTCTGAAGTAAAAAAATAAATAAAATAAAAAAATAAAAAAACTCAGAGAAGACAATGGGAGTAGGGGAAAGAGACAAAAATAATGGCAACCTAATTTGTATTCTAGAATCTGGTTTGAAGCGAAAAAAAAAAAAAAAAAAAAAAAAAAAAAAAAAAAAAAATTCAGAGAAGACAATGGGAGAAGGGGAAAGAGACGAAAATAAAGAATGCAAACAATTCCAAAAAAAATTAATGAATGCATTAATGATATTATTTGACTTTTATAATTATAATTAATAAAATAATAAAAATAGCATTTTAATCATAATTGTGCATTGGAGCACAATGCTAAATTGTTATGTCAAATATAGTATTTTACACTTTTTTGTATTTGACATTGACAATAGCACATGCATTGGAGATGGTATTAAGGGAGCATGTGCTCTAACAATACCCCCTTAAATGGTCCCTTTAATAATTTTTTATTATTATTTAAATGTTAGGTGTTGTGTAATAAATATTATATATTGTTTTTCATTAAGAGAGTTTTAAACAGATTTTAGCGGAAATATTTATCAATCCAACTTCATATTTTTGTTAAATAATAAAAAATCAAAAACCTACTCTTGATCATAGTTTAACGGTAATATCCTTCAATGCAACTTCATTATTTTGTTATAAAAATTCAAAAACCTCTCATTTTTATCTATCTGACTTCATCCTTTTTTTTTACTTGTATCCAATAGCCACGGATTATAGAAAGAAAAAAAAAATTAAACTCATTTTTTGTTACTTCCATTTCTATTTTTTTTTCCATCATTTTCCATTGATGTTGATACTCATCATGTTGATCAATAATTGAATATTGACCGTTGATTAAATTGGTATAATAATCATCATTTTCCATTTACACCAAATGTAAAAACTCATATAAAGTGTGAAATTTTTCGATGAATAATAACCAATTTATAGTGAAATTAAAAAATAAAAGAGCAAAAGAGCTGTTAGGATTTTAAAGAGATGTCAGCTTAATTCAAATTCAAATATATGGAGTTTTTTTAAGAAATAAAATAATCTTAAATAAGTAGAGCCCACTTTAAGGGAGTCTAAAAACACCATTTAATTAAGGAAGTGAACTCCACTTGAACATAATTAAGGGAGTCATTTAGGGAGCTGTTGGAGTTGCAAAAATACACATACTCCCTTAATTAAGCTAAGGAATGTCATTAAGGGAGTCTGTTGGAGATGTTCTAAATAGTTAAGAAGTAGCTGTTTTGGGGGTTTCTGTGATTGGTTATGGAGTTTGGTGGGTTAGTTGTAATTAGCATTTTCTTTTTATTTCTTCGAAGTAATAATTGTTAGTTGTTAGAGAGGACAAGTTATCAATCACTTATTAATTAAGCAAAGGGGACATTAAAATATTTAATAGTGGCCTAATAATATAGGCCGAATTAAAGATTAATAATATATTTTGAATGTTTAGATTCAAACCTCCAAAATTTTCTAGAAAAAATCCTTTTCTTGTTCTATATATGTATATATATTATATAAACAAAAATAAATATTATTATTATTATTCGCTCTGGTTTGACATTCTTTATAAGATAAACTTGTATTGGTATCGATTAACAATCGAATGCTGAGCCACATAAGACCAAGATTGAGAGAATTGTTAGGAAATTCATGACTGTTTCCTAGTAGATTCATAACTGTTTCAGTGTCATGTCTATTTCAAACCTCATTTAACTCTAGTAAGAAAATTTTTCCTCCTGATCCAACACTATAGCCGTGTTCGTCTTGATCTGGAGAATTAATTTGATCTTGATCCCGGTCGAAATGAATACTCTTTAAATTAATTCTTTATACTACTTAAAATATGTATTTGAAACAATAGCATATTATTTAGTATGGTTGAATTGGTTAGGCTGTTTGAAATGGATTGACTTTTTACAACCATGATTCAAGCTACAATAATTACAATTTTTTAAAAATAGTGTGCCCTAGCACGAACTGTTTCCTGGCCGTGCCGGCCGGCCCACATTATAGCATTAAACCTTAAGCTAATCAACAACATATATAGTATGCAAGTCATGTGCTCTAAGTTGTAAAAGAAGTGGCAATGATATTGTGGTTCAGTAGAATCTATGATCATGAGGTGAGAAGATGATGTCTTGAATGCAAGGCTCTGAATTTTGGCTAAGAAAAACGAAATGTTAATCTCTCTATGAATTATTAACATAACGAAAACATCAACAAACTTTCGAATATAAAAGAACACTTTTATCCATGCAGACAATTTAAACTCTTCTAACATAACCCATGTCCAACATCAGTTTAAACACTAAAGAAAATCATAAACTGCATTTAGAAAAAAACAAGTAGAAGTGTAAGAGAGTATCATTCAATTTTGTAGAAATTAATTACAAGATAACAAATGACCACTGTTATACTGATCTGAGGTTCTGTAAACCCAAATACTTGAAAATGACGAGTGATTTTTTAATAGGGTGTTTACGACAATTACTCAAAATTTCGAAAATTTAGTGTCTACCTTATAAAGTAATAAAACCCAAATCTGAGCAAAAGATCTAAAAGGTAAATACAAATTTGAAGAAACCTCAAATTCCTTACCATTTCATCAATCATCTTCAAAAGACCCTAATTCCTTCCCTTCTAATAGCAGAGAGCTGAGACAAGAACGATGGCTTCAACGACTTATATGATTCTAAAGATGAAGTCGTCTATTATGGAACGAGTGTGGAAATCGAGTCTCTTCCACTTGAAAACCGACAACAACATTTCCATGCTCCATGCTCCGATTTGACTGATTAATCGTTCTTCGACTAATATGGCCGATTATGGCCTATTCGCCATGGTGTAGCACCGTCTAGAGGAATTCTACTGATTAATCAGCCGCCTAAGCCGATTTTTTGAACACAAATCTAGACTCGTCACTCTAATTTGAAACAAAAAGAACCTACAACTTTATCGAGATAGGGTGCCTAGCCTCCATCTTAAATTTTGAATCATCTTTGAACTAGTTAAAAAATTGTGTCTACCACATATAACAATTTTATGTGAATAATTCTTAATTCGCTTTTAGTCATGAATCCTTAGAATATTTGCATTTAATACAAATAATCTTTCATTATAAATGCTGCATGATTTTTTTTTTTTTTTTGAAAGAAATGCTACATGATTTAATTGATATTTTAATGATTAATTACAGAAATTTCATGCTTTAGGGCATATTTCCTAACACCTTGACCGTATCAGTATTTTTTTTTTTTTTTTTTTTTTTTTTTTTGCTTCTCATGTTTAATATATAGCCAACTAGATACATATAATATGATTTGTAATTATGCGAGGTTATTATTTAGTACATTGGTCCAAGTTGGGACTAGAAGATTTTATTATTTAAATGAGGATATTAATTTATCGAACATTCATTTATCCGATTTTACTATATAATAATTAAAAGAGCAAATTGCAAAAACTAAATCTACATTTTTTCATTATAGCTTAATATTCAACTAAAGCCCTTAATTACACAAACAACCCCGCATGTTAGTCAATTTCTATAAAAAAACGGTTGACTGGAATTTACAAGGGTAAAATCATCATTTGATAAAAATATTAAAACTATTTTAAAAACAAAAAACATTAAACGATTTTAAAAATATTAAAACTATCTAAAACAAATGTTGGAGAACGCATATTAAAGTGTTCAAATAAGGTGCGATCTCACAAGGTCTCCAAATAGAGATCTGGTTCATTGTTGAACCAAATCTCCATTTGAATACCTGGTTCAAAATGAAGGAGATCCTCCATTGTTCTATCTAGACCATTGAATTCCATGAACCCGGTTGTCTCCCTCCCTCCCTCCCTCCCTCCTCCTCCTCCAATTCCCTGACCTTTGAGAAATATTGCACTAACATCCCTTGCAAAAATGATTATGTTCATCATTTATTTTTATATTTTAAAATTTAAAACTAATAATTTTGTAAGTAAAAGGCATTTAAGATATTTTTTCAATAAAGTGGTGGGGCAATTTTGGAGTTTCATAAAAAAATCATGGTTAATGGTTATCATTAATTGATATCTACTAACGTTAAGGAATATTTATGCAATTAAGGATATTAGTTAAATATTAAACCTTGCGAAAAGTCGGGTGAGATGGTGCAATTTACATTAATTTTTTTAATTAAAAAAAATGTTTAAACCCTTCTCAGTATGTCGGGCTCTAAAACCCAAACAGGAAAAAAAAAATGGCGAAGAAGAAGAGGGAGAGAGAGGTGGAGCGACCAAAAATATACTCCGAGAACCCAACCGTTTTCGCTCTCTTGGCTTCTCTCTACCCGTCCTTTGAATCCTCCGTTTTCTACTCTCGCGAATGTCGACGACTGAGAATTCACTGGACCGATTTCAACGCTACCGGGAGTTGAACCGGGTTCTGCTCCTTCACGATCACAGCATCAATTGGTAATTTATCTGTTGTTTGTTCGGTTTGTTTAATCGAGTTTCAGATGGGTTTTGCGTTTTAGCTCGAATTGTGGGTGCTTTCATTGGATTAAATATGGTTTGTTTGATGTTTCTCTGTTTTAAAGTTTCAGTTTTTATTTTTCTTGGTTGGTGTTAGTTAATTTAATACAGGTTATAAGCAGTTCAAGTTTTGTTTATGCTCTGAATTTTGAACATTTTGTTGTCTTGTGTTGAGTTTGTTTAATGGTTCAAAGGAGTTTGAACTGCTTATATCAAGTTTAAGATACAACATTTTTTTTGAAGCTTCATTGTTATGCTAATTGAATGTGTAATTAATTCTATAAAACTTAAATTTGACAGTCTCAAATTGTCAAATTCAAGTTTTGATAGAAGTTTGCTCTCTGTTCTGGCTTCTTGTGAGCTTGGTAATCTCATGGATACGGTTTTATGAGCTTGAAGATTGCATGAAGTGGTTAAATACTTTGGACTTTATAATGTTTGATTTTGAAGATCCCTTTTTACGTTTTCAATTTTTGAAACATGTTGAGTCATTGCTTTGTTAAATACTAAGGTTATCATTGAACATTTTTATTTTTCCTGATATGAAGATCAAGTGGTTTACAAGATTAGTTTAATGTGAATTGTGCCTTGTAGGTGGATTCCGGATGGACAACTCTGCCCCACAGTGCCTAACAGATCCAATTACTTTCACTGGATTGAAGATCTTCTGTCTTCTGATATCATTCCGAAGACTTGCAACAATGGTGATAATGTGAAGGGTTTCGATATTGGAACTGGAGCAAATTGCATTTACCCACTTCTCAGTGCTTCTCTTCAGGGGTGGAGTTTTGTTGGGTCAGGTAGCATTTCAGTATTGTTATCATTTATCTACAGACTATTTACAAATACAGACTATTTCAGTATTATTTATCTTTTTTTCTCTTCTGATGTGGTTTAACTTGGTTGTAGATGTGACTGATGTAGCACTAGAGTGTTACAAATAATCCACATATTTCAGAATTAATAGAAATTAGAAAGGTCGAAAGTTGTCCAACTTCTGGCAAAGAATTGGATAATGGTGAGTCAGCTTGTGGTGAAAGCAATCTGGATTTAAGTGGTGTGGAGGAGCAAGCACTACCTTCATCTTCTTCTCCATTTGATCAGTCTATTGCGAATAACATTTATCATGGATCACCTGTTCTTCTTGGTGTGGTCAGGGATGGTGAGAAATTCGACTTATGAATGTGCAATCCTCCATTTTTGAGACTATGGAGGAAGCAGGACTTAATCCGAAAATTTCTTGCAGTGGAACTCCTATGGAGATGGTTTGTCCGGGGGGAGAAAAGGCTTTCATTCCTCATATTATTGAGGATAGTGTTGCACTGAAGCAAACTTTTAGGTATTATTCCTTTCTACCATCCTACCCTTACCCATCTTTTACCATCACTGTTTTCTTGATCTTTTCTATGGAAAACGAGCCTTCATGTTTCATGATTTCCAGGTGGTTTACTTCAATGCTTGGGCAGAAATTGAACCTTAAGATTTTAACATCCAAGCTCTGGGAGGTTGGAGCTACCGTAGTAAAAACAACTGAATTTGTCCAAGGGCAAGCATGTCGATGGGATCTTGCTTGGACTTTCATGCCTCCCACCAGGAAGATAATATCACCTCATGTCATTGAAAAGAAAAACTCGTCTTTCATGCTTGAGGTTCGGTTATATTTGCACGTGTCTCTTCATTGTTTCAACTATTTTGGCATCTCATGGTTTATTATTTCTACTGTAGGGTGTTCAGCGCCAATTTAGCACTGTAGATGTATTGCACACAATTGAGTCATTTTTCCATTCTACCGGTGCATCTTGTAAATTGAATTCTGCCTCATTTACTGTCGATGTAAGAATCAACACTGTTGGTTAATAATTATAATGGTGTTTGATTTATATTATTATAATATTTCTGTGTGCTCACATGCATTATAATTTTGATTCTAATTAGATTACTGCATCAAAGGATCACTGTAATGCAATCCTGAAGAATGAAGTAAATGATGTTGATGAAGCTCCCAGTGACAAACATTTGCAAGAGACATCCAGTAGTTCAAGTTGTTTCCACATTCCTTTGAATTATTTATCCTTTCGTGTTGCGGTATGTTCACCCCCAAGCATGGCTTGAATAAGATAATTGACGTTGTTAGAGTATGTGTGTAATTGCTCTTTTGTTGTTTCAGGTCTTTCAGCAAATCCCTGGAACATTTCTGGTGAAAGGATCTTTACAGCATTGAGATACCCCATTCCCAGGTTCTCTCACTTTTCTTTTCATTTGAAATTTTACACTTATTTTAGCACTAACGGAAGCTGTCAAATGATTTATATGATTTTTTTGGTCACTCTATTCTGTTGTATGGGGCCATTTTTTTGTTTACAATGCTCATTCAAAAAACGTTTTATCTCCTTTAATTGTTTAGAGGCTGCTTGTCTTGCCACCATTACCGCGGAAAACTGGACTTTATATACATCGTTAAGTTGGTGTTGCTCAACTGAAGCTTGCAGCTGTTTTCTATAGAAAATTTATCGATTCATAAGCTATTCCCTTTGCAGGATTATTCTCATCAATATTCCAACAATAGGAGGCAGATCTGAATCGTAAATTTTTTCGCAAAACGGCCACTACCTGATCTAATTTGGTATGTCTTCATTAAGGTCAGATTGATTTGTTACTCACAGAATCCACAGCATCCGGAGATTCTGGAGTGAGTTAAGTCATGCATGATCCATTTGGTTCAGTGAGCACAAGTAAATTTATTGTGTGCATGCATGTAACCAAACATTTACTTTCGAGTTTCGACACCTCTCTAATGATCTTGTAATATTCCAAATCTTTATATTGTTGAGGGTTGATTTAAATCATAGTCATACCTTAATTGTAGCTATTTCTTGTTGATATGATATAAGTTTTTTTATGGCTGAAATCATTTTATGCATATATGGCCCCAAATTCCCTACACAACTGAAAATCTATCAACCAAATAAATGTGATATGAAGGCAGGTTCTAACCTAATAAAACTTGCAGGAAATTTAATGAGAATTGTATTCCTCTCTAGCAACATATTTACTAGAAATTTTTTAACGAAATTTTTGTCATATCGAAGGATTTTCCTGGAAAATGCACCTAAATCTGAGGAAATTCACAAGAAAGAATCACAACAAATGTTTGCACAATCCACCACAAAAATGCACATAAACTCTTTTTACATGATAAACTACATCACAACACATTAACACCAAAAAATTACCAGAAACAGAGATTTCTCATGCCTTGCCTTCAATCCTGGCATGTGTAGCACCAGCACAAGCATCAACAAAATCCCCATCAATGAAATCTGTAGAAAAAATCTGCAACTGATCAGCGGATCCCTGAGAGTGGCACTGAGTTATGAACAGCCTAGCAAAGCCACGAATCCGAGATGTTACAGGTTGTAAACAGACTATCGGGTTATCGGCTTGCGGAGAATTTCCTTGATGAAACTGGAGGCTGATCCTTCAAATACTTCATTTGGGTCTGAGCAATATTTTTTTCTTTTTTCTTTTTTCTTTTTATCAAAAGCTGAATCCAACTGATATTTAAATCAATGGACCAATGTTACGAATGGCCTTTGAGATAGTCGAAAACTGTTTTCATTTGGGTCTTTAAAGTAAACCAACTTCTTAAAGATACAAGTAAAAATACTTGAGACCAGGACTGAAAATCATCTAAAAGTAATTGAGATAGTCGAATACTGGTCATAGATTGACACAGATTGGCATTGAACAAACGGACGAGTTACGCATGGAATTCCAATCTTGTTGGTGGGCCTGGTGGCAGAGTCTTTGGTTCGAGGGGCATTATTGTATAATTTTCCAACAACACACCCTCGGTACAGAAATAATTTTAAGAAAATTATGTATATACCTCAACTTCTTTTAATTTGGACTTTTCTTTTCTTTTCCTTTTTTTAATGCGATATAAATGATCTTTGTGGTAGCCAAAAACGGGCACTAGGCCCAATATTGAAGCCCACAAAGGATATAGGAAGTGACTTGGGTCAGGCCCATGTTCGACCGATCGACCCGAGAACCAATTAGCTAAGCTAACAAGCAATTTGACTTGGTCTAGCTTCAATTGTTATCAGATAACAACATAAATAGAAGTTACAAGGGATTCAAACTACTCATCCCATGAAAACAGGCCTCAATTTGAGAGATTTGGGGACCACGAGCAGCGAAGCTCTCTAAGTGAAGCTTTATAAATATGACCACCCACCCCCCCAATAAAAAGCTTTCTTACGTGTTGAAGTTCTACCAAAATTGAAACCTAGATTACTTGAAGTCGACAAGTTGATTTGACTCGGTTTCGTTAACAAGTTGCTTGGGCCTATTTTTTACCCAGTCCAATTCACTTCAATTGTAGATCGACTATTTACAGTTTGGCACTCACTGTGGGGCTCATCACAACTTTATAACGAGATAATCAAATCAAGGAAACGACTCTCTCAAGATGTCAGGAGATGGAAATGCACCAACTGTCAAGGAGCAGATCGCCACGTTGACTGCTCAAATGACTGCGAATGCCAAAAAGTTGGGTGCACTCAAAGCATAAAACGCAGCAGTCCGAACCCGCAACGTAAAACTACGAGCAATAATCGAGGGTGCGCCTAACAACATGCCACTAGCGCCTCCGATTCAAGTGATTGACACTAGGCAAGATGTCGATAGGACAGCTCTGGTAGCGCCAGCAACGGATTCTCAAACACTAGATATGAATGTTAGTGAAGGAATGAATCCCTAGGGCACGACCCAAATGGTTCAAGTAGAGGTGGATCCGGTCAACATGTTGATCCCTCAAGAAACACCACGGAAACCAAACCAGAATGGTGGCCCACAACTGGAGAACGCCTTTAGGACCCCTGTGTCACTTCAGTCGACTCCAGAACTGGTAAAATCTAACCCAGGTCTACACCTTTTTATTGACCCAGAATTTTCTCATAGGTTCGTAGAAATGGAAGCTCTCATACAACGAATCCTAGGAGTCTCATGCCCCATCAAGAAAAACATAGCAAACAGCTTCACAAATTCTCTGTTTTTTGACGCAATTGCCTTGATCGAGATGTCTAAAAAAATCAATTTCCCAAACATTAAGCAGTTTGAGGGCACGATAGACCCAGACGACAACATAGCACAGTCTAAACAACGCATGTTCACCGCAGCAATTCCACGCAACCTCAGAGAAGTGTGCATGTGTAAAGCGTTTGGATCAAGCCTCGGCGGTACCGCTCGACAATGGTCTCTAACTTGCCTAATAACTCAATTACTTCTTTTGCATAGCTTAGAGATATGTTCGTGAAGCAATTCACGAGTAGTCGAAAGCTGGAGAAGCAGTCAGACGACCTCCTCAAGATATCCTAGAGGCGTGACGAAAATCTGAGAAGCTTTGTCGGACACTTGAACAGGGAGAAAGTGCAAATCCCGCACTGCAACCAGGCGATCGCCATTTATGCGTTTAGGAAAGGGCTCGGGTTCAACTCCGACCTCTACAAAGAACTCACCAAATACCCATGCAAGACAATGGAAGACGTACTGGCCAAAGCGTGGACTCAAATCAAATGGGAGGAAGATGAGGCGAACAATGTCATATGAGCAAACAACTATTCCAACAGACGGAATGATTGCGTCGATCGAAGATCGACAGACAGACGAGTTAAACCCTACCCAACAGACCAATGAAGCAATCAGTCCCGCTACAACGGACCAGGCGACAGGTAGTCATACTGACAAAATTAGCCCAGGATAGGTCGATCGTGCATTCCTGTCCCAGAATACACTCTCAGCATCGAACTTGTCGATCACGTAGTAGTTATGAAAAAAAAATAGAGAATACAATCAAATGGCCAAGAAAGATGAATGCTCCCCCAGAACATCAAAACACTAGATTTTGATGTGAGTTCTGCGGAAATAACGGCCATTGAACAGAGGACTGTATAGTGCTCAAATTGGAGGTAACTGAACTCCTAAAATGGGGACGTCTGCTAGAACTCCTAATCGATAAGGGAAAAGAGACCCTCACTCGACGCGACAAGAGGCAACAAACCAGTCGAGACGAGAGTCCACCAAAGCCCCCTCAACAAGAAAGAGTCATTAACTTCATTGCAAATGGATTAGAGGTCAGCTGTGTGACCCATTTGACTGTAAGGAAACACACTTGGCAAGTGTCGAACGCAGAGATCCAGCCTATTAGAGAGCATGAGTCAAAGATTGAAGAGACCATCACCTTCAAGGAGCACTCTAGGCGAGATCGACAGTGTTGATTGGATTTAGTGGCGAACAAAAGAGCACTCTAGACGAGATCGTGCTACCAGTTTATGTCGATGAATTGAACCTCTACATCAACTTCTTGGTACTCAACAGTCCATCCTTATACCATGCCATCCTATAGAGGCCCTGGATACATGAAATGAAAGTAGTCCCTTCGACCTACCATCAACTAATCAGGTTTCCTACCAAATAGGGAGTTCGAGAGATCAAATGTGAACAAAGAGTAGCAAGAGAGTGCTATCAGAATGCCATGAAGAAAAAGAAAGTTGTTGTAGCAATTACATGAATATGTATCCAAACCAACCCCAGAGAGACAAAAAATGGAAGAGCTCGATGAGGTGTCGATACACCCAAAATCATTCAGAGCATAAAGTGCACTTATGCGCATATTGGTTCGAGGCTACCCGAAGAAATTCAAAGACAGATGGTCGATTTCTTGAAGGATTATTATGACAGTTTCGCTTAGTCGCACTCCAACATAGTAGGGACCGACCCAGAGGTAATTGTTCACCACTTGCAGGTAGACCCCGACCACCTGCCGGTAAAACAAAAAAGAAGTTCACACTAGAGAGGAACCAGATAATCAACGTAGAAGTGTAAAAATTGATCGACATCGGGTCGGTTAGGGAAGTCAAATATTTAGACTAGCTAGTGAACGTCGTCTTCATAAAGAAGAAGAATGGAAAATGGTGTGTCTGTATCGACTTCACGAATCTCAACAAGGTGTACCCAAAAGACCCATTTCCCCTCCCATATATCGACATGCTGGTCGATGTCATGGCAGGACAAGAGCTGCTCAGCTTCACGGACGCTTTCTTCGGATACAACCAGATCATAATGTATCCGAGCAACCAAGACTGATTTCATTATCGAATGAGATTTTTTCTGTTACAAAGTAATGTCATTTGGTTTGAGAAATGCAGGTGCGACCTACCAACGACTGGTCAACAAGATGTTTGTTGAAATGCTCGGATCGATGATGGAGGTCTACATCGATGACGTGTTAGTCAAGTCCCTCATCGCTCAACAACATATAGACTACTTGAAGCAGTCGTTCGATGAGCTCGACAAATATGGTATGAAACTAAATCCTACTAAATGCTTATTTGGTGTGTCGTCAGGAAAATTTCTAGGTTATCTGGTGACCCAAAGAGGAATCGAAGTGAACCCCGACCAGAACAGATCGATTAGAGGGATAAAATCGCCAAAATGCATCAAAGATGTACAAAAACTCACGAATCGAGTGGTAGCCCTGAACCGATTCATTTCCAAGTCATCCGAACGTTGCTAACCCTTCTTTAATACCTTACGAAAAAAAATAAAGCATTGGAAAGGAATGAACAATGCAAAAAAGCACTACAAGACTTGAAGAAGTACCTAGTCTCACCGTCTATACTGTCTAAACCTATAAACAAGGAAGTATTATATCAGTACTTGGCAGTGTCCGACACTGCAATAAGTGCCGTACTAATCAGAGAAGATGGAGGCTCACAGCACCCAATGTACCACGTGAATAAAGCTCTACTCGACGCCAACAAGTTAACAGAAAAGTCGAGAAGTTGATTCAACCCGGTGTTGTTAACAAGTTGCTTAGGCCTATTTTATACCCAACCCTATTTACTTCAATTGTAGATCGACCATCTACAATCTTCAGTTTCCACCAATCAAATTTTAAAGGGTAATACTATACAACCCAAGATGAATAAACATGCCATGAATTTTAAACCGATGAAATCACTTTCACACCATCATCTCTAAAAAAGTATAAAAAACCAAAAACAAAATTGAAATAGTAAATGTTTCTAAGAGCATCCACAATGGTGGACAAAAGAGACCCACTTTTAGGAGACCCATTTTTATTTGGATCCAATGGTGCCATAATGGTAGAAAAGTGGATCCAAAAAATAAGATCTATTTGTGGGCTCCACCCAACTAGACCCAAATGGAGTTCCACATCTGGAACCCAATTTGGGTCTTGCCCAATGATTGGGTTTGGGTTCCCAACACCTCCCAATCATTGGGTTGGGCATATATATATATATATATATATATAATTTAAATTAAAATATATAATTATTAATTTCAATAATTATATATATAATGAAAAAGTATAAATAATTTTAATTTTAATTTAAAAATTTTATTTTAATGAAAACATTAATTTTTTGAAGGTTTGGAACCGGAACCGAAACCAAACCTTCAAAACCGGAATCAGAACCGAACCTTCAAAACCGGAACCAAAACCGAACAGTCGGAATCGCCATAACTAAACCGGAACGGAGGAACCGAAACCGGAACCGGAATATAAAACTCTCCAAGGGAGGTTTCGGTTTTGGAATCGCCACTTTCGAAACGGAACGAGAACCGGAACCGGAACCGACGCCATGTCTAATCGTAGACAATATTTTTGTTTTAAATAGTTATTTTTATTGTTAATGTAATTCGGTTGTGATTAATATATATATATATATATATATATAACATTTTAAAGAAGCATAAATTCTATTATCAGTTCGAACTGATAAAAGTTATATCAGTTCCTTGCATGTGGGCCACTAGATTTAAATACTTTGACTTGGCTGTATGCACTTGTCAGTCAAAGTATTTAAATCTAGTGGCCCACGTACAAGGAATTGATAAAACTTTTATCAGTTCAAACTGATAATAGAAAGACTGTTTAAAGAAGAGTAATGATTATTTGGAAAAAAGTTAAAAAAGTGGATCCACTTTTACATTTCCAATTTACCCCCATTGTGGGGAAAAAAAACCCAAATTAAGTGGATCTAAATGGCAAGACCCATTTTTAAAAAGAAAACCCATTTTTGATGATGCGGCAACAAATGGTTCTTATTTTTAGATGCAACCATTGTGGATGCTCTAAGGCATCAGATGAATATATTTCCTTCTTCCCACAACTCCTTTTGTGTCATGGACTTTTTTATCTCTTGAATCAGTTTTTTATCTCTTGAATCAGTTTTGTCAAAAGCAAAATTCCAATTTTCTTCTTATTAGTTCATGCATCACCTTTTATTATTATTTTATTATTATTATTATTATATTACTCTCTCTCTCATGCATTATAACGTTTGTAGACTTCTTGTGCTTTGACGTGAGAGGGTAAAAATCGAGTGTACGTGTGTGGCTAGAGATTGTGTGTACCCCACTTACATTTACATCCCATTAGCGGCCAGCGGTGTATATTGACCGCTGACTACGGAAATTATGTGGGTAGGTCACAATTTTTCTTTTTATCAATTGGTTTTGCTTGTATACAGCTCATACCCCATTAAATCTTTCATAGTGCTCACCGTGTATCCAGCTCATCACCGACTTTGTTATCTCTTGAATCAGTTTTGTGACTTTTGTCAAAAGCGAAATTCCAATTTTCTTCTTATCAGTTCATGCATCACCTTTTTGTTTATTATTATTATTATTATTATTTTGAACTTATTATTATATTACTTGTATTTACCAAATGTATAATTCTAAAACGAATAACTTATTATAAATAAAAAATTGTACACACAATCTTCTATGTTTAAATCTGTAATAATCTATATATGTATCTATTTTTCTAAAATCACATTAAATTCAAGGGGTAAATACATTGAAATCCCCTGAAATTTGGTATAAATATAGTTAGAGAACAATTATGTATTTAACTACTCAGAACTCCCCTACTCTTAAAATTCAAAAAATAAAAAAACTAAATTGTTCTTAGTTGTTAAAATTTAAAACGAATACAATATTTTTATAAAAAAATTAAATTAAATTAACTGAAGATAATATTTTCAATAGAATATAAATTGAAAAAAAAAAAAAAAAAACTTCTTTTAAAATTTTAAATTATCTTCATTTTTAAATTTAATAGTTTTACTATTTTAAAAGTAAATAAAGAATATATTTTTTTTTTTTTTAAAGTATCTTCATTTTTAAATTAATTTTTTGTTACTCTTTTTTTAATTTATAATTTTGAATAATAAATTGTTTCTAAATTTTAAACTATTTTAATACTTTCTACTTTTTTATATATATAAATATATAAATTATCTTCATTTTCAAATTTTAATAATTAAGTTTGGTATTTTTTATTTGTTCAATTTTAAGAGTATAAATGGTCTTAATAGATAAATGCATACTTACTCTTTAAATGTATTTATATCAAACTTTAAGGGAGGTAAGTGTATTGATATCAAACTTACAGTTACATCCCATTAGCGGCCAGCGGTGTATATTGACCGCTAATTACAGATATTAGGTGGGTGGGTCCCATTAGCGGCCAGCGGTGTATATTGACCGCTGATCACAGAAATTAGTGGGTGGGTCCCAGCTTTTCCTTTGTATCCAGCTCATACCCCATTAATCACGCCTCATTCGAATTCTGATTAATGCAAAGCACTTTTTTTCAAATAACAACCGCTCTTCACGCAAAGCACTTTTTTTTATTTTGTTGATGTTTTTTTACTTTTTCTTTTCCTAATTTGCCCTTGATGTCAGTGTCACATTGTCTTTCGAGGGTATTAAGGTAATATTAAAATTAAATGAAAAGTTCTGTATGTTATTGATTTGGATACCTCATCCTATCGTCAAAGAGATCGTGGAAGAGAGTCGTGGTAGAACAACTAAGATAGAAAGCGACATTGCCTAAAAAAAAAAAAAAAAAAAAAAATAGAAAGCGACATTAAAATTTCCAATTATACCCCTGTCTCTGGTATAAATATCAAGCTTGGAGCAAATCTCCATACTATCTTTAGCAGTCACTATACACAACTCATCTTCTCTCTGTTTCTCTCTGTTTCTCTCGGAGAGGGGCTATGGCCCTGACGGGTGATTTGAATACTATTGAAAATAAATTTATAGTTAAAAGAATTATTTTATCTATAAATTTCTTTTTAAATAGTATATTTTATATTTTAGTATTATGAGCTTCAAGTGTTTGCCATTTGGCCTCCCGGCCAATTCTAGATTTTCAGTTCCAGCCCTGCCTGTTTTGTTGGACGAGAGAAAACAATGGAATCTGGTCAGCATTGAGTCCATTTTGGGCTGAATGTGGATGGCTGAAGCCAGAATCCCTGTTCTATTTTGAGTTTAATGCTTTGGTTGAATTGGGCACTTTTGAATTTTGATTGGCCGGGTTGGGATGTTGTTGCATTGGTGTTGTTTGTTTTTATGCTATATATATTTCTTGTGTTCTTGGTTGAATATGCTCACATTTGCCCACCTCTCCTCTAGAGTGTAGTTGGTACAAAAAATTGTTGGTGTTTTCCATAAACCGTTCAAGTGATTTTTCGCAACATGTGTTATTTTAGAGTATATTTTATTGCATCAGATAGATAGATAGATAGATATCCAATTCCACATATGTTTTTGCAATAGATTGAAATAAATTGTTATTACAGAGCATATTTTGTTTGCAGCAACAGAGATCTATTATATACATATATAGGACAGATCTATTAAAATAAAACAATGGAGTCCCTAAACTGACAGAGCTAGATAGATAGTAAAACAGTGGAGTCCCTAACTGACAGAGCCAACTTTAGCTTGTAATATTGCAGATTGTACTTGAGAATAGTTGAGACGCTTTCCTTAACGTGGAATCAATTCAGTTGAAATGATTCCTGCAGGTCAGATATTGAGATGCTCCCTGCAGGTCAGATATTGAGCCATAAAATTGAGGTTTGGTCGGTGCAGGAGGTGTAATGCTTTCATTCTCCAGCATACGGAGTACATATGACATGCTTGGCCTCTCTTCTGCAATTGTCTGGACGCACAACAAACCAATATGGATGCATCTCAATACTTCTTTAGTGTCATCACATGACTGCGCCACCACTTCGTCCATTAGCTCTAATGGTGTTCTGTTTTCCCATAGTTCCCATGTCTGAAATGTCACACACAAGTCATTAGAAAATATTCTCCAAAGAGGGCAGGCAGCAGATATATATAGTTCAAACACACACTTACATAACCAAGAAGGCCGAGGTCTTGAAAACGATTCTTTTTACCACTAATAATCTCAAGTAAAACAACTCCAAAACTGTAAATATCCGATTTGGATGAAATAACACCTTCCGTACAGTACTCTGGAGCCATATATCCACTGGAGTTGGAAAAGCAAACTAAAGTTAGGAGAAAATTCAACACAATGTATTTTATTATTTAATAGATCCCTTGACTGAAAGAGGGAAATATAGTTGTAAAAAAATATTACACTTGACCAGGTGCTTTAAGTCGGTAACAGACCTTATGATCCTTATCGGCTTATCATTGAGCGAAGATATATAACAAAAAATGGAAGTAAAAAAACACAAAATATAAATTAAAAGGCAAATGCAATGCATGCTCACTATAATAAAAATACAAAAAACATCATAGGCATTCCAAACATCATATATAATTTCTAAGAATATCTTCCAGCAGTAAGGAAATAACGAAATAAGAAGAAATGCACTTACTATGTTCCAATATTTCCGTTGGTGTTAGCTTCACTTTGATTATCTTCCAATAATCTAGCCAGTCCAAAGTCTGATATCTTTGGGTTCATCTCATGATCTAGTAAAATATTACCGGTTTTGATATCTCTATGGATGATTTTGAGACGAGAATCTTCATGTATATATACAAGACCCCGTACAATTCCATCAATAATCTTTTTACGTGTTTTCCAGTCTAATGGGGCAGTCGGCCTGTTGCTTGAATCTGACAATGAATTGAACATAATATAATACTTCATTGAAAAATGTTCATGGGAATGAATGCCCCCCATTGAAAACTTAAAAAGTAGAATGATGGACTAATCTGGCATATAAATGGCTAAATGCTTCATTTGCTTTATCTTACTAACCAGCAATTGAAAAATGTAACAAGCATTTTAAAGTCTTACCAAAGAGGTGGACATCAAGGCTTTTGTTGAGCATAAACTCATAGATGAGCAGCTTTTCATTTCCTTCGAAGCAGTATCCCAAGAGCTGCACAATATTTCTATGTTGTAATCTGCTGATCGAAATGACTTCATTCTTAAACTGTTTTATCCCTTGCCCAGACCTAGGGGTTGATTCGAGTCTCTTCACTGCAATTTCCTTACCACTTTCTAATGTCCCCTGGAACCCAATTTCTACTGTTAATATATATATCAATAAATCAAAATGCCAATACACGCACTAGCCACCAATCAAGCTTTTCTTTCCTTAAAGTGAAATTTGCATCATTGTTGGTATATAATAAATAGTATAGAAGGAAAAATAAAAAAAAGATTTTCTTAATTGTATGCACTATATATTTTTTTTTCCATTTGTTGACGATGTGCGAAAATATATTGATTCAACCTATAAGTTCTTGTATTACTACTCTTTGCTAAATTTTCTAATTTATTATTGTTCATGTTACCCCTAAAACATTTACATAAAATATAAAAATTGTGCAAATTCTTGCAACTACTTTACCAAAGCTCATATATACATACCTTGTACACAGGGCCGTATCCACCTTGTCCAAGCTTGTTTTCAATGTTGAAATTCTGTGTAGCCTCACGAACACTAGCTAAAGAGAACTCTTGACAATTATTAAGCTGATCCCTTAAATCATCCAAACTCCCGGGATTATTCCCTGCATCTAAGTTACACCAAATTTTCCTTAGAAAGAAAATACAAAGTAATTGAGTTTACAAATAAATTAACCTAGCAAGCTACATACATATATATATGTATATATATATATATATTACCTTGAAAAGCTTTCTCTCTTCTTCTTCTACAGTAAAGATAAGTAATTGGCAGCAGCAACAATAGTATAAATATTCCTATTGCCAAGAAGATTATCAATGCATTTGATCTCCTCTTTGATTTGTGTGATGTAGTTGAAGCTGGATATTATGACATCATTGATGAAATCAGTAAAAATTGCAATTCATGTAAAGCACAAACACAGTTGAAATATGATATTGATCTTCTAGGGCTATGTTGCACGGACATAGACGCGTCGACACGACACGGGTATGATAGGGGACATGACAAATCTCTAAAAACTAGGATACGGACACGACAGAACACAGCAATTAAAATATTTATTTTTATATTTAAAAAATTAATATATAAAAAGATGATTCAATAATCCAGTTAAATATATATATATATATATATATATAAACATAATCTAATTTTTTTATAAATAATAATATACAATAACATAATCCATAATCCAACACATGGCAGAAGATATAAAATTAAAATATTAAGAAAAATTAAAAACTTAAAAATCAAGCATACCCAATTATCTAACACCTGTTTTGTGGAAAATAAATAAATTATATCAGACCCCTGACCTTCATCACTCAAAAACACTGGCAAAAACCCAACCCTTTCCCTAATCGCTCATCACGACATCACTCAGGCACTTGTTTCTCTCTCTTCTCTCTCTCCTTTGTTTCCATTTCCAGTCTTACGGCTACTATAATTTCATCTCGTCCGAGACTCCACAGGCGGCTCCTTATTCAGCTCAAAAGAATTCGAGCTTCTACTTCGGATTCGAATCTGATATTTGTGATCACCATTTTTTGAGGTTTCTTCCCCTTCTCTCTTTCCTTCTTCTTCCTCTTCTCTTATCTTCTTTTCTCTCTCCGTTTTTCTTTTCTTTCCAGCGGCAGCACAATGAAACCCTAGATTTGTCTATTTAGGCTTTTTTGAATAATTCGATTTTGACCCCTAAACATTTTACAATTCATAATTTGACCCCATTTTTTAAAAATATAATTGCGAAAAAGCCCCTGCTGTGTCCCACCGTGTCCTGACCGTGTTCCCCACATGTCCCCTCGTTGACCGCCGAAAAAGTCAACCGATATGCTTTTTGCTGTGTCGGACACGTATCCGACGCTTGTCTGACACGAACATGTGTCCGACACGCACCCCGGCATATTTTTATCGTGTCCGTTCTTCACAGTTCTAGGGTAGGATTAACAAATAACAAATGGTGTCATGAATAAAAGATTCACTGAACTCACCCCCAATATCCTTATCACGAGTTGATAAGTTGGGTACTCCATCTCCTGCTCGAAAGATCTGGTGGTTCTCTTCATGGATAGCTGGAGAGGTGGGTGTTGGTGTTGCTCGGACTTGAATGAGCCGCCGGACCTCATCATCGTCATGAGCAGATGGAGAGATGGGTGTTGATGGTGGTGCTCCGCCTGGAATGAGCCGACGGTCCTGATCATAGTCATGGGCTGATAGAGAGGTTGGTGTCGGTGGTGCTCTGACTCGAATGATCCGGTAAAACTGGTAGAGCTCATAACTCATAAAACAACTGGGGATTAAAATACTACCATACTTCTTCCCCTGGAAATCGCACGATGGAATGATACTCACTGCAATATTCAGGCAAACAAGGCAATCTTCTGTAGACAAATTGGGTATGCACTGAGCAAAAGTATGCAGTGCTAGTACGATATTTGATCCAGAAATGTTAGTGGCTTTGATGGCATGCTTATTGAAAGCATCAAAAGTCGCCATCTGAATCATTTCAAGGAAGGTCTGGTACAAAATATCGGTGAAGTTGGCGACGTACAGATCAGCGTTGGAGGCCGCCGTGCATCTGTTCGGGACAGTCTCCAAGGTGGAAAAGAAAGGTCTGTACGAGTAGCGAACCAGACACTGATCGTACCATAAAATAGCCTCCTCGGCACCATGGCACTGTTGCTTGATGATAACGATGGCGTCCCTCAAGCAATTCCGGCAAGATCTGAGAGAAATGCCGAAGACGCAAAGGGAGAGACCGTAAACTTTGTTCGGAAACTCGCCTTCATGAGTGGTTTTGTAATAATACAAGGTGTTTGTGTTTTTGTTTGCAGTACTGGTTTCTTTCTTGTAAAGATTTGGCTTGAAGATGTGATTCAGACTGCATTTGAACTCGTCGGGATGACTAGTAGCAGTAGCAGTTGCAGTGTTGTTGGAAGAAAAAGGCGATAACGAAGCAACAAAAAGGGATGAACAAAAAACAATAGAGATAATTACCGAGCGCTTATTCATTGTTAATACGAATGTGGCCTTGTGGGTGTGGGGCTTTGAAACTCTTTTATATGTTAGAAGAGGAGAAAATATTAGGTAGGTAGGCGGGATCACTGTGATGGTCCCACCATCAGGTCCAATCAAATTATTCAATTTTTAATACAAATAAAATTTAAACAAATTATTCTTAAAAATATTTTAAACCGATCTCTACCATATAAATTTGGAGCAGTGCTATCGTGGCACTTTGTAGACCGCTTATTTATAATTTATCGCTTCTCTCGTTATATAATTGAAAAAAGGTAAAAAATGAAGTTTGGTTTTAGAAATTAGAATAGCTGTCTACTACGACTCTACGTTCATTCGTCCACTTTGATAATTTCTTTCTATCTAGAAGTGCCAATTGTGAAGTGCCAACATGTATTCATAGAAGGAGTCCGTTCACACTGTTACCAATGAGTCTCCAAAATGGCCCCGGAGGTCAGATTTCTATAAGATTATGATTTACTCACTTATAATGGATTCACATATAATTTTATTTTTTTTTTATTTTTAAATGAATTTAATTGGATTATTTTCTCTAATATTGTTAGTTTATTTTGTCTCACTTAGGGATCTGTTGAATTATTTAGTCCATTTTGTATGTATCCTCTAAAAAATTAAAATTGAGTAGTACTAGTAATCTACAAATAAAATTGTTAGGCTAGCTTCTTCTATTCTAAATTCTCTTGAAACATCAAAATTATAATTGTTGGATCAATATTGACATTTCTAAAATTACTATTTAAAAACCATTTTGATCCCATTTTGCCTTAATGCATGGAAAGAGACATAATTTCTTTCTTCTGAATATCTATTTCTAATAAACGATACATATAGATCTAGTACTCCCATAAAATAACGAGAAAAAAACTCCACATATATGCCGATAGTGCACCACGTGAGACTTGAACATACCTCCTGCTACTCGTGTGAAAGATAAAATACACATGACTTGAACTAAGAGGTGTATGAGTTGCATGTAATTCAAGGATTATATATGGGCAATATTGAAATTTAGCCCAATGTACAACTGAATTAATCCTAAATCACTTAATTCTAAATTATATTCTCTGTCTATTTTATATTATAAAAAAATATTATATTATTCATAATTCACTACTATTAACATCAACAAATAATTTTGTAAAATCCAAATAATTCAATGTTAAAAAATAGACTAATTATATATATATATATATATATATATATATATATATACAGAAATTCTATTATCAGTTCAAACTGACAAAAGTTATATCAGTTCCTTGTATGTGGGTCACTGAATTTAAATACTTTGACTTGGTTGTATGCACTTGTCAGTCAAAGTATTTAAATCCAGTGGCCCACATACAAGGAACTGATATAACTTTTATCAGTTCGAACTGATAATAGAAAGACTGTATGTATATATATATATATATATATATATAAAGATTTTCAAAGCAGAAGAGTTTTCACATAATAAAGCCAAAAACAACGACTAACAGAAATAAAGAAAAAATGTGTAAACACCGATGACTGAACAGAGCAGCCACGGAACTTAATTAATAAAAAAACACAAAACACACACATTTTCAACTCACATGACGCTATTCTTCGCTCGATTTTCTCTTATTTATACACCCTCTGGCCTCTTCTCCTTCAAAATCCACCTTACCTCTCTCTCTCTCTCTCAGTATATATATTATAAAAATTTTATTTATTATATAATAATTAAAAAAATTTAAATGTGTATGCATTATAAATGAGTAAATTATCTAAAATAATTATTAGTCAATAATTTTATTAAAGAAAGTTTGAAATATTATTTATAAAGTAAAATAATAATATTTTTATTATTTAAAAACATAAAATGTAGAATGATTTGAGTGGTTAATTTATAGAGATGAAATATTTCAAAAAGATTCTATCTTTAGTCTCTAAAATTAAGATAATTTTGAAGAACGATTGAAAAAGGCTTTAGAGAGAGAAAAATAAGAAATTAACTTAAAACAGAAATGGGAGACAGGAGAGAAAAAGCAAGAAAGAAAAGAGAGCTGAAAAAGGAGAGAAGACATAGTCGAGTGGATAATGAGCACTCGCTTAAAGTTTAAAGTTAAAAAAATTAAGACAAAGCTTGCTAGCAATTTTATTTAATTATAAGCTTACAGCGTTTCCAATGTAAAAGTGGTTTGCATATCAATAATTTTGACGTAGTAACAATATCAAGAGACTTGCTTCTTATATGGCATAAAAATAGATTTGATAGACAATCAAATCAAAATTTGGTCTCAAATGATTCTGTTTAAAACATTTTTTTTATATAAATATATGTCCATTTTTTTTGCTGTTTTCTTTTTTATTTTATTTATTTACTAAAAATATATTTAAAAAAATTAATGTCATTTTTAAATACTTGCTAAGTTAACTAAAAAAATAATTGTATAGCTGACCGTCTGAAAGTAGACAATCATATTGATAATTTCTAATAAATTTTTTACTACATCAATTTGAGATTGAATATGCGTAGCTACATTGAAAATACTTTTTTTAACTGAGTGTCTATCCATCATATGTGGCATCTATTTTTTTCACAAGTCATAACTGCATAGAAGATATTCTTAGACTGTTAGCGCTTAGCAGTCAAGAAATAAATAAATAAACTTACCGAACAGTAGGTTCTGGCCGATACCCACTATATACTGATTTGTATTTTGAATAGAGTATTGTAATTGGAAATTTATTGAATTAGTTAGTCACTTAATTAATCTGCACAAATGATTAATAATGTTCTATAAATATACATTTTTGAAAAAAAGTGACTTTATTTTGATTGAGAAGAATCTTACAGGCGGAGGTTAGTGGACTGGTCTTGAATTAACCGGAGTGCGCAGAGGATTACAGCTCATAAGTCATAACTAGAATGAAAAAAGATATTTTGTTTTTCCACTTTGACGTGACGTGAATTGACATGTGATATGCAAATAGTACATGACTTGTACTTTATATTTTCAATTAGGAGTAAATACGTTGAATTCCGTCGACGACCTCTTGTCAATGTGGTGTGACTCTTCAATAAGAGATTCCACCACCACGATTCAATGCCTGGTATACATGTATATATATATATATATATACTCATTCTTTGTCCCTCCTCTTGTGTGGGTGTCCTCTCCCCATTTGTGGGAGTAGTAATCCGGACTGTGCTAGTATAGTCCAATTCTCGTAGGTCTAGGCAATTGTTGTAATTTAAAAAAAAAAAAAAAAAAAAAAACTTGAATTCCTCTCAATTTCAGTATAAATATGTCTTCATTTACTTGAATACACACCTACTTTTTAAAGAGTAATGCGGTCTAAATTTTTATCTTAAATTATTTTCCAAATGATGTGGCACGTGAAGTTTTAGTATTATATAGATAATGAGATTATATAGTGATTAATATGATGTTGACACCTTATATGATATTTAATGTTACTCTACTTTTAAAATTCAATTAATAATAATATCAAATTTACTTTTATTATTAAATTTAAATTTGCCACATTACCATGTGGTGGACCCCTTTTGGTACACAGATCAAGATCCTCTCCTTATCTTATTTTTTCTTAACTTTTCATAATTCAATGACACTTAAACAAAATATAAAATACATGGTCAAGATTGGTTCACTTTTTTCTCTCACATACAACTTGATATTTGAATTACACTTGAAGAATGCCAAGGAAAAACAAGGATCAAGGAAAGGATCCTAACTCTTGGCGTAAAAAAAAAAAAAAATGTATATTTTACATTTTAGTGCTATAATTTTTCGGTTTTTGTTATTGACCCCTCAGTTAAAATTTTCAAAAAGATAACTTGGAAAAACACGCTCCTGTATCCTATACTAATATACTAGTCATGCCCCACTTTGCTACTATTCCATTTGGAGCAGGGAACAAAAGAAAGAGAGTGGATACTAGTATAGTATATATATACTAATAATAAGTTGGTAGAATGGTATGTACAAGTTGTCAATCAAGCCATTATTGCTTTTTAGATAAGAGAAATGGTTTGTGCAACCGGGGTCGCACAACTTTTGCGGCCCCGTAGTGTATTTTTGAAAAAAAAAAAACATGTGGGTCCCACGTATTAAATGTACGGACCTCACATGTTTTTTACAAAAATTGCACTACGGGGCCACAAAGGTTGCGCGACCCCGATTGCGCATAGAATCACTCTTTAGATAAATAGAGGGTGTTTGTGCGATTAACCCTTTTTGTTATAGAATTGATAAAATGGTTTTGGTCATAGATTCCCTTATGAATTCACGCTTTGCTTTATGGCTTTCTCGTGGACGAATTTTGCACGCAAGTGCATATATATATATATATATATATATATATATATATTGTGTCAATCACGTGATCAAAGTGACACATTTACATTTACATAATTACATCCACTTGAGAAATGAAAATATCTCTACTAGTTGCGAGTCTTGCGACTTAAGTAGCTTAATTAACCACAGATATATAATGTTGATGGTTGATTAATGGTCATAGTCTACTTACCATTTTCACGTGGAGAAGTTGCTTTGAGCCTTTCTTTGTCCTTGTCGTATATTCTTCATATACATAAAATAATAATAATAATAATAATTATTATTATTATTATTATTATTATTATAAGAAAAAAAAAATGTTTGCAAACAGTTTACAAAGAAAATATAAACCTTTTAGGATTTGGTTTCTTATACATTATGAACTTGTCTAACCTATATATACTTTTTTTTTTTTCCTAGTTTTTCACTTAAACAATTTCATTCTTACTACTACCATTAAATTCTTCGTATTCTTCGATTCATTTATCAGAATAGAGATAATTACCGAGCGCTTATTCATTGTTAATATGATGCATTTGAAATGTGGGCTTGTGGTTGTGGCCTTGTGGGGCTTCGAAACTCTTTTATATGTTAGAAGAGGAGAAAATATTATGTAGGTCGGTGGGATCACTGGGATGGTCCCACCATCAGGTCCAATCAAATTATTCAATTTTTAATACAAGTATAAAAATAAAATTTAAACAAATTATTCTTAAAAATATTTTAAACCGATCTCTACCATATAAATTCTTATTTATAATTTATCGCTTCTCTCGTTATATAATTGAAAAAAGGTTAAAAATGAAGTTTGGTTTTAGAATAGCTGTCTACTACGACTCTACGTTCATTCGTCCGCTTTGATAATTTCTTTCTATCTAGAAGTTTCAATTGTGAAGGGCCAATTGTGAAGTGCCAACGTGTATTCATAGAAGGAGTCCGTTCACACTTCACAACATTCAACACTAGCTGTCTCTCTGTCCCTGTTACCAATGAGTCTCCAAAATGGCCCCGGAGGTCAGATTTCCATAAGATTATGATTTACTCACTTATAAATGATTCACAATTTAATTTTTAAATGAATTTAATTGGATTATTTCCTCTAATATTGTTAGTTGATTTTGTCTCACTTAGGGATCTGTTGAATTATTTAGTCCATTTTGTATGTATCCTCTAACAAATTAAAATTGAGTAGTACTAGTAATCTACAAATAAAATTGTTAGGCTAGCTTCTTCTATTCTAAATTCTCTTGAAACATCAAAATTATAATTGTTGGATCAATATTGACATTCTAAAATTACTATTTAAAATCCATTTTGATCCCATTTGACCTTAATGCATGGAACGAGTCGTAATTTCTTTCTTCTGAATATCTATTTCTAATAAACGATACATATAGATCTAGTATTCCTACAAAATAACGAGGAAAAAACTTCACATATATGCTGATAGTGCACCACGCAAGACTTGAACATACCTCCCGCTACTCGTGTGAAAGAGAAAATACACATGACTTAAACTAAGAGGTGTATGAGTTGCATTTAATTCAAGGATTATATATGGATAATATTGAAATTTAGCCCAATGTAGAACTGAATTAATCATAAATCACTTAATTCTAAATTATATTCTCTGTCTATTTTATATTATAAAAAATATTTTATTATTCATCGTCAACAAATAATTCTGTAAAATCTCTTTATAAAAATTTAAAAAAAAGCTGTAAAATCCAAATAATTCAATATTAAAAAACAGACTAATTAATAAAAAATATATAAAAAAAAACAAAAGATTTTCAAAGCAGAAGAATTTTCACATAATAAAGCCAAAAACAACGCACACATTAATAAAAAATGTGTGAACACCGATGACTGAACAGAGCAGCCACGAAACTTAATTAATAAGAAAACACAAAACACACACATTTTCAACACACATCACGTCAACTTTTTCACTCCATATGACGCTATTCTTCGCTCGACTTTCTCTTATATATATATATATATACACCATCTTCTCTTTCAAAATCAACCTCACCTCTCTCTTTCTATATATATATATATATATATATATAATAAAAAAATTTAAATGAGAATCCATTACAAGTGAGTAAATTATTATCTAAAAAAATTATTAGTAAATAATTTTTTAAAGAAAGTTTGAAATATTATTTATAAAGTAAAATAATAATAAAATAATAATATTTTATTATTTTAAAAACGTATAATGGAGAATGATTGGAGTGGTTAATTTATAAAGATGGAATATTTCAAAATGATTCTATCTTCGGTCTTCGAAATTATCTCTTTAAAATTAAGATAATTTCGAAGACCGATTGGAAAGGGCCTTAGAGAGAGAAAAATAAGAAATTAAATGAAAACAGAAATGGGAGAGAGGAGAGAAAAAGCAAGAAAGAAAAGAGAGTTAGAGAAAGGAGAGAAGACATAGTCAAATGGATAATGAGTACTCAGTTAAAGTTTTAAGTTAAAAAAACTTAAGACAAAGCTTGCTAGCAATTTTAATTAATTATAAGATTAGAGCGTCTCCGATGTAAAAGTGGTTTGCATACCAATAATTATTGACGTGGTAACAATATCAAGAGACTTGCTTTCTATGTGACATAAAAATATACTTGATAAACAATCAAATCAAAATTTGGTCTCAAATGATTCTATTTAAAACTTTTTTTTTTTTTTAATGATATGTCCAATTTTTTTTCTGTTTTCTTTTTTATTTTATTTCTTTACTGAAAATAGATAAAATTTTATGTCATTTTTAAATACTTGCTAACTCAACTGAAAAAAATAGTTGTACAGCTGACCGTCTAAAAGTAGACGGTTATGATGACAATTTCAAATATATTTTTTACCACATCTGCTTGAGATTGAATATACGTAACTGTTGTAATCACCTCATTTCTGCTGAGTGGAACTGCAACGTGGTCCATGCCTTTAGGGAAGGTAATAAATTGGCCGATGGGTTAGCGCGTATGGGTCACACTTTGGAGCTTGGCCTCCATTTGTTTGAAGAGCCTCCAATCATGATCAAAGACATCTATGAGGGTGATCTCAGAGGGCTTGCTTGTGCCAGGCAGTGCTTGGCCTGCCCTCCTTAACTTTCTTGTTTTCCCTGTTTTCTGTTTCTGGGCTGTAAGCCCTCCTATGTACCAAAAAAATATATACATAACTGCATTGAAGATACTTTTTTAAACGAGTGTCTATCCATCCTATGTGACATCTATTTTTTTCACAAGCCATAACTATATATATATATTTTTGAAATACAACTACTGCCGGAGTGCCAGGGCTTGGTGAGATTAATTAGACTCTACAAGAACGGTCCGGAATACTACTCCCTCTATCGGGGAGGGGTTACATATGGACTACAACTTTCACAATCGGAGAGAGGACTGCTCCCACAAATTGAGAGAAAACTCTTCACACATGCTTATAAAATGTACATTGTGAGATTTGAACCTCTAACTACTAGGTGTGGAAAGGAGGTGCACAACCATCTCTACTAAGAGATGATATGCAAAGCCATAACTATATTGAAGATGCTCTTAGACCGTTAGCGCTTTACGGTCAAGAAATAAATAAATAAACCTACCGAACAATAGGTTCTGGCCGATACCTAGTATATACTGATTTGTATTTGAATAGAGTATTGTAATTAGAAATTAGTTAGTCACTTAATTATTCTGCACAGAAATGATTAATAATGCTCTATAAATATACATTTTTGCATAAAAGTGAGTTTATTTTGATTGAGAAGAATTTTATAGGCAGAGGTTAGTGGACTGGTCTTGAATTAACAGGAGAGCGCATAGGGTTACAGCTCATAACTAGAATGAAAAGAAGGTATTTTGTTTTACCATTTTGACGTGATGTGAATTGACATGCGATATGCAAATAGTAAATGACTTGTACTTTTTATTTTCAATTAGGAGTAAATACGTCGAATTCCTCTCAATTTCGGTATAAATATGTTATTTATTTACTTGGAATACACCCCTACTTTTAACAGTAATGCTGTCTAATTTTTTTTTTTAAATTCTTTTCTAAATGATGTAGCACGTGAAGTGTTAGTATCATATAGATCATAAGATTATATAGTGATTGATATAATGTTGACACCTCACATGACATTTAATGTTAATCTACTTTTAAAATTCAATTAATAATAATATCAAATTTACTTTTATTATTAAAATTTAAATTTGCCACATTACCAGAAAAAAAAAAATGTATATTTTACATTTTAGTCCTATAATTTTTTGGTTTTTGTTATTGACCCCTCAGTTAGAACTTTCAAAAAGATAACTTGGAAAAAAACCCTCTTATATCTATACACTCTATATAAAAAGAGTGAGTTGAACCATATTTTTAACCCTTTGTATTTTGTTGTGATTTTTTTTCATCGTAAAAAGACTTATATGCCTTGTTCTTTTCAATATTTTATAGCTAACTGTGAATATTTTATCTGGTAGCAGGGTGAATATGTAATTTACAAATTTAAAAGTATTTTACTAATTTTACAACAGTAAAAAGATACGAAAGACCTTCACATTTTTAAAAATTATATGAAACTTATACAGTATAATTAAAAACAAAGGATAACAATGTCATTTTATGTTTACATTTAGGGTTTGTTTTTAAAATTGAAAATGGATCTTTCTGTAATTGATTAGAGAACCAATAAACAAAATTTTAAGAAATTAAAAGATGACACCAGTAGCTTTGGTTGACAATTAGGGGTTGTTGGGGAGAGGTTTTCCATAATAAGGTAAACCGTTCTTATCTTCTTCTAAATTCTTATAAACTAAACCGAAAAGGATAATTATGAAGAAATAAAAAGGCAGTATATAGATAAGTATTAGGTTGGTTGAAAGAAGAATTGGTTTGGTTGATCCTAATATAAAAGAAAGAGAGTGGATACTAGTTGGAGAATGGTATGTACCAGTTGTCAATCAAAATATAAATAGGGTATGTTTGATAGAATGGATTTGGTCATAGATTCCCTTTGAATTATTATAAGAAGATTGAGTCTGCCAGTGCATGGTCTCTCCAATATCTATTCTAGATAGTCATCAATTACTTGAAAAAGACTCCATCTTGCTCTTGCTGCTTCTTTTTTTCTTTTTGTTTTTTTATGGTCTCTCCAATTTCTATTCTAGATAGTTAACATGAAAAATTAATTACTTGAAAAAGACTCCATATATCTTCCTCTTGCTGCTTCTTTTTTTTATTTTTTTTATTTTTTTTATCTGTTTTGAAATTTGACCAGATGGAGTTATGGTCGATTGAAATTTAAATAGATGGAAATAATGATAAGCTGATAAAGCTATTTAAGAAGAAAATCAGACATAAGCATGTTGGGTTGCTTAATTATTTGAGTCAAAGAATTAAATAAATAAACCAACAGAAAAATACAGGGTTTAATCTAACTATCTAAGAATATAATTTATTGGCGGTTCAAATTCTATCGATGGTAAAATGTTTAAAATATATATATATATATATATCTGATCTAGATACCTGAATAGAAAGATATCGTAAAAAAAAAAAAAAAAAAAGTTAAACATAACTTTTGGCACAAAAAACTAGTGGGCTTAGACTTAATAGAGTAGATAGCTTTGAAACAGAAGCTCACTAGGTTGACTATAGACTTTTGTTTTGGTAGGTAGTACCGATCCATTCCGGGTATAATTAATTAAATTAAATATATGTCCAATTATTCTAATCAACTTCATTATATTGTTTGACGTCAATCTGCATGAAAATTTTAGTTCTGAAAGTGGGAGTAGCCATTCGACACTAGTGTCTGGGTCAAGTAAGGTGATTGAGGAAGATAGGGTTGGTTCGGACCGAAATAGGAATGGATGCGGCTATCAGGTTGACACTGGTTCAGGTGGGAATGTGGAGGTGATTAAGAAGAAAGGGAAGTGGAAGAGATGGGCAAGAGAGGGATGGAGACGGGATTCGAATCCTGAGGGGGAATTACGGGTGGAGAAAAGGGGTGCTAGTGAGCTCTTTGATTCAGATTCTTCGAAATTAAAATCATTTAACTTTATTTAATTAAATCAAAATTAAATAAGTGGGGCATAAATAGATCAGTAGGGGGTGTGCCAATAGCACTACTCATCCATTAATCATACTTATTTATGAAAGTACTAAAATGTTCTTGAATTAACGGTCAATGGTTGGAATTAACAGATGTTGATTAATTGGAGGGAAGACGATTGTCAATAAATGAAAAAATTGTTTCTAGTTGTCTACAAGTAAACCTTAGGGAGGTATGTTGCAATTTGCTCATATATATACACACACACGTACAATCAAATACATTTTTCATTTTTGGATCTCAAATTTACCAAATATTTATTTTCAAAAAAAAACTAAATTAATAAATTAAAATATTTTATTAATTATTTAAATAAAATAAAAATTGAAAATAATTTGCAAGCACACATTAAGGCTTCGGTTGCTTTTTGTTTCCATGAATGTTGAATAATGATACTGGGTCAGAAAAACCATTGAATTTCGTTGACACAGAAATGTCAAGATAATTCCAAAGCGTCAAAAACGAGATGTTCCTAAATGAGGAGTGCTAGATACACTTTCCCAACCCACTCTCTTTTCTCCTTTTAACAATTGTCCTATATTGACTTTTTAGAAATAAATTTTGGAGCCATTATTAATGAATTATTTTTTACATATTATTTAAAATTCAAATCATCCACATCTTCCCATGCCCTTTTTTTTACACCAAATTGTCATCTCCAAATATGTGAGCAAAAATCCTCAAAGGTAAAATGGGCTGAATAATATTTAATAAATTTATTTTATATTTATTTTTTAAAAAATAGCAAATATATTATTAACAACATTTAAGTTATTAAAATACAATAAACATTGACATCTTGCGTTTTTTTTTTAGTATATTTGAGTTTTTATATTATTAATGAAATTTTAATTTATTTTATTTAACTATATTTTTCAAATTGCGTAAAAATAATCATTTTATAAAATATGATGAACTTATAATAATATAGACAAAAACGATAATTTTTCAAATATAAATTGTATTTGTTATGATATTTTAGAAAATAAAAAAGAGGTATATAAAATAATAATAATACTAATATTTAAGAAAAGGACTATGACAATTAGGTGTAAAGAAAAAGGGCAATTAAGGAAGCTATGATGGTTTGAATTGTAAATAACATGTAAAAACAATTCATTAATGATGATTCAAAAATTTATTTCAAAAAAGTAAATAATGGACAAGTGTGAAAAGGAGAAGAGAGAATGGGTTGGAAGAGTGAGTGATTATATCACTCCTCTTCCTATATACAATATCTACTTTTCACGCATGTATGTACACATATTATGTTATGTACGTGTTTTAACTTTGCATGCATGCATGCATCATTTTTTAATTACTATATTAAACTCTCTCTCCTCTAATATATATCTCTATTTTTTTATCTTCATTCTTTCTCAAGCAACACTAATGGTTAAAAAATAAATAAAAATGTTTTTTGTTACTTTTGTAGGTATGTGATTTGCCTAGAGAATTTTAATTCTTTCATTAGTTTTAGAAATTTTAAGTTTAATCGAATATAGTTAAAACAAATTAAGTTTTCATTTATCTTTTTTTTTTTTTTTTTTTTTTTGAAAATTTACTTATATATATATATATATATTACTGCTAGTAAAAAAATAAAATATTCATAAGTTTTTTTTTTTCTTTAAATATTAATTAGAGATTGATCGGGAAAGTATGGAGATATAGTTTTTTTTTTTTTTTTTTTGAAAAATGGAGAGAGAGAGAGAAATTAGGAGGGAGTGTTTAATATTGTAATAACAGATTTAGGAGAGAGAGTTTAATACATAATATTTAATCTAATGATTTATGAGAGAAATTTTCTTTTTTTAATAATTTAATTAGTTTGTAGTGTCTTTAGAAATTTTTTTGTCTTATTTAGAAATTTTAATTCAGGTTAAAATTGTCATTAACAAAAAAAAAATTAAATTGGAGTGTAAATAGATAATTTATGGATTGTAAGGAGAAGCTCTCATATATATATATATATTTTTATTATGAACATTGCTTGGGTGCTAACCGGTCAGCACCCAGTCATACTGACCAACCAATGGTTGGTTGCCACGTAACCCAAAACAAGAAGAAAATGGTAATAAGTAAAGAGTTTTGGCCACGTGGCAATACACCATTGGGTGGTCAGTATGGCTGGTGTTGACCGGTTAACACCTAAGCTTTTTCCTTTTATTATTTCCTTTTTCATTATTTATTTTCTTATGCTTTATTTCTTTCTTGTCTCTTATTATTTTTTTCACCTCTTTATATGACACGATTTCGTAATCGTTACATCTTTGATATTTCATTGATAGCTATGATTTAATAAATTCTAACTCCATCTTGCTGTTGCTGCTTCTTTATTTATTTTTATTTTTATTTTTAATCTGTTTTGAAATTTGGCCAGATGCAGTTAAGGTCGGTTGAAATTTGAATAGATGGAATTAATGATAAGCTGATAAGCTATTTAAGAAGAAAATCATACAAGCGTGTGTGGTTGCTTAATTATTTGAGTCAAAGAATTAAATAAATAAATCCACAGAAGAAAAAAAAAAAAAAAAAAAACAGGGTTTAATCTAACTATCTAAGATTATAACTTATTAACTGCTCAAATTCTACCAATGATAAAATGTTTAAAAAAAATTAAAAAAAATTATGATCTAGATAGGTTATAGAAGCTCATTACTCACTAGGTTGACTAGAGACTCTTTTTTTTTTTTTGGGTAGGTTGTATTGATCCATTCCGGGTATAATTAATTAAAGAGGAGTGCTAAAAATATCACTCTCCCAACCCACTATCTCAACTCACTCTCTCTTTATAATGTGACATGTGAATAACATTTACTTCTCTACATCAAATTTGGAGTCATTATAAATGGCCCGCTTTTTATATTTATTTACAAATCAAACTAATCACTAACTTCCAAAATTACCCTTTATTTATTTGCCAAATTGCCATCTAATATTAGATTATTTTTTTTACAAAAGAAATATATAATAATTACAAAGGCATTTTTTAAAAGAAAATAACAAAGGCATTTAAAGCATCTCCAATGCAAATATGTATTTTTGAGTTTCTAAATAGTGCCACATCAGCATTTCTATTTATTATAGGCCCACTTTTGAAAAAAATTTAGAGAAATCCATATTCACATCTCTAATGCAATTATCTAAAGTCAAATATTGATCTATTTTATGTCCAATCATAGTAAAACAATTATTACACTCTCTCTCCTCTTTTATTTTACAATTAAATGGGGTTTAACCTTATTGGTGGAAAGAGTTGAAAGTTTTAATTTTATTAGTGGAAAGAGTTAGAAATCCTATTCAGCATTTCTAGAAGAGTTTCTAGAATTAGAAACCCAACTCCATATTCTCTAACTTTTTTTGGCCACATCATCTCCATATTCAACTTAGATAATAGCATTGGAGAGAGTTTTTCTAACTTTTTTAATATCTATCCTATGTGGCACTCCATTTTCTCCAAATGTATAATAGCATTGGAGATGCTCTTAGTTCTTCGTCTACATAGTGATATAAGGAAAATAAAAAGTTCAATATAAAAATTTAATACAAGACAATAAAAATATTTAATAAAAAAAAAGCTATTAAAAAAATTACATATAACAATTGTGAAAGATAATCTATGTTTGAAAATGATGATAGTCGGAGTGAAATTAAAAAAAAAAAAAAAAAAAAAGTTCAATGGTTGACCAGGGTGATAATTTGGGAACCGTAGAAAAAAAAAAGTTTATTTAAAAAAAAAAACTTGATACAATATATTAAATGGCAATTTGGTAAAAAAAAAAAACAATGGGTAATTTAGGAAGTTAATTGTTGGTTTGATTTGTAAATAAATAGAAAAGGATGGTCATTTATAAGAGCATCTCCAATAGTATTATCATAAGTAGGAGAATAATCAAAATTTGATTATTTATCCAAAAAAAAACACTATGCAATGGAGTAACTAAAATTTAGCAATAGCAGTTATCAATAGCAATTAATTTGAGTTAAGTTTGTATTTGATGATTGAAATACCCATATCATATATATTCTCTTGTCTTTTATAATTATTTTTTTATTTTTTAGCAAAAAAACTAATATACCATCGTGGTATAATTACAAGTGTACTATCATTGTGGACTATACAATCATCAAGTTTAACAATCTCTGAAAACAATCCTCAAATGCAAATGTGGCAACTTTTGAGGATACAAATTTGTTTATACCATTGGAGATGCTCTAATGGCTTCAAATTTGATGTATATAAATAAATATTGTCCACATGTCATATTATAAAAAGAGAGTGAGTTAAGATAGTGGGTTGAGAGAGTGATTATAGCACTACTCTTAATTAAATTAAATTTATGTCCGATTATTCTAATCAACTTCATTATATTGTTTTCATTAACTTCAATGAAGTCTCAAATTGAGAAGATGTAATAAAGATCATTGATATCATGATTATAGAAAGTATTAAAACTTTTAATGCTTTCTTACCAAAAAAAAAATAAACAAATAAATAAAAGAAAAGAAAAAAAAAAAAGATGATCTTAGGACAAAAACAGCCGTCCCTGAACACTTCCGGCTCAAGAAGAGACGTGTGTCATTAGTTGGCTTTGAAAGCCAAGTAGTACTTCGTTTTTTTCAAGGACCGACTTTTTTATTATTTTATAATTTACTATTTTACCTATCATTAAATTAAAAACAAAACATTGTTTTTTCCCTAATATTTAGGTTATTGTCTTCATCTTCCCACCACAAATACTTCCAACGTATTAAATTATTTATATGCATTAAATGTGTTCCTTTCTTAATTAAAAAAAATGAGAAAAACATAATCATTAAACCACGAAAGCAAAAATAATAACAGCATTTCCAAATGTTTAACACTAAAGTCTACTATAACTTAAAGTTAAAAGAGAATGTTTTGAGAATATATTCACACTAAATTTTTTCCCACTCCAATGTTCCACACTAAACTCTACTCCAAAACAGTATCTTCCCAAATCCCAATAAATTTCCTAATAAATTAAAGATTAATATCCCAATAAATAATTTTATTGAAATAGATTATTTTATTCTTCACTAATGACTCTTATAATATCAAAAATTAAAATTAAAAAATTACTCACATTATTTTTTCCTAACTTTTTCACCTAATATTATTTAATTTATTTATCTCATTAATTTTCACTTAATTATTTCAACTAATTGTTTTTACATAAATTGGGTCATGTGCTACACTCCCATTGATGAGATCAATATTTTGTATACTGACCGGTCAGTATCCAAGCATTATTCATTTTCTATTGTACAAACTTAAATTATTAATACAAGTTTAACATTATTTTAATATGTAATTAATAAGTAAATTAAGTAAATTAAATAAATTAAATATATATATCAATATGGGTGTCATTTTAAAGATCTCAACGAGATCTTTCCAATGGTATAGTTTTTAGGAATACATATCATTTAATTAAGTATAAAAAAGATTAATTTAAAAAGGTAATTAAAAAATAAAGAAAAAAAACTGATGATGTGATATTGTCAGAATTAAAAAACAAACAAGAAAAGTGGGTTGGGCGTTGAGGAACAGTGCATCTTCATACCCAGTGGTACATTGTTACTCAACACACATTTTTTTTTCTTGGACAAATCAAGATAAAGCAACGTTGGAGAGCCCAAAAATGAACAGTACGCTTTATGTTGAAGTTAGCATGGCTTTTGAAGCAGCCTAGGAGTTGCTCTAAGAGTTGTTTGTGCATAAAAAGTCAATCAGTTTGGTTTGGCCATATATATCATTACTATCATTTGAACATGTGACCTTGAAATTCTCAAGGACCCAACTGACCATCAAGTCAGAGACTTAGAGGATATGTTCAATTTAATTTCTTATTGTGGGAATTGAATTACATTATAAATCATAGGTTGCCCTAACTATTAATTTAGTACTTAATTGATGAAACTCTTCGAGAGAGCTATGGTTTCCAAATTTTCTAATTGATGTAAAATCGTATAGTAAAACAAAATAATTTATACTACTATTATTGGCAAAAGTTTATGCACCTAAATGAATTGAACTATCAAGCTTAATTGGTAATATCTCAAATTAAGCCAAATTCATCATAATTAGAAGTGAAACTTCCTCGGATAAAATGAGATAGTCATATATTGACTATTCAAAAGTAAGAGAGAGAGAATATCGAGTTGACTATTAAAAAAGTAAAAGAAAAAAATATTGAGCGGATAATGGATGAATAGACCGTTGTTTTGAAAAACATGAACATTGAAAAACTAAACAAACACCCAGACATGCGGACGCCATCCATCCACAAGGACCACAACCCCACTTTCACAACTATCAATCTACCATCTTCTCAACCTTAATTATTGTTAATTAGTCTTATCATTAATTAATTATTATAATTTCCTCATCCATATTCCAAAAGTCATCATTAAAATTCTTCCATAATATAAAGGGTTGTTGGAGGGGCCCAGTTCAATGTAGATGTGGTGACCCCACTATGCTTATATAGTTATATAATCTCAGAAGATCAACCTTGCTTGCATAAAGTTAAAACTTCAATCCCAATTTCTAGCTCAAAAAAAATATTTTATTAATTATTTAAGTAAAAAATTAAATTGAAAATAATTAGCAACCACACATTAAAGCTTCCTGTTGCTGAAAATTTCAACTAATGAGACAAATGCCAGCTGGCACATGCTGCTGCTGTTTCTTCTTCTTTCTTTTTTATTTTTATTTATTTATTTTATAATATACGTAATTCTAGATATTATTTTCTCCTCTTTGGGATGAAACTATCCAAGGGGACGAAAATTAATACACATGACTTATAAGAACATTGTATATTAATGGTTTTATATTAACGTATATCATAAAAACTTTTTCCATTTTAATAAACTTTAGATTCCCTTTTAAATATATTTTTAATCCTTTTTTAAGGAAATACTAATTGATTGCTAAGTATGAAAAATAAATCAAAATCATGAGACAAATTTGGTTGTAAGAAAAGTAAGTTTTAAATTAATTTTTATTGTTTTTGTTGGAAGAACAAAATCATTGTCTATATAAACAGACTTTTAAATTAACTATATTATCTATATATATATTTTTTACTTCTTTCAAACACACTTTAGATTTATATATATATATATATATATATATATATATATATATTTATATCAATATTAGATGTTCTTTCTTGTCAAAAAAATAAAAAATACATTAAATGTTCTTCAATTTCATCGAAAACTTATCTTTTTTTTTTTTTTTTGACATATCATTTAACACATATCTACTTCCACATCAATTGAAATATAATACAAATCTTGCATCTCAATAACTCTCTCAAACAGAAAGTGGTTCTCTAATAAAAAAAATCTTAAAATTGATTTTTAACGAAAAATAGAGTTTGATTTTTAAAAAACCGAGAAGAGAAAAGAAGTAGGGAAGAGAAAGAATAACAAGAGAATTAAAGGTAACAACAAAATTTGAAATAATAATAAAGATGATTAAATAACATAATAATAGTTATAGGTGGTGTATACTTACAAAAATACAATACAATATAATTAAAGAAAGTGTATTTTTGGCATTAAGTAGGGTTTAATTACAAGTTAAAGAGTTTTTTAAAATTTTTGTTGGGTGTGATTACGAAAGTATAGGAGTGTAGAAAGTTCATCTAATTTACTATTTTTAGAACAAAAATAATAATAAATCACAATTAGTTCCGATTCGGGTTCGGTTTCAGCTAAATCCATGGGTTAGCTATCAAATTCTAATTGAACCCAACATTGAACACTGAAAAGCCCAAGATTGACCCAAAACTAAAATTGAAAGTGCCCATTAAACCTTTTAAACAACCATAAATGACCGAGAAAAACCCAATATAAGCCCATAATGTTTCGGTCTGATAATTAAAGAAAAAAATAAGCAGCCAAGGAACATTAAAATGGTGAGAATCAACTACTTTTAAAATATAGGTAGAAAGAAAGTTAATCACAGTATGTGTATGGTTTACTATCTAAGTAAAAAATAAAATAAAATAAAAACCCCTGCTAGCTGCATCCCCTTCTTAATACCATATATAAGTCCTCTCTCTCTCTCTTTCGGTTACCTTAATTTTAATGGTGTTTGAACTCATATAAAAGTTATTGGCATTTTGATGGTTCTAATTTTAAACATTTGGAGATAAAACGCATTTAGTGATTGATTTCCGTAGGTCTCAATATACCCTGAATCCTAGACCCGTTCGATGTTAGATTTATTTTTTAAAAAAAAATCAACGGGAGAATAACTTATTATAATTTATAATAGTGTGTGGGTGTGTGGCCTAGCTAGGCTAACACTAATGATGAGCTTATGTTAAAAAAACTAAAAATAAAAAAGTCACCAAATTGCCTTGCTTTATGTATAATTATAAAATATAAGTGACGAGATAAGGTTGGTTCGTTGGTAAATCCCTCACACCTACACCTTGAGATCGTGGGTTCGAATTCTCCATTAAAAAAAAAAACACAAATTTATGTAATATATATAAATTATTAGTGCTGCTTTTCTAGAAAAGACATTTCCAATCATACAATCAAATGAAGTATTTATTAGGGAAGAAAAGAAAAGGTAAGGTTAGCAAATGAACATTTTTTTAAATTAATTTGATTTGATACATATTAACAAAAAATACATAATTCTTAAAAGAATATACATTTGATAAATGTCTTAATAATAAAAAAAATATGTTTACAATGGGTACTACTGCTTGATCAAATATTGTTGTCCAAAATTAAACATCTTCCATTCATAAATATTTTGGATAAAAATCTTCTATTCGGTCTCAATTTACCTCATATTTTAAGTTTTGATTAAATTTTAATAGAGTAACGAATAACAATTTAAATAAATTCTATCATTAATCGATTTTAATAATACTTTCTGCATCACGAAATCATTTTTATCTCAGATAAAATGTCTAAATTTACCTTATATTTTTAAATTTGGATTGATTTTTAATAAATTCATAAATAAAAATGAAATAAATTCTATCATCATCATTCAATATTAAGAATAATATTGATGTGTCATGAAATCCTTTACAATTTTTATAGATAAAATTCAAGTCTTGTCGAGAAAATCCAATTTCTTTCACATTTTTGCATACACACTTAGACAAAAAGGCCAATTCAATTCTCAAATCATGAAAGAAATCATATCAAATGCCCAGAATTTATTCTTTAATTATTTTTTGGTTAAAGTGGGGGCAAATGCCCATAATTTATTCTTTAATTGATTTGGAATAAACTTGGATAATTATATAATTTATAGATTTCATGGAAAAAAAAAAAAGCATTATAGAACAAGTGGTTAGTTTTGGAAATAGATTAAATTAGTGAGGATAGTTTTGGAAGTAAAATATTGCATTTCTATTGGATTTGTGTTAAGTGAAAAGTGGAAATTTTTCACTTTTTAAAACAAGTAGTTTTAGGGGTTCATTAAGTAATTTTAACGCTTAAAAAATCAAACAAAATAACTGAATGGAACACATTAAGTACCATTCTGTTTGTTTGTTTTTCCAACTTATATCTTATTTTAAGATATATATATATCTAATAGAAAAAGTAAAAAAAATTGGCTTTTATCTTATTGAAAAAGTGATATGGTAGAGTTTTTTTTTTTTTTCGTAAATTTCCATAAATGTTCTATTACAATTCTTATATTTACAATTTTATTCACACATAATAAAACCTTAAAAATAAATTTTCCAAAAATTCTCAATTTTGAATAAACCCTAAAGCATCCTAACCAACTCAAGGAGGGTTATCTAAAAAAATGATAAAACAAACATACCATAATATGTCTAACAAATTAAGTTCTTACAAGATTTTAGACAAAAATAAATAAACAGCCCCAAGATTGAGAGAATTGGTAGGAAATTCATGACTGTTTCCTAGTAGATTCTCTGACATTGAAAAAGAGAAAGATCCAAGGCTTTTTAAATGCACAATGGAACTGACATAGTCTATTTCTTCTACTCCAATAATATCCACACCCAGACCAATTTTTCAGTGTCCATCACAAAGTCTTTGGTGAAAAGGCTTAAATACAAAAAGCACAACTTCAATTGATATGGCAGTTCATTGTAGCCCAAACACAATATGGACGAAACATGATTTGAATCTTCATCAAATGACACCATAGGTGGGTTCTTAACTGTATGCTACTCATGTGGCTGTTTTCTTACACAGCAATCTGCCAAATACTATCAAAGGGCTTGCGACGACTTCTTGGGCCCGAAAAACCCGTTAAAAAAAGTTTTTTTAAGTTTCATGTCTATTTTGAACCTCATTTAAGTCTAGTAAGAAAAAAATTTCTCCCGATTCAACACGACAGCCATGTCCGTCTTGATCCAAAGAATTAATTTGATCTTGATCACAATAGAAATGGACACGTTTTAAATTAACTCTTTATACTACTTAAAAAATGTATTTGAAACAATAGCATATTATTCAATATGGTTGAATTTTGCTAGGCCATTTGACATGTGTTGATTTTTTACAACCATGGTTCAAGCAACGATAATTACATTATTTAAAAAAATAGCGGGCCGGTACAGTACGGCACGTTGGCACGGCCTTAGGCATGGCACTGCACAGCCCGTTTCCTGGCCGTGCCGGCCGGCCCACATTACATCATTAAACCTTAAGCTAATCAACAACATATATAGTATGCAAGTCATGTGCTCTAAGTTGTAAAAGAAGCGACAATGATACTGTGTTCGGTAGAATCTATGATCATGGGTGAAAAGATGATGTCTAGAATGCAAGGCTTTGAATTTTGGTTAAGAAAAACGAAATGTTAATCACTCTATGGATTATTAACATAACAAAAACATCAACAAACTTTCGAATATAAAAGAACACTTATCCCTGCGGACAATGTAAACTCTTCTAACAGAACCCATGTCTAATTAAACACTAAAGAAAATCATAAACTGCATTTAGAAAAAACATGTAGAAGTGCAAGAGTATCATTCAATTTTGTAGAAATTACAAGCTAACAAATGACCCAAATACTTGAAAGTGACAAGTGATTTTGCAATACGGGTGTTTACGACAATTACTCAAAATTTTAGAAATTTAGTGTCTACCTTATGAAACCCAAATCTGAGCAGAAGATCTAAAAGGCAAAAACAAATTTCAGGAAAACCCTAATTCCTCAAATTTGTTTTATTAACTTGCATATGAGAAAAGTCTCTAATCAATTATCTCTAGCTGTCTCTCACTTCACTTTCATTGATTAATTAATATTGGTTAATGACACTTTGATTGATCCAGTCCTTGTGCTTGCTTAATGTCATTTTAATTAAGTTGATTATTTGACAAGTCATATATAACAAAATGTGTAGAGGAAGCCCACCCTAATCAACCATACCTTAGAGCATCTCCAATGCTGTACCAAATTATTGTGTCAATGTTAAAATTTAGCACATGGTGCAAAAACCATCCTCCAATGTAGTGCCAAATGATGTGTCAAATTTGGTATATGCTATATTGTATGCCAAATCTGACACACAACATATGCTAAATTTGGCACAGCAATAAATGCTCCATTTTTAATTACAAAAATACCATTATATATATATATTTTAAATGAAATAATGAATGTATTAATGGAACTTTACATTAGAACATTAAAAGAAATAATGTATGTATTAATGGTAAGTGTTTACTTTTATAATTCTAATTAATAAAATAATAAAAATAACATTTTAAATAGAATTGTGCATTGGAGCACAATGCTAAATTGATGTGCCAAATATAACATTTTACTCTTTTTTATGCCAAATTTGACATTGACATTGGTATATGCATTGGAGATAGTCTTATCGGGCCAAGAGGCCCAAGACCCACAATTGTTTTAGCTTGAATTGAAATTAATATGAAAAACATTAATTTTTCATATTTTTTGGTAAGGAAATAAAATATAAAATAAAACAGGAACAAAAAAGATGGACATGTCATTAAAAAAATTATGTTTTAGACGGAAACATTGGAGACTAAATTTTAAATTGATTGTCAATCAAATCTATTTTTATGCCACATAAGAATCAAGTCTCTTAACATTGTTACAATGTCAACAATTATTGGTATGTAAGTAACTTTTGCATTGGAGATGCTCTTACAGAGACATATCGGAAGTTAGGAACCCGTTATGTGAAATTTTCCTAAGTTTAGAGCTAACCCTAAAAAAAAAAAAAAAAAATTAAAAAAATAATAATAAAAAAAAATTAAAAAATTAAAAAAAAAAAACAGTGTAGAGGATAGGAGGCAGCCCACCCTAATCAACCGTACCTTATTGGGCTAAGAGGACCAAGACACTCAATTGAAATTTAGAAATTAAGATAGCTTGAATTGTATTGTGGGTGCTTTCATTGGATTCGATATGGTTTCTGTTTGATGTTTCTTTGTTTTAAAGTTTCAGTTTTTATTTTTCTTGGTTGGTGTTAGTTAGCTATTGTAATGCAAGGTTATATATAGGCAGTCCAAGTTTTGTTTTTGTGCTGAATTTTCAACATTTTGTTGTTTGTTTATTGGTTCGAAGGGATTTGAACTGCTTAATAATATCAAGTTTAAGATTAAACATTTTGTTTGAAGCTTCATTGTTATGTTAATTGAATATGTAGTTAATTCTATAAAACTTAAATTTGACTATCTCAAATTGTCAAATTCAAGTTTTGATAGAAGTTTGCTTTGTGTTCTGGCTTCTTGTTAGCTTGGTAATTTCATGGATATGGGTTTATGAGCTTGAAGATTGCATGGAGTGGTTAAATGTTGCAGAATTTTGGACTTTGCAATGTCAGGACATGTGCTTGCCGCATCTTATATTTGCGTCACATGTCTGATCTTTAATGGTTTGGATGCATTACTTAGCACTACACTCATCACCCTGAAGATTTTTTCGTCTATAAAGGCCATTTACCAAAATATATTTCTATGGAAAAAAGAAAAAAAAATATCACTAACACAAAAAAAAATAATAATAATAATAAGGAAACGGCAACAACGTTTTGGGTAAATTTTACTCATTAAAAGTTAAAACTACTCATTAATTAGTAGAAAGTTCTTATAATTTACTATTTTTAGAACAAAAATAATAATAAATCACAATTAGTTTCTGATTCGGGTTCCCAATTTTAATTGAACCCAACATTAAACACTGAAAAGCCCAAGATTGACCCAAAACTAAAATTGAAAGTGCCCATTAAACCTTTTAAGCAACCGCAATGACCAAGAAAAACCCAATATAAGCCCATAATGTTTCGGTCTGATAATTAAAGAAAAAAATAAACAATTTTCAAACCAATGATAATTATAAGCAGCCAAGGAACATTAAAATGGTGAGAATCAACTACTTTTAAAATATAGGTATTTGAGGTAAACCTTAATTTTAATGGTGTTTGAACTCATATAAAAGTTGTGGGCATTTTGATCATTCTAATTTTAAACAATTTGAGATAAAACGCATGTAGTGATTGATTTCTATAGGTCTCGATATACCCCGAATCCCGGACTCGTTCGATGTTAGATTTTTTTTTTTTTTTTTTTTTTTTTAAATCAACAGGATAATAACTTATTATAATTCATAATAATGTGCGGGTGTGTGGCCTAGGTAGGCTAACACTAATGATGAGTTTATGTAAATAAATAAATAAATAAAAGTCATCAAATTGCCTTGCTTTATGTATAAATTGTATAATTATAAAATATAAGTGAGAAGATAAGGTTGGTTCATAGGTAAACCCCTCATACCTACACCATTAGGTTGTGGGTTCGAATCCCCCCCTTAAAGAAAAACCTGAATTTATGTAATATTTAATATATATATATAAATTATTAGTGCTGCTTTTCCTAGAAAAGACATTTCCAATCATACAATCAAATGAAGTATTTAATAGGGAAGAAAAGAAAAGGTAAGGTTAGCAAATGGACATTTTTTTAAATTAATTTTATTTGATACATATTAACAAAAAAATACATAATTCTTAAAAGAATATACATTTGATAAATGTCTTAATAAAAAAACATATTTTTACAATGAGTACTACGTACTGCCAATTTTTCTCTCATAAACACACAATATAAACATATTTATAGTATACTAATGCACATCACCACACTTTTATCATATAAATAATATAACTTCAATCATAATAATACACATGGCAAAAGTGTGATAATGTATATTAATAATTTAATATGCTCTAAATATGCCTATATTGTGTGCCTAGCTACTAGAGAAAAATTGGTACTACTGCTTGATTTAATATTGTTGCCCAAAATTACACATCTTCCATTCATAAATATTTTGGACAAAAATCTTCTATTCGGTATAAATTTACCTCATATTTTAAGTTTTGATTAAATTTTAATAGAGTAACAAATAACAATTTAAATAAATTCTATCATTAATCGATTTTAATAATACTTTATGCATCACGAAATCATTTTTATCTCAGATAAAATATCTAAATTTACCTTATATATTTAAATTTGGATTGATTTTTAATAAATTCATAGATAAAAATGAAAAAATTTGTTATCTTAGAAATCGGATGTCGTTCTCTTAATTTATGTGCCACATTTAGGAAGCCTACCATTTCTCTCCGGTTAAATAGGTACAAAAGGTGTTGGTTTTGTGCAGTGTACTGTGTACCACTAATTCCTAATTTTGGTTTTGGAAAGACTTGACCACCTGTCCTCAAATTTCTTATTTTTGAAATTTTATCTTATCCAATGCCGCACCAAACAATTCAAATTTTACCTTATATTTGATTTATTTAAGTAAAAGCTAATTTTATTCTTAATTTTATTTAAGTTTGTTATGTATTTGGCACTAGTCATGCTTGATCAGCTAACAACAGACTCCATTGACTGAATAAGACTAACGGACTGACTCAATAAAGTTGACTAACAGACTTAACCTGACTAACGGACCGAATTAGCCCACACTAACAACAGAAATCGACTAAGCTGAGATTGAGGCCCAACATTGTCTGAAGCCTAATACAATACAAATATTCTTGCTCTCTTGAAGAATTTCTCGAATTGAACCTGACATTTTTCAAAAAGCATTTTCTTCTGTAAATACCAACTTGTCTAAATTTCGAATCAATTTTTCTTCTTCATTCTTGAGACCCCAGTAACCAAATAAGAATTCTTTGGAGTTTTACTTTTTTTCTTTCAAATCCGAATTCTGATTATGAAGAACAAATCAGTACAAATTACAATCCCATTCATCAAAGGTACATGGAGCAGGTGACAAAATGAAAAGCAAAAACTGAATTCGGGTGGGAGAGGTAAAATAGTAAATGAAGGTTGAGAGAGAGAGAGAGAGAGAGGGGTCAATGATTCTCTGTAAAAAAAAATATCTTGTGCCAGTCAAGGTTGCATTGATTAATAAAAGTTTATCGAATGTTAAAACAAATTATCCCTCTGCTGTTCTTCTCTTCTCCCTCTCTCCCTAAATTAATTCTTATCAAAATAACGTGATTCAACTGCCCCAAAAAGATGAAATCATTTCCCTTTTTAACAAGGATCAAAGATTTTTAACAAGTTGATTCCTATGTATATATATATATATGTTCAAATCAAATTGAGCCAACTTTGAAGTTTAATGTAAAAAGTTTGAGCAAACGTCATTGGCAACAGAAATTGGTGAAACTATTATTTTGTCGAAACTTGTGGAATCACCAACAATAGCGTCCATATAAACATGATTATATACACATTGGCAAACGACCTTTTCAACTTCCACAAAACACAAGTAAATTACTTCAGCACAGACAGATATAACATTAGTAATAAATGTTTTGTTTAGGCAAAAAAAAAAAAAAAAAAAAAAAAAACGGAAGGTACTCTGCAACAATGAAAATGGGGTAGAAAAACCAATTGACCGAGTCCCACTGATCTAGACGAACCCCTCCATGCATGGCTCACATGTACCCACCCAATGACATAATGAGCACATATCATATTTCAACAAAGCTAAACCTTAATTTTAATGGTGTTTGAACTCATATAAAAGTTGTGGTCATTTTGATCAATTATAATTTTAAACATTTTGAGATAAAATGCATGTAATGATTGATCTCTGTAGGTCTCTCGATATACCCTGAATCCTACACCTGAGATTTTTTTTTTTATAAAAAAAATCAACGGGAGAATAACTTATTATAATTCATAATAGTGTGCAGGTGTGTGGCCTAGCTAGGCTAACACTATTGATGAGCTTATGTTAAAAAAAAATAAAAAAGTCATCAAATTGCCTTACTTTATGTATAAATTGTATAATTATAAAAATAAGTGACGAGATAAGGTTGTTTCGTTGGTAAACCCCTCACACCTACACCATAAGGTTGTGGGTTCGAATCCTTCACTTGGAAAAAAACCTGAATTTATATAATATTTAATATATATATATATATATATATATATATATATATATAAATTATTAGTGCTGCTTTTCTAGAAAAGACATTTCCAATCATACAATCAAATGAAGTATTTATTAGGGAAGAAAAGGTAAGGTAAGGTTAGCAAATGGACATTTTTTTAAATTAATTTTATTTGATACATATTAACAAAAATTACATGATTCTTAAAAGAATATACATTTGATAAATGTCTTAATAAAAAAACATATTTTTACAATGAGTACTACGTACTGCCAATTTTTCTCTCATAAACACACAATATAAACATATTTATAGTATACTAATGCACATCACCACACTTTTGTCATATAAATAATATAACTTCAATCATAATAATACACATAGTAAAAGTGTGACGATGTGTATTAATAATTTAATATGCTCTAAATATGCCTATATTGTGTGCCTAGCTACTAGAGAAAAATTGGTACTACTGCTTGATTTAATATTGTTGCCCAAAATTACACATCTTCCATTCATAAATATTTTGGACAAAAATCTTCTATTCGGTATAAACTTACCTCATATTTTAAGTTTTGATTAAATTTTAATAGAGTAACGAATAACAATTTAAATAAATTCTATCATTAATCGATTTTAATAATACTTTATGCATCACGAAATCATTTTTATCTCAGATAAAATATCTAAATTTACCTTATATATTTAAATTTGGATTGATTTTTAATAAATTCATAGATAAAAATGAAATAAATTTGTTATCTTAGAAATCGGATGTCGTTCTCTTAATTTATGTGCCACATTTAGGAAGCCTACTATTTCTCTCCGGTTAAATAGGTACAAAAGGTGTTGGTTTTGTGCAGTGTACTGTGTACCACTAATTCCTAATTTTGGTTTTGGAAAGACTTGACCACCTGTCCTCAAATTTCTTATTTTTGAAAATTTTATCTTATCCAATGCCGCACCAAACAATTCAAATTTTACCTTATATTTGATTTATTTAAGTAAAAGCTAATTTTATTCTTAATTTTATTTAAGTTTGTTATGTATTTGGCACTAGTCATGCTTGATCAGCTAACAACAGACTCCATTGACTGAATAAGACTAACGGACTGACTCAATAAAGTTGACTAACAGACTTAACCTGACTAACGGACCGAATTAGCCCACACTAATCTGAGATTGAGGCCCAACATTGTCTGAAGCCTAATACAATACAAATATTCTTGCTCTCTTGAAGAATTTCTCGAATTGAACCTGACATTTTTCAAAAAGCATTTTCTTCTGTAAATACCAACTTGTCTAAATTTCGAATCAATTTTTCTTCTTCATTCTTGAGACCCCAGTAACCAAATAAGAATTCTTTGGAGTTTTATTTTTTTCTTTCAAATCCGAATTCTGATTATGAAGTACAAATCAGTACAAATTACAATCCCATTCATCAAAGGTACATGGAGCAGGTGACAAAATGAAAAGCAAAAACTGAATTCGTGTGGGAGGGGTAAAATAGTAAATGAAGGTTGAGAGAGAGAGAGAGGGGTCAATGATTCTCTGTAAAAAAAAAACATCTTGTGCCAGTCAAGGTTGCATTGATTAATAAAAGTTTATCGAATGTTAAAACAAATTATCCCTCTACTGTTCTTCTCTTCTCCCTCTCTCCCTAAATTAATTCTTATCAAAATAACGTGATTCAACTGCCCCAAAAAGATGAAATCATTTCCCTTTATAAATATATCTCTCTCATTCTTCTAATCCCATGTCTCCTCTCTCATTAATTCTTTAAAAAAGATTTTTAACAAGGATCAAAGATTTTTAACAAGCTGATTCCTATGTAATATAGGAAACGTCATTACCTCATGAGAAGGTTGAGCAGCATTAAGAAACTTTCCATCCCATTTGACAAAGTTTCGAATCTTTAGCATTGTATCAATATGGTTGAGAGTTATTGCAGCTGATGTCTGTAGACCGGTAAAGCACAGAAAAAATAAAACAGATGAAGAGAGACATTGCTAATAGAAATTTGAGTTCGTATGCTATGGAAGGTTTAGATTTGTATGTGAGCTCAAAGTTTTCTTATAAAGGGATGCAGATTTTTTAAAGTAGAAGATAGGTTTAATTTTAAACTAATTATATATATGCAACCAGCCAAGAACATGAAATTGGTGATAATCAACCACATTTCAAATATAGGTAGAAAGTAGATTAATCACAATACGTGTATGGTTTAATTTACTATCTAAGGAAAAACCATATATAAGTCCTCTCCCTCTCTCTCAGTTACCAAACCCACACCTTTCAATTATCAATGTCCTCCCAATTTCGTAAATATTGGAAAATATGTTAGGGAGTGGTTTAAAGTTTAAACTAGGCCACTAGGGGGATTGATTTAGCATTTGACCAAACATCAAGGCTTTATAATTATTTGACCCATTTTTCAGAATGGTTCTAATTTAACTGGGTAGGATAAAAAGTAAAATAAAAAATAATTAGTTTTATATTAATAACAAAAAAGAAAAAGAAAAAATGTGTGTGTCGTGATAGTTACAAATCAGCTTCGAGTAATGAATTTTGAACAAATTGTTGAACTATACAGCATTACTCTTTGCAGAAGTGTTTAAATCAATCGATAAAATTGTTGATTCAACTCATGTTCCCATCCCAAGCTTCTGAATAACGAAACAACACAAGATTCATCCACATAAGAATGGCTCAACTTTTTAACATCTCCAAGAAAAAAGAAAAAGAAATCTAAAATTTTCTTCCACATGCTACAGCAACAAGGTAAGGTCTTTTTCTTCCCCTCAATTTTCAAAACTACTTCAACTTATAGTCATACACGCCCTCTTAAAAAATTTCTCCATATGCTTAGTGCTGCGTACAGCCAAATTGGGCGAGATTGCTCTTCTACTTCTTCTTAATTCTTTGATTTGATGGACACCGATTGAGTATATGCATTTCCCTGAAGAGAAGGAAAAACGAAATAGATCAGAAACAGTTCTCAAGATTAAACTTACAATGATTCGGTAACCTAATTCATCATAGGGTAGGGAAAAGATGCGAAATAAGGCTAGTGAAATGAATACTACATCATATTGTGAAAACTACACACTTGAAAGCCACTCATCCATTGACTCATCACTAGTTGCTATTCCAACTTCCACCTTCGGGTTTGTAAAATAGTGAAGAGGGAAAAAAAACACAAAAGAGGGAAAAAAAAAAAAAAAACTAGTTTAGAGTGTTTTTAGAATTTTTGTGCCTTGTTTGGTAATTTTAATTCAGGTTAATATTGTTATTAATAAAAAAACTTAAAATGAAGTGTAAGTAAATAATTTGTGAAGTATAAGGAGAAGCTCTCAAAATCTTTCTATACTCCATTTTTTTTTTATTATAAGATAATTTTATCCTAATTAAAATTACTAAAAAGGATAAACAATTAAGATAAAGACTCCAACATTACTTCTTAATATATATATATATATATATAACAAACAAACAAAAACAAAATAATGAAATATATAGGAAAAGAAAAAAAAAAAAAAAAAACTGTAACAAATGGAGGCCGGCCATTGGGAATTTGATGTAGGAGGGTTTATTAGCATTTGTTGTTTGTTTTTTTATGTAGGGGGGTTTATTAGTATTTGACTATCTGTTGTTTGTTTTCATATTGTAGTGTCGAATTGGGCTTGTAAAAGGGTCCTTGTTAGGAGACTAATAGACTATATATATATAGGGTCTCTTTAGGTATTGTAGGGGTTGCTAGATAAAAATTGTTATCAGACTCTTGTTTATGGTTTTATTTCACCAGCCATGGATCTGGCTTGAATCATCCAATTTCTGCTGCACCAGAATTTCCACAGCTTTTTATTTTTCATGGCGTCTTCCTCCAATCCTCCTCCTTTTCATACAAAATTTCTATAGAAAGTAGAAACACATCCAAAAACATAAAAATTGTAATTGTTAAAAATAATAAATAAAAAAATTGTTCAACTTCCCTTTCCTCTTTCCCTTGTAAAGGATCCTCACTTAGTAGACACGTCAAATCTTCGATATTTATCTTCTAATTCGTCCGACTTAAAAGCCTGTGATATCGCTCAGCTGACAATGTTTCAGCAAAATGTTTCGCGGAAAAGTAAGTGATTTCAATCCTTAAATTTGTTAACAGGAAAGCCATCGTTTACAAAGAAACAGGCTGAGCTTTCCTTTCCTCCTGATTTTGCTGACGACTTTCCAGTGGCAATGCAGGTATGACCGCTGCTTATAATTGTACCATCATAGGCATTGTTGACCGCTGTTTACAAAGAATTTTATATTGTTGAGGTTCTAATTGACTGGTGTAGATCGTCCAAAATACAATCATGGGCATTGTTGGGGGTCCTGTTGCCTGGTGTAGATCGTCCAAAATACAATCATGGGCGACAATTCAAAATCAATACTACTTATAGTGTCTCCAACATTATTATTGCCCATGATTATATTTTGGACGATCTACACTAGGCAACAGGAGCCCCAACAACGTAAAATTCTTTTGTCGAAACTTGTGGAATCACCAACAATAGCATGCATATAAACAGGGGCGGATGGTAATGGAGGCTGACCCGGGCTATAGCCGGGTCAGCAATTTGAAAATAATAGTATATATATATTAATAATATATCAAATTGATGATACAGTGCTCCAGCTTTAAATTTATTAATTAGAGTATCAGTTTATTAACTAGAGACGTTAGAGTATCACTGTATATGTCAAATTAATGCATTTCGTAAGAGAGTGCTCCACGTTGAAGATCCCAGGTATTTTTCATTATTTATTTTTTTAAATATCACATCAATATCTTTAAATTTCTTAAATTTCTTTATTTATCTATTTCATACTTAATTATAACAATATATATTTCAAAAATATATACTGTTTGGAGATCTTTCAAATGACACCGATATTGATATATATATATATATATATATATAATTTATTAATTATAAATAAGTTATTATCGTATAAATATTTATTGAAAGAATATTTTTTAAATAAATTACTGTTATTAACAAAACTGTTTAATAATTTTATGTTACAATGTCAAACAACTATACATATTCAAAGCCAAGAAAAAACTATGGAGTGAGAGTGAATCTAGTTTTCCATATAATGTCGGGGATAGGGGTTCAAGTTTGCCTTATTTATCTCAATGGAATAAAAACAAAATTTATCTAATTTTGTTTTAGCACACTCTAACAAAAAATCCTAGGTACGCCCCTGCATATAAACATGATTATATATGCATTGGCAAACGACCTTTTCAACTTCCACAAAACACAAGTAAATTGCTTAGATATAACATTAGTAATAAATGTTTTGTTTAGGCAAAAAAAAAAAAAAAAAAAAACAAAACGGAAGGGACTCTACAACAATGAAAATGGGGTAGAAAAACCCGATATCTAGCATGATATGATCAGCAAAGCAAGAAATGGAATAGAAGCAGTAGAAATAAATACCAGCTTCTTGTCTTCTAAAATGAAAGAACTAAGCATATAAGCATAATCTTGAAGAAAGCCATTCGTTTCTCTCCCTCAAAGCCCTCTGCACTCTGCTCTCTACCAGAATTGTTTTTAAAAGGAAATCCACCAAATCAAGACGTTGTTGAAAGCAGATCCCCGTACTGGTCCCCAAAGAATGCTCTATATTTGGAGGATATAGGATATAACCATAAGCTATAAAATAGGATATGAGCATCTGTAACAATCAGATAATCTTCTCAGACTCCTAACTAATTTATTCTTCCACAAACTAATCCAAATTCAAACTAAAGACCAATTGACCGAGTCCCACCGATCTAGACCAACCCCTCCATGCATGGCTCACATGTACCCACCCAATGACATAATGAGCACATATCATATTTCAACAAAGGTAGTTGAATCTTCTATTTAATTTCTTTTGTATATATCCATAGGATATGCATATGCATACGAAGTATGTAAATACAATTTTGATCCGTGAACACTCTAAAATTTCGTAATTTTTAAATGGTTATAATTTTTTTTATAATTTTCAAAGTGGACAAAGGTTAGTATTTGATTTTTGTGGGACAAATTCGGGAAACCAAAAGAAAAAAAAAGCTAATGGTCTAAAAAATTTACTATATATTCTTACATATGTTTGGGTAACTCTGTAAAATTTTAATGAATATGGAAGTGTGGAGTATTTAGTTAAAATTCTTGGAGTAGGGAACGGTCCGTTCTGAAAATCTAGACTATAGTCTATAAATGAATAATTGAGGTCTTTTAATTCAATTAGACTGTTTTGGTGATGAAATTATGATCGGATTTTAATTGTACTTAGTATAGGATTCAGCCTAGCATGTTACAACCATCTCAATGCATGTCTTTCTTCTCTTTTTTAATTTTTTTTTTTACTCAATTAGCCATAGAGTAAAAAGTATTAATTAAATAACTAAATATTGTTGTGTAAATTAGAAATTGACCCAGATCATTTGTCATTTGATTTTTGAAAAGTTATTTTTCGTAATTTTATTTTGTAATGGGTGGTAGATAATATGAATTTGAGTAAATTGTTTATAGAATCAAATTTTGGGTGGTCCTTTCCATAATCCTTACCCTTGTTCAAGTTTATCAATCTCTTTCAAAACTTTGTAAACAGAGCTTCAATTATACAAAACTTTTCAAGAATTGAATTTGTTTTGGAAATTGATACAATCAAGTAATTAATATCCATCCAAATTGGGACACTAAAATTTGACAGCTGATTTGAGTCCTTTTATGTGAATCAAGAAGCTCTTATAAACCGGTTGGTTTAGGGTTCTATCTATCTCTCAAAAGAGCAAAAACATATATTAAAAAAAAAAAAAAAAAAAAAGGAGAGGATCCAGATCCAAAACGGCACATCAATTTCTAATAATTGCTAGAATTACTCAAACAAAACAAAACACTAGGATTGCACACATAAATTTATTTATTTTTTGAAACGGCAAGCTTTATTAAAGCAAAGGGAACACAACAAACAAAACAGGGAAAGCAAGGGCACCAAGCGCCCAGCCCACAAGCCAGAAGAACAGGGGAAAAAACCGCAACACATACACGGACACCACATGACCACAAGCTCACAGCCAGCAACAAAAAAAAAGAAAGGAAAAAACAGAAACAGAGAAAACAGGGAATACAGCGCACAGCACACATAGATCAGATAACAATTTCTTGATTTTATTGGTTTCAAGATGAAAAAATATATATATAAAAGTATATTAACAATTACAACTGCCAAGAAGAAGAATTACCATGCTGACTGCTAAGGAAAGTTTTGCCATTGCTGTTTAGATATCGCTTTTAGGAAAAGAAAAAAAAATACATGTCAGGGAAACAAGAAAGAAAGCTCAACAAAACAAAAAATGTATCTAGGTGCAATGTACCAAGTTCGAGTCGTCTCTACCGCAGGTTGTATATAATAAATACCTTGCTACTCCACTTACAAATTTTTGGTTGTCTAGGAAAGGGTAAATACAAGATTAATGTTATTCAGAGGTGTTCTTATATATATATATATATATATAACAAAGAATCAAGAATATTAAAAACACTAATGCTAGACAACTTAAGAATCAATCTATTTTCGGGATAAGATTGAGATATCGTGTCATAAATACTAGTGCAGAAGACTTTGTTGTTGCTTATAATACAAAGGCTTCCTGATGTTGGACACCCTTCCGAGAGGCATTTGGAGGGGCAAACAATCGGGAATTTACCCGTAATGCATCAGCATTTTCCGTATAAAAAAAAATAAAAAAAAAAAAACATTTAGTCCAATTTTGTTTCTTTGAGTTTTTAGCCAACATTATAGATGACATATATTCTTATATTGTAAATAGGAATTGTGGTGTCTAGCTCCTGGTAGGTGGGCTTTTGGCTCGGGTGAATCGGTTTGGTTGAGTGTGACTGCTATTTATGATGTAACCATTATAATTTTAAAACAAAGAGCAAACAAAAATTGGAGATCTAGGAGAACAAAGTTTTCTCATGAAGATTTCTTTCACTTTTCTGGGTTTAAATCAAGGCTTGTAGGAGATAAGGAACATATCGATCTTCGTTTTTTTTTTTTTTAAATAAAAACTGGAATTTATTTTTTCCCTTTTTTTAAGGATATTTTTTAATCAATTTCTTAAAGATAATTTTTTATCTATCTTTTAAAATATTTTTATTTTCTTTGTCAATTTCTTTAATTTTTAAAAGATTTTATTACAAGTTTATTCATTATTTCATACAATAATTATTATTTTTTTGAAAGCAATACAAGATTTTTTTTTTATTTTTTTTTTTATCGAGATTCAAGCTCAACAATTTATTTTTTAAGAAAATAGTCTACAAGTATTATTTTTAGAGTATTAAGACTTTTACTAATAAATTGTAAGGGTATTTTTTACTTTTTCAAGTCAAACAGTCAACCATCAAATTAGATGGAATTCTATTGTTGACAGGGGCGTTTGTTGCAATTAAGTCTATTAGTTGAATATTATGCCTTTAAGGAAAAACTCAGGTTATGTTATTGCAATTAACCCAAACTTTATAAATACGGTTATAACGCAATGGTTAACTTAATATAACCCTAAATTGTCTCCGAGTTTTCTCTGTATTTTTTGTCGTCTGTTCTACTCTAGAGTCTAGACTTGTCGCCCATCCTGCACTATGGAATCGCTGCAAAAGCCCCTCCAAGTTCAGAACTTAGCCATCACGGATCTTCTACCAGAGCTGATCGTCAATATACTTTCGAGATTGTCAGTTAAGTCTCTTTGCCGATTCAGGTGTGTATCAAAGTTATGGCTGGCTTTAATCAACCACCCTCGATTTGTTAAAATGCATCTAGCTCATACTCAAAGAGAAAAGTTGTTCATGTCTGCTGGAGACAGCAATTTTATCTACTCCAGAAAAGCATCCCTTTACTCTATCGACCTTGAAAGCATAAGTTATGATGTCAACAAAGTTGATGCAGTGAAAATTGATATTGCAGGGTTTATATCAGATCTAGATATTGCTGCTTTTGAATTAAATCATTTGGTTAAGTGGCATACATGGTGTATTATTAGTTCTTCTAATGGTTTGTTGTGCATACATCCCGTAATGCATCAGCATTTTCCGTAAAAAAAAAAAAAAAAAAAAACATTTAGTCCAATTTTGTTTCTTTGAGTTTTTAGCCAACATTATAGATGACATATATTCTTATATTGTAAATAGGAATTGTGGTGTCTAGCTCTTTTTCTCTTGCCGCTGGAGCTGGTAGGTGGGCTTTTGGCTCGGGTGAATCGGTTTGGTTGAGTGTGACTGCTATTTATGATGTAACCATTATAATTTTAAAACAAAGAGCAAACAAAAATTGGAGATCTAGGAGAACAAAGTTTTCTCATGAAGATTTCTTTCACTTTTCTGGGTTTAAATCAAGGCTTGTAGGAGATAAGGAACATATCGATCTTCGTTTTTTTTTTTTTTTTAAATAAAAACTGGGATTTATTTTTTCCCTTTTTTTAAGGATATTTTTAGGGATGGCAATAGGGCGGGTTCGGGGCGGGGTGGCCTTCCCCGCACCCCACCCCATTTATTTTTTGAAAACCCATCCCCTCATAAAACTCCACCATAGATGGAGCGGGTTGGGGCGGGGCGGGGTACAACGGTGAGTGCTTTCCCCATCCCCACCCATTTACCCCATTTATATATATTTTTTTATTTAAATAACAAATATATAACTATTGAATATGATAGTTATATTCATTTTTTTTTTTTTATCAGTTAAGTGCTCCCCATCTTCTTTTTCTTTTGTTGCCATCGTCTTCACAGTCAATTGGGTTTGTTTCCACCCTATGTTGTTCTTCTATGTTTACACAATTTTCTCTTGATGACATCAGTATTGGATCTTCACTTTCTAGTGTATCTGTAGACATATTTGTGCCTACTTGAAGTAGTGATAAACGAATTAAACTTAATTCAAGAGTTGAGAATTATTTAAGTAATAAACTTGATAAAAAAAACTGTTGTCATTAAACTTATAATTTTAAAAGTTATTTGATAAAGAAACTTATTGTTTGTCCTATTGTGTTTGAAGTTTAAGCTTGAACAGTGAACTTCGAGTTGTTTGAGGATTAGAGACTTAGAGTTGAAGTTAGTGGCTAGGGTTTTTTTTCAATAGTAATTTGTTTTGTCACTTTATGTTAAATAACGGTGGAGAGATGTAAAGTTAGGGTTAATATGTATATATATATATATTTCTTTTTTTATATAGATATATTTATTTTCTTTGAAACTACGTAGTTTAACTAAGCATTATTTTAAGCGGGGTGGGGAGTATAAAACCCATCCCCACCCCATACCCATTGCGGGTTAGACTATCTATCCCCATCCCCGCCCCATCCCCACCAAATTGAAACCCATCCCCACCCCAAAAGTGCGGGTCCCCACGGGGAATTTTGCCATCCCTAGATATTTTTTAATCAATTTCTTAAAGATAATTTTTTATCTATCTTTTAAAATATTTTTATTTTCTTTGTCAATTTCTTTAATTTTTAAAAGATTTTATTACAAGTTTATTCATTATTTCATACAATAATTTTTATTTTTTTGAAAGCAATACAATATTTTTTTTAATTTTTTTTTTTATCGAGATTCAAGCTCAACAATTTATTTTTTAAGAAAATAGTCTACAAGTATTATTTTTAGAGTATTAAGACTTTTACTAATAAATTGTAAGGGTATTTTTGACTTTTTCAAGTCAAACAGTCAACCGTCAAATTAGATGGAATTCTATTGTTGACAGGGGCGTTTGTTGCAATTAAGTCTATTAGTTGAATATTATGCCTTTAAGGAAAAACTCAGGTTATGTTATTGCAATTAACCCAAACTTTATAAATACGGTTATAACGCAATGGTTAACTTAATATAACCCTAAATTGTCTCCGAGTTTTCTCTGTATTTTTTGTCGTCTGTTCTACTCTAGAGTCTAGACTTGTCGCCCATCCTGCACTATGGAATCGCTGCAAAAGCCCCTCCAAGTTCAGAACTTAGCCATCGCGGATCTTCTACCAGAGCTGATCGTCAATATACTTTCGAGATTGTCAGTTAAGTCTCTTTGCCGATTCAGGTGTGTATCAAAGCTATGGCTGGCTTTAATCAACCACCCCCAATTTGTTAAAATGCATCTCGCTCAGACTCAAAGAGAAAAGTTGTTCATGTCTGCTGGAGACAGCAATTTTTTATCCTCCAAAATATCCCTTTACTCTATCGACCTTGAAAGCATAAGTTATGATGTCGACAAAGTTGATGCAGTGAAAATTGATATTGCAGCGTTTATATCAGATCTAGATATTTCTGCTTTTGAATTAGATCTATTGGTTAAGAGGCAGCGTATTATTGGTTCTTCTAATGGTTTGTTATGCTTTAGACTTGGAAAATATTTCTGGTTGTATAACCCTTCTACTAGAGAGCGCAAACAAGTACCTGATTTTAATTTTCCAAAATATATGAATTCTGGCTTTGGCTTTGGCTTTAGTTACGTTGATTCTATTGATGACTACAAGTTAGTTATATTACATCGTCCAGGAAATATTGTTGATATCTATTCTCTGAGAAAAAATTCCTGGACAAGTATTCAACATGATTTTTGCATTAGGTATGGTATTTTTCAAGAGTTGGGATTCCCTCTAAATGGAGCTATTCATTGGGATTCGTATTACGTCGATAATGATTTAAATCCTGATACCATTGATAGGGTGATTATTGCATTTGATTTGGTGGAAGAAAACTTTAAAACCTTACATCTACCAACAACAGAACTTTTAATTGCCCAGTATTTTGGAATTTTCAAATGCTTTCTTTCCTTCTTAGACAGAAACATTGACACACACAAGTTATGGGTTATGAAGGAATATGGCGTGACAGCATCTTGGACTATAATTTCTACAGTGAACTCGTCATGTGATCTACGACCAATATACTATTTGAAGAATAGTAACACAATGATGTTGAATAGAGACTATAGATATTATCAAGAATTGGTATTTTATAATCCAAAATGTCGGAAATTTAAAAAAATAGAGGTTAATGGTAGTCGAGAGTTTTATGTCGATAGTCATATAGAGTATGTGGAGAGTCTTGTCTCACTCAATTATGAAAATCACTTCAGAACCGAAGGTAATCAATCATCCCTTCTTTTATATATATATATATGCCTGTTTAATTCGACTTCCTTTTCCTTTGTTGCATTTGTTCTGGTTTTAACAAAAGGTTGTGTACCATTTTGTTGCAGATAAGTTGTTGGAATATTGGTTTTAAGTAGAGGAGAGCAATGCAAGACTATTGAAGAACACAATTTGGTTTTGCTCTTTCTGCAATTGGGGAGATCATATTTCCCTTTTAAGTAGACAGAATAGTTTTCTAAGTAGAGAGAAACGAGAAACGTTTATCTTTTAGCATTTTGGAATGAATATTATGTTACTGAATTTTTGTTACAATTATTTTTTTAGCCTTTTTGCTGGCTTCAAGACTTTTGATTCTTGAATTGATTTATTTTTGTGACATCAATTTAGTTGAATTTTGGATTAAATTTTTGAGTTGTCTAGCATTACTTAAATTTATTAGTTTTTTTTTTTTTTTTTTTTTGGATGGAGAAAACCCGGATCTGCAACCTCGTGATGCATGTATGAAGGTGTTTACCACCACACCAATCTCATCTCATCTACTTAAATTTGTTAGTTGATTGTGTTATTCGCAGAGAATTCAATTTTTATGAGATTTATTTTAAATTTTAGTTTTAATCAACATTATATTATTGTTGATTATTTTCATTTATTAAATGAGTTTGTACCACATTGGGACTGGTTGTTGTATCTCAAAAATTAAAGGGTTTAGTATTAGGTAAATGGAATTGTGATTGATCATATAGTGAGATTAGACTTTATAAGCATGGTCCGGAATACTATTCTCATTAATCCACTATTGAGAGAGGTTAGCACTACAAGAAAAATTGATATTTACGAGCTATGAAAAATATCGCAAAATCCTTTTTACGGCATTTAGTAAAATGTTATTACGAAAGAAGTCACAAAAGAATACTAATCTATTACTATCATGTCACAAATACTGTAACAGACGTTTAGGATTTGGGGCAGCAAAAAAATTGCAGCGTATAAGACTTTTTAGGGCAGCAAAAAAATGTCACGTACCAAACGTTTTGGGGCAGCAAAAAAATTGCAGCGTATAAGCCTTTTTAGGGCAGCAAAAAAATGTCACGTACCAAACGTTTTGGGATAGCAAAAAAATGTTGCGTAAAAGAAGTTTAGGGTAGCCAAAAATGCCGCTTAATAAAGGTTTAAGCAAAAACAAATGCCGCAAAAACAAATGCCGCAAATAAAAATGAATACAAAAACTAATATAATATCAAATTGAATATTCAAACGTAACATTAAATTGTCTAAAACTCTACTACCAATAACATATTACAAAATATAGTCTACCACCATAAAGCATACTATCATTTCAATATATATATATATATATATATATATAGGCACAAGTGTTCATTGAACTTCAAGATCAATACAGTTGTCGACCGTCGATGCCATCAAAAGGATACTATTAATTGAGAGAACCAAATGATCATGTTAGTGTCCTGAATGCTTCTTATCAACGTCTTTGTATTAAGTTCCTTGAGCAAGCAATTCAAAATATTATCTTATAAGAATGCTTTTTAGCTCATTATGTCTGCTTAGACTTGAGCATATCACCAAAATCCTAGAAGGCCTATGCAGCCCTACGAAACAGCTACAACTAATCAACTTCCAAAATATGGTTGGCTTTTATTTAAAGTTACAACCTATACAATTTGAAACAAGCATCCGTTCAACATATTAGCAAACACAAAAGGGAATTCGTTAAACTGCAAGCCACTCACAATATCAATTCATCATCTATACATTATTTCCTTCCTCCAACCGTGTATTCCTGATTATATATGCAATGTCACAGCATGTAACTTAAGATTAACATAGCAAATTCAATGAAAATGGACCTAGAAGTAAATTTCAAAATAATCTCTTTACATATTACGAGACCCAGGTAGATCTGCATAGATTAAAGGAATGTTGTATCTATTATTCTTTTCTGAGCCATGCGACTAGATGATACTATCAATTCCAGTTATCATGGGGCTGAAACTTTTAGGCACAAAAGGTCAACCAAGAAATAAAATGTTGTAACAAGTACGGAGATCATGCTTATAATTCACTTGAACTGAATGGCATTAATGAATGCTGCTGGTGTGAAATCAAGATATCAGAAGCAATCAATAAAGTGGGGGAACAGTGAAGCACAATGGCATCAGGAATGTGCTATTTTATTAGAGTTAACAATTCAGTTAGCCATGCTTTAATCTGTTGTAGGTTCCCTAAAATAATCAATTCCTTGCAGTTTAATTGAAAATTCACTTCACTCTGCATTCAACAATCTATTAAAATCAAAGCCAAACTTGAGATCATATCTAAGATCCTTAATCGTCTAATTTATGCTTCTAAATAAAGCATCATGATTCTAAATTTATACCACTTGCATACTAGTTGTGCTTTGTTAAGCTCAAATTAAATGTGAAATCAGAAACAATAATCCAAATTTACTATCATATGTGCAAATTATGTTACAAGAAAGAAGCAGCATTATTCTAAAAATTTATATCACTGAATGGAAAAATGATCAAAATGTTCCCACAACTAAATTAGTTTGCAAATTACAAGGTCATGGAAATTTTCCTTACTTTTTTTTTCCCGGAAAGCAGAGGCAAAAAGAATAATAACTTAATCAAAGAAAGAATGCTCAATCAAAGAAATTATACAAAGACAACACAGTGATCGAATAATAACGTAAATAAAAAAAAATTAAAAAAATAATTAGAGAATTAATTGACACAATTGAATCACTTATGGTACTTCTGCAATCACAGATTGAATAATATTGTAAATAAATAAAAAAATACCTAGAAAAAAATTGGAGATCGTATGAAATCAGAGACAAAGACAAAAGACGGCGTTAGCGATGGAGACGACCACAGCTGGAAAGACGGTTGGGCATTGACGGGAAATCAGAGATTAATCAACAAATCAGAAATCAGAGATAAGATATCGTAAAAAATTGAGTAACAGATCTGAGGTTAGAGTATCATATATTGAGAGAAGTAACCTCTGAAGGTGATTCCGAAAATCTGAGATCCGTTAATCGAGAGAATCAAAGATTGCAAGTGATGAAAATTCGATGAGGCAAAGGTAATTGAGTGACTATGTCGGTTACTCAGACGAGGAAATTTGGGGAAATTTAAAGCAGACAAAAAAAATTTTTAAATGTTTTCTTTTGTAAATAAAAATTTCTTCTTTTTTTTTGATGAAAAATTGATTATTAAATGTTTAAATAAAAAAAATCTGGGATGGAAAATCACCTTTTTAGAAATGCTCCTAAATTATTAAAGCTTTTTAAAAATGATATTATAGTGAATAATAAAAGCATTTTTTATTATAAATCCTATAATTGAAATCAATTACAACATTTAAAAAAAAAAAACAAATGCAGTAAAATTAATATCGTAAAAGGTGAAATTTCTTACTGTGTAAGTTACATTTAGGGCCCGTTTGGTAGCTGAGATAGAATAGGAATGACTTTTACTTAATCCGATTCTCATGTTTGGCTAGCAAGATAGGATAAATTAATCTCATCTCTTTATTTTATTCCATCCATTGCAATGAGATAAAATAGTACAATACAATAATATTAGATTCATTTGTTTCCCATGTCTTAATTACACAAACACCATTAGTCTTCTTCTTCCAATCTTCTTCATCTTCTTATGCGGATTTATGGGGTATTGTTTGGGGTAATTTTATTTGACTTGACATGTCAGTCATGAGCCCGTAATTTATGTAATCAAGTCTCCACGACATTAAGTCACGTCAACTCAACAGGCCACGTGCGACAGTGGCGAATTGGGAAGTAGCGAGTAAGTCGCCTAACAAAGAAACCTTCCCGTTGAAGCATCCCCGACTGGCGAATTGTATCAAGCAAGAAATGACAAAGGCACCATAAGCAATTTCTCTTTCTCTATTGTTACGACAACTGTGGTTTTTTTTTTTTCCTACTTTAGGGTTTTCCACGTACAAATCTTGGTGTCTTTATTGTTTCTTATTATTTTTCTCATTTGCTATTTATTTCATCAATTCACACATATTATAGAAATACGATCAAGATCACACATCATTGGTTCATCTGAGCACTGATCAACCAATGTGTTATTGATTAGGTTTCACCAAAAATTGACGTCAATAATGTGTTTTTTTTTTTTTTTTAACTCTTGTATCTATGATTATGTTTTTAAACTCATTTATCTGTGATTTCAAAAATAAAAACCCATGTATCTTTGATTTTTTATTTTTTATTTACCAGTTATTGCTTTTGATAATCTATAGATATCTAGTTGATTTTTTTTATATTTGAATATCAAATAAATTCTTCCGAAATTAAATTGCATATTTATTGGTAATCTTTTATTATTTCCTTTGAGTAATTATACAAATACCATTTTTTTTTTAAGTGAATCTAAATTGTACGAATAAATTTTATTAATTGATTTTTTTTTCTTGGCTTTTGCATATAACTTTTTAAAAAAAATATTATAATAATTTTGGATATCTGGAGGGGGAGAGAGAGAGACTCGAACCAACAACCTCTTAGTATATCTGTGAGGGGTATACCATTGAACAAACCTCAACTTGTTAGCTTTTGTATATAATTGTTTGATATTGCAACCTACGATATTAATTGGATTGTCAAGTTATAAAAAAAAATACCTATTTAGGCATGTCAATATAATTTATTTACTTTCAAAGAAAATTTATTTACATTTTATGATTTTTTTTTAGGTTAACAATCAATATTATAAATTAAACATGTTTGTATAAATTCAAGAAAATAGCATGATTTGATGAGAGAATGAAGAAGTTAAATCTAGTTAGTGTTTATATGCTAATCCCACAAGCTACTAGCACATCCGACATCACAACAAAATAATAATAATACTAATAATAATAATAGAGAGATACATATTTTGAGAGAATGAAGAAGTTAAATCTAGTTGGTGGCTTGATGATTGACTACTTTGAAAATTGTGTTTTAGCCTTCAATAATTTATTTTATTCGTTTGTTTTGTTTCTGAATTTTCTTTTAATTAGAATAATTTGATAAATATAATCATAAAACAAGGGTAATTAGTAATTAACTTTCAACTTTTTTCATAAAAAAACCAGCCCAGGCTAGTTTTCAACTTAATTGGTGTGTACTTATTCCTCATTCTCATTCACGTAAGGGTGAGGTTCAAAACAATAATTATCCACATACCACATGGTGTGTACTTAAGAGCTTCTCGATCGTTGGCGCTATGGTGTTTGGTGCTGCGTGCGGTGCTTTCTTGTTTCGATCACATTTTTCAATTTTTTTATAAATTAAAAATAAAAAATAAAAAAATAAAAAAAAAACATAAAAGTTTGAAATTATGTTTGTAGAAAAATATGGATTTTTTTTATCATTTTTTTTAATAAGTAGATAAATAATTATAAAAAGTTTTGAGATTACAGATTTTTTAGTTTTATTTGATAAGCAAATTAACTATTTTATCCTTGAGCATTAAGGTTAACCATATATAAGGGTTGCCTCCAAGTAATTAATATCTTTAGTCGAATATTTTGTTACGAATACGGTGTAAGTTTATACAATTAACACTAAAATAATATTCATTCACTTCCCTTTTTTTAGAATGATATGATTATATATATATATATATATATATATATATATATGTTATGTTTAATAGTTTTCTTAATTTTTTTTCAATGCATTTCATAATTTCTGTAATTTTTTTTTTTAAAAAAAGACTTCTTTGAGGTAAACCATAATTTTAAGGGTGTTTGAACTCATATAAAAGTTGTGGGCATTTTGGTCATTCTAATTTTAAACATTTTGAGATAAAAAGCATGTAGTAATTGATCTCATAATGTTTCGATATACCCATAATACCACTTATTATAATTTATAATAGTGTGCGGGTGTGTGGCCTAGCTAGGCTAACATAATGATAAGCTTATGTTAAAAAATAAGGAAAATGCTTGGGTACTGATCACCTAATGGGATGTTGCCGCGTGGCCAAAACTCTTTCAATTTTTATATTTTTCTCATTGCTTTGAGTTACGTGGCAACCAACCATTGGGTTGGTCAATATCTTGGGTACTGGCCAGTCAACACCCAAGTGTTGACCAAAAAATAAAGTCACCAAATTGCCTTGCTTTATGTATAATTATAAATTATAAGTGCTGCTTTTCTAGAAAAAAAAAACATTTCCAATCGTACAATCACTTGAAGTATTTATTATGGAAGAAAAGAAAAGGCAAGGTTAGCAAATCGATATTTTTTTTAATTAATTTTATTTGGTACATATTAAAAAAAAAATACACGATTCTGAGGAGAATATACATTTGATAAATGTCTTAATAAAAAAAATATCTTTACAATGAGTACTACTGCTTGATATAATATTATTGTCCAAAATTAAACATCTTCCATTCATAAATATTTTGGACAAAAATCTTCTCTTCGGTCTAAATTTACCTTATATTTTAAGTTTTAATTAAACTTTAATAGAGTAAGGAATAACAATTTAAATAAATTCTATCATTAATCAATTTTAATAATACTTTATGTATCACGAAATCATTTTTGTCTCATATAAAATGTCTAAATTTACCTTACATTAAATTCGGATTAATTTTTAATAAAGTCATAAATAAAAATGAAATAAATTCTATCATCATCATTCAATATTAATAATAATATTGATGTGTCATAAAATCCTTTACATTTTGATTGATAGATAAAATTCAAGTCTTTTCAAGAAAATCCAATTTCTTTCACATTTTTGCATACACACTTAGGCTGCAATTGATTTTTTGTTTGAACACTAAACATTACTGAATTGTAGTAAAGACTGAATAGTGTCTGAAAATTGAAAATTGAAAAACATGTTAATTTTTTTGACTGAAAACTGAATATAAGTGATAATTTATTTGTTTTTTTTAAGTTACAAATATCTGAAAATAAATACTTTTATATCTATACCCTTTCAAATGTTATTTGTTATTTATTTACATTTTAATATATTAAAAGATAACTATAGCAAGTAATTTAAACTATTATTTGTTATATATTTACATTTTAATATATTAAAAGATAATATATAATAAATAATTTTAATAGTTAAAAAAACAAGTAATTTTAAAAACAAAAAATTTAAAACATTATAGTTTGAGGCCCTCACTTCAATTTTGCTATGTGGAACTTTGATAATTTTAATGTCAAACTCTAAAATAAAATTAATAAAACTAATCAAATTATGAAAAAAAAAATTAAAAAAATCCTTAACATATTTTGTTTGTGAGGATAGTTTTGGGAATATAAAACTGCTTTAAATTTAAGTTGTTTTTAGTTAAGTGAAAAGTGAAAAAAAAATTCACTTTTATTAAAAAGTGATTTTAACAGTTATTTAAGTGATTTTATCACTTAAAAAATCAAACAAACAACTTAATGGAACACATTAGATGCCGTTAAATGTTAAGTGAAAAAATCAAACAGGCCCACAAAAAGGCCAATTCAGTTCTCAAATCTAGAAAGAAATTATATCAAATAAGAAATCAACCTTTAAAATTACGGATGATAATTTCACTCGACCCCAAACTGTGTGGATTGGGTATGAATTTTGTTATTCGGATCACGAACTGGGTTTCAATGTAAACTCGAAGCAAGTCGGGGTTCAAGTTTGAAAATAAACCTGAATATTTATAAATAAATAAAAAACATAAATTCAAGACGAGTCATTTTGGATTTGTACTTTGTAGGTTGAAACTCGAACCCAAATAATTTCTTGGGTTTGGGTTTCATCAAAACCCAAGTATGTGAAATCATTCGGGTTCATGATGGGTTTCAGGTTGAAAAATGTTTTGAGTGTTCGGGTTTGGCCATCCCTATTCCCTAGTTAAAATCACCCGATACAAGTTAGTTATGTAGCTAGTAAGTAACCCACCAAATCAAAAACCCACTTTTTTTTGCTATAAATTCACAACACACCCTCCACCATGTAACAACTACCTCTTAAACTTGTCAAAACACCCAAAAAAAAAAAAAAAACTTTAATGGGTCATCACAGAAGACGCAGTTTCTTTGATTCATTCACTCTAAATCCACTACCATATCGAGTTCTTCTAATCCTGGCTGTAACATTTATCTTCCTTGGAATTTCATGGTTCTTCAGCTATGAAGAGGCCATTGAGAGTGCAGAGAAGCAGATGAGTTGGATACTTTTCGCTACACCGTTAGTCTTGATCATCCTTGTTAGATGGTTGTCGTCCTACGAGACCGACATGTTCTTCTCCTCCAAGGACCCGTGGGAGCGGCGCTGCAGCACCCACCACCATCCCTCGGAAGGGAGCTCGCCGTGGGGGGGTGGCTGCTGTCATTGTTTTGCTGCTAGTTCTTGAGCAATATCAATCTGCCTTCCATGAAAGCTGGTTTGTTAGAATTATCATATTATAACAATATATAATAATAATAATAATAATAATAATACTAGAAGAGTGATTTTGTTTATATTATTAGATCAAAAACTAAGTAACTCTGCAAGTTTTTATAGTTGTAAATATTGGAAAATATGTTATTATATTATATAGTTTGGATTTTGGTTATTTCTTTTTTATTATATTGAATGGTTTTCAATTTAAAGCATATACTTTTAGTTTATATATATATATATATATATATATATATATATATATTGATTTGCCTTATTTGATTGCTGCAGAAACTGGGAAAATTATGTATGTTCATGTCAATCAGGTTCAATTTCTGGGAAAATTATAATTGAACTATTTTGAAAATTATAAGACAGAAAAAAAAAAAAAAAATTCAGAGTTGAACTACTAGATTATTAATTATTTTCGTGGACTTTTAGAGCATCTCCAACAGTCTACCTTGGAGACTCCCTTAAACAAGGGTGGATGTTGATGTAAGGGGCCATGAGCATCTCCAATGCTGTGCCATTTTGTTGTGCCAATGCTAAAATTTGGCACAGAATACAAAAACTTTTCTCCAATGCAGTGCCAAATTTGGCATATGCTAAACTTTGTGCCAAATTTGGCACACAATATAGCATATGCCAAATTTAGCACAGCAATAGATGCTTATTTTTTAATTATAAAAATATCATTAAAATAATTTAAATTTAATATACATTAATGATATTTTAATTAAAATTTATTTCATCTACAACAATTCTATAAAAATTCAATGTTCTTTCATTTTTGTCTATTCATTTTTTTTTTTTTTTATTCATCTCCAAATTTCATATCTTCCATTTGTATATACAAGATTATTTTTTCAATGGAAGGGAATCAAAATCTTTCAAAACGTGGAAAATCATTTACAAATAACCAAGATGTAGCCATCTGCAATGCTTGGTTGGCCATCACCCAAAATCTCAGAGAAGACAATGAGAGCAGAGGAAAGAGACGAAAATAATGGCAACCTAATTTGTGTTCTAGAATCTGGTCTGAAGTAAAAAAATGAAAAATAAAAAATAAAAAAACTCAGAGAAGACAATGGGAGCAAGGGAAAGAGATGAAAATAATGGCAACCTAATTTGTATTCTAGAATCTGGTCTAAAGCAAAAAAATAAATAAAATAAATAAAATAAAATTCAGAGAAGACAATGGGAGAAGGGGAAAGAGACGAAAATAAAGAATGCAAACAATTCCAAAAAAAACTAATGAATGCATTAATGATATTATTTGACTTTTATAATTTTAATTAATAAAATAATAAAAATAGCATTTTAATCATAATTGTGCATTGGAGCACAACGTTAAATTGTTGTGCCAAATATAGCATTTTACACTTTTTTGTACCAAATTTGACATTGACAATAGCACATGCATTGGAGATGGTCTTAAGGGAGTATGTACTCCAACAATACTCCCTTAAATGGTCCCTTTAATAATTTTTTATTATTATTTAAATGTTAAGTGTTGTGTAATAAATATTATATATTGTTTTTTATTAAAAGAGTTTTAAACAGATTTTAACAGAAATATTTATCAATCCAACGTCATATTTTTGTTAAATAATAAAAAATCAAAAACCTACTCTTGATCATAGTTTAACGGTAATATCCTTCAATGCAACTTCATTATTTTGTTATAAAAATTCAAAAACCTCTCATTTTTATCCATCTGACTTCATCCTTTTTTCTTACTTGTATCCAATAGCCACGGATTATAGAGAAAAAAAAAATTAAACTCATTTTTTGTTACTTCCATTTCTATTTTTTTTCCATCATTTCCCATTGATGTTGATACTCATCATGTTGATCAATAATTGAATATTGACCGTTGATTAAATTGGTATAATAATCATCATTTTCCATTTACACCGAATGTAAAAACTCAGATAAAGTGTGAAATTTTACGATGAATAATAACCAATTTATAGTGAAATTAAAAAATAAAAGAGCAAAAGAGCTGTTAGGATTTTAAAGAGATGTCAGCTTAATTCAAATTCAAATATATGGAGTTTTTTTAAGAAATAAAATAATCTTAAATAAGTGGAGCTCACTTTAAGGGAGTCTAAAAACACCCCTTAATTAAGGAAGTGAACTCCACTTGAACATAATTAAGGGAGTCATTTAGGGAACTGTTGGAGTTGCAAAAATACACATACTCCCTTAATTAAGCTAAGGAATGTCATTAAGGGAGTCTGTTGGAGATGCTCTAAATAGTTAAGAAGTAGCTGTTTTGGGGGTTTCTTTGATTGGTTATGGAGTTTGGTGGGTTAGTTGTAATTAGCATTTTCTTTTTATTTCTTCGAAGTAATAATTGTTAGTTGTTAGAGAGGACAAGTTATCAATCACTTAATAATTAAGCAAAGGGGACATTAAAATATTTAATAGTGGCCTAATAATATAGGCCGAATTAAAGATTAATAATATATTTTGAATGTTTAGATTCAAACCTCCAAAATTTTCTAGAAAAAATCCTTTTCTTGTTCTATATATGTATATATATATTATATAAACAAAAATAAATATTATTATTATTATTCACTCTGGTTTGACATTCTTTATAAGATAAACTTGTATTGGTATTGAGTAACAATCGAGTGCTGAGCCATATAAGACCAAGATTGAGAGAATTGGTAGGAAATTCATGACTGTTTCCTAGTAGATTCATAATGTTTCAGTGTCATGTCTATTTCAAACCTCATTTAAGTCTAGTAAGAAAAAATTTCCTCCTGATCCAACACTATAGCCGTGTTCGTCTTGATCTGGAGAATTAATTTGATCTTGATCCCGATCAAAATGAATACTTTTTAAATTAATTCTTTATACTACTTAAAATATGTATTTGAAACAATAGCATATTATTTAGTATGGTTGAATTGGTTAGGCTGTTTGAAATGGATTGATTTTTTACAACCATGATTCAAGCTACAATAATTACAATTTTTTTTAAAAATAGTGGGCCCTAGCACGACCTGTTTCCTGGCCGTGCCGGCCGGCCCACATTATAGCATTAAACCTTAAGCTAATCAACAACATATATAGTATGCAAGTCATGTGCTCTAAGTTGTAAAAGAAGTGGCAATGATATTGTGGTTCAGTAGAATCTGTGATCATGAGGTGAGAAGATGATGTCTTGAATGCAAGGCTCTGAATTTTGGCTAAGAAAAACGAAATGTTAATCTCTCTATGAATTATTAACATAACGAAAACATCAACAAACTTTCGAATATAAAAGAACACTTTTATCCATGCAGACAATTTAAACTCTTTTAACATAACCCATGTCCAACATCAGTTTAAACACTAAAGAAAATCATAAACTGCATTTAGAAAAAAACAGGTAGAAGTGTAAGAGAGTATCATTCAATTTTGTAGAAATTAATTACAAGATAACAAATGACCACTGTTATACTGATCTGAGGTTCTGTAAACCCAAATACTTGAAAATGACGAGTGATTTTTTAATAGGGTGTTTACGACAATTACTCAAAATTTCGAAAATTTAGTGTCTACCTTATAAAGTAATAAAACCCAAATCTGAGCAGAAGATCTAAAAGGTAAATACAAATTTGAAGAAACCCCAAATTCCTTACCATTTCATCAATCATCTTCAAAAGACCCTAATTCCTTCCCTTCTAATAGCAGAGAGCTGAGATAAGAACGATGGCTTCAACGACTTATATGATTCTAAAGATGAAGTCGTCTATTATGGAACGAGTGTGGAAATTGAGTCGCTTCCACTTGAAAACCGACAACAACATCTCCATGCTCCATGCTTCGATTTGACTGATTAATCGTTCTTCGACTAATATGGCCGATTATGGCCTTTTCGCCATGGTGTAGCACCGTCTAGAGGAATTCTACTGATTAATCGGCCGCCTAAGCCGATTTTTTGAACACAAATCTAGACTCGTCACTCTTATTTGAAACAAAAAGAACTTACAACTTTATCGAGATAGGGTGCCTAGCCTCCATCTGAAGTTTTGAATTATCTTTGAACTAGTTAAAAAATTGTGTCTACCACATATAACAATTTTATGTGAATAATTCTTAATTCGCTTTTAGTCATGAATCCTTAGAATATTTGCATTTAATACAAATAATCTTTCATTATAAATGCTGCATGATTTTTTTTTTTTTTTTTTGAAAGAAATGCTACATGATTTAATTGATATTTTAACGATTAATTACAGAAATTTCATGCTTTAGGGCATATTTCCTAACACCTTGACCGTATCAGTATTTTTTTTTTTTTTTTTTTTTTTTTTTTTTTGCTTCTCATGTTTAATATATAGCCAACTAGATACATATAATATGATTTGTAATTATGCGAGGTTATTATTTAGTAGATTGGTCCATGTTGGGACCAAAAGATTTTATTATTTAAATGAGGATATTAATTTATCGAACATTCATTTATCCGATTTTACTATATAATAATTAAAAGAGCAAATTGCAAAAACTAAATCTACATTTTTTCATTATAGCTTAATATTCAACTAAAGCCCTTAATTACACAAACAACCCCGCATGTTAGTCAATTTCTAAAAAAAAACTGTTGACTAGAATTTACAAGGGTAAAATCATCATTTGATAAAAATATTAAAACTATTTTAAAAACAAAAAACATTAAACGATTTTAAAAATATTAAAACTATCTAAAACAAATGTTGGAGAACGCACATTAAGGTGTTCAAATAAGGTGCGATCTCACAAGGTCTCCAAATAGAAATCTGGTTCATTGTTGAACCAAATCTCCATTTGAATACCTGGTTCAAAATGAAGGAGATCCTCCATTGTTCCATCTAGACCATTGAATTCCACGAACCCGGTTGTCTCCCTCCCTCCTCCTCCAATTCCATGACCTTTAAGAAATATTGCACTAACATCCCTTGCAAAAATGATTATGTTCATCATTTATTTTTTATATTTTAAAATTTAAAACTAATAATTTTGTAAGTAAAAGGCATTTAAGATATTTTTTCAATAAAGTGTTGGGGCAATTTTGGAGTTTCATAAAAAATCATGGTTTTTTTATTTTATTTTATTTTTTTATTATTTTATTTTATTGATATAAACTAAAGGCTTACAACACCTGGAATTCAGATCCAGGTCAGGAAACACGAAAAACATGTTTACAACTACAACTGGGACTCTTCAGCAAATGACACACAAGCACAGCCCAGACGAAATTTCCACAAACGGGAAAAAAACCCCATGGTTAATGGTTATCATTAATTGATATCGACTAAGTTAGGGGATATTTATGCAATTAAGGACATTAGTTAAATATTAAACCTTGCGAAAGGTCGGGTAAGATGGTGCAATTTACATTAATTTTTTTAATTAAAAAAAAAATGTTTAAACCCTTCTCAGTATGTCGGGCTCTAAAACCCAAACAGGAAAAAAAAAATGGCGAAGAAGAAGAGGGAGAAAGAGGTGGACGGACCCACGATCCACCCAAAAAATATACTCCGAGAACCCACCCGATTTCGCTCTCTTGGCTTCTCTCTACCCGTCCTTTGAATCCTCCGTTTTCTACTCTCGCGAAGGTCGACGACTGAGAATTCACTGGACCGATTTCAACGCGACTGGGAGTTGAACCGGGTTCTGCTCCTTCACGATCACAGCATCAATTGGTAATTTATCTGTTGTTTGTTCGGTTGTTTAATCAAGTTTCAGATGGGTTTTGCGTTTTAGCTCGAATTGTGGGTGCTTTCATTGGATTAAATACGGTTTGTTTGATGTTTCTCTGTTTTAAAGTTTCAGTTTTTATTTCTCAAGTTGGTGTTAGTTAATTTAATGCAGGTTATAAGCAGTCCAAGTTTTGTTTATGTTCTGAATTTTGAACTTTTTGTTGTCTTGTGTTGAGTTTGTTTAATGGTTCAAAGGAATTTGAACTGCTTATATCAAGTTTAAGATACAACATTTTGTTTGAAGCTTCATTGTTATGCTAATTGAATGTGTAATTAATTCTATAAAACTTAAATTTGACAGTCTCAAATTGTCAAATTCAAGTTTTGATAGAAGTTTGCTCTCTGTTCTGGCTTCTTGTGAGCTTGGTAATCTCATGGATACAGTTTTATGAGCTTGAAGATTGCAGGAAGTGGTTAAATACCTTGGATTTTGTAATGTTTGATTTTGAAGAGCCCTTTTTACATTTTCAAGTTTTGAGCCATGTTGAGTCGTTTGCTCTGTTAAATACTAAGGTTATCATTTAAGATTTTGTTTTTCCTGATAAGATCAATTGGTTCACATGACTAGTTAATGTGGATTGTGTCTTGTAGGTGGATTCCGGATGGACAACTCTGCGCCACGGTGCCTAACAGATCCAATTACATTCACTGGATTGAAGATCGCTGTCTTCTGATATCATTCCAAAGAGTTGCAACAATGGTGATAATGTGAAGGGTTTCGATATTGGAACTGGAGCAAATTGCATTTACCCACTTCTCGGTGCTTCTCTTCACGGGTGGAGTTTTGTTGGGTCAGGCAGCATTTCAGTATTGTTATCATTTATCTACAGACTATTTACAATTTCTTTTTTTCTCTTCTGGTGTGGTTTAACTTGATTGTAGATGTGACTGATGTAGCACTAGAGTGGGCGGAGAAAAACGTTACAAATAATCCACATATTTCAGAATTAATAGAAATTAGAAAGGTCGAAAGTTGTCCAACTTCTGGAAAAGAATCGGATAATGGTGAGTCAGCTTGTGGTGAAAGCAATCTAGATTTAAGTGGTGTGGAGGAGCAAGCAGTACCTTCATCTTCTTCTCCATTTGATCAGTCTATTGATGCGAATATCATTTATCATGGACCACCTGTTCTTCTTGGTGTGGTCAGGGATGGTGAGAAATTCGACTTCTGCATGTGCAATTCTCCATTTTTTGAGATTATGGAGGCAGCAGGACTTAATCCGAAAATTTCTTGCGGCAGAACTCCTAAGGAGATGGTTTGTCCGGGCGGAGAAAAGGCATTCATTTCTCGTATTATTGAGGATAGTGTTGCACTGTAGCAAATTTTTAGGTATTATTCCTTTCTACCATCCTCTTGTTTTCTTGATCTTTTCTATGGAAAACGAGCCTTCATGTTTCATGATTTCCAGGTGGTTTACCTCAATGGTTGGGCAGATATTGAACCTTAAGATTTTAACATCCAAGCTCTGGGAGGTTGGAGCTACTGTAGTAAAAACAACTGAATTTGTCCAAGGGCAAGCATGTCGATGGGGTCTTGCTTGGACTTTCATGCCTACCACCAGGAAGAGAATATCACCTCATGTCATTGAAAAGAAAAACTCGTCCTTCATGCTTGAGGTTCGGTTATATTTGCACGTGTCTCTTCATTGTTCCAACTATTGTGGCATCTCATGGTTTAATATTTCTACTGTAGGGTGTTCAGCGCCAATTTAGCACCATAGATGTATTGCACTCAATTTGAGTCATTTTTCCATTCTACCGGTGCATCTTGTAAATTGAATTCTGCCTCGTTTACTGTCAATGTAAGAATCAACGCTGTTGGTTAATAATTATAATGGTGTTTGATTTATATTGTTATAATATTTCTGTGTGCTCACATGCATTATAATTTTGATTCTAATTAGATTACTGCATCAAAGGATCACTGTAATGCAATCCTGAAGAATGAGGTAAATGATGTTGATGAAGCTCCCAGTGACAAACATTTGCAAGAGACGTCCAGTAGTTCAAGTTGTTTCCACGTTCCTTTGAATTATTTATCCTTTTGTGTTGCGGTATGTTCACCCCAAGCATGGCTTGAATAAGAAAATTGATGTTGTTAGAGTATGTGCATAATTGCTCTTTTGTTGTTTCAGGTCTTTCAGCAAATCCCTGGAACACTTCTGGTGAAAGGATCGTTACAGCATTGAGATACCCCATTCCCAGGTTTTCTCTCACTTTTCTTTTCATTTGAAAATTTACACTTATTTTAGCACTAACGGAAGCTGTCGAATGATTTATATGATTTTTTTGGTCACTCTGTTCTGTTGTCTGGGGCCATTTTTTTGTTTACGATGCTCATTCAAAAATGTTTTATCTCCTTTAATTGTTTAGAGGCTGCTTGTCTTGCCACCATTACCACGGAAAACTGGACTTTATATACATACATCGTTAAGTTGGTGTTGCTCAACTGAAGCTTGCAGCTGTTTTCTATAGAAAATTTATCGATTCATAAGCTATTCTCTTTGCAGGATTATTCTCATTAATATTCCAAAAATTGGTGGCAGATCTGAGTCGTAATTTTTTTCGCAAAAAGGCCACTACCTTATCTAATTTGGCATGTCTTCATTAAGGTCAGATTGATTTGTTACTCGCAGAATCCACAGCGTCCGGAGATTCTGGAGTGAGTTAAGTCATGCATGTTCCATTTGGTTCAGTGAGCATAAGTAAATTTATTGTGTGCATTTTATGCATATATGGCCCCAAATTCCCTACACAACTGAAAATCTATCAACCAAATTAATGTGATATGAAGGCTGGTTCTAACCTAATTAAACTTGCAGGAAAGTTAATGAGAATTGTATTCATCTAGCAACATATTTACTAGAAAATTTTTAACGAACAAATAGAACCATTTATAGATTTTGTCATATCGAACGATTTTCCTAGAAAATGCATCTAAATCTGAGGAAAATTTCAAGAAAGAATCACAAGTTTTTGCACAATGCACCCAAAAAAAATCCACAAACTCTTTTTACATCATAAGCTACATCATAACATATTAACACACCAAAAATTACATGAAGAAAACAGAGATTTATCATGCCTTGCCTTCAATCCTGGCATGTGTAGCACCAGAACAAGCATCAACTTATCACCATCAATGAAATCCGTAGAGGAAATCCGCAACTGATCAGCGCATCCCTGAGAGTGGCACAGAGTTATGAACAGCCTAGCATAGCCATGAATCCGAGATGTCACATGTTGTACACAGACTATCGGGTTATCGGCTTGCGGGGTCACTGTATTTTCCACCCTGTAAAAGAATTTCCTTGATGAAACTGGAGGCTGATCCTTCAAATGCTTTAGGTTGCTATCGAATTTCGTGGATTGCTAATCTGTATGGATCCAATTGTCCTTCAAATATGCCAGAACTCCACAAGGTCCTCCAGGTTTCGGCTGATGAGACTTTCGTGGCTTCCATATACAAATCTTTGACAACAATTCTGAAATTGGTTTTTGAAAAACATGATCATCCTGATGAATCAGGAACTCTCCAAGTTGTTGTTCCAGGATCCTGGTGTCCGAATTCGGTTCGGATTTCCAGGATTATAACCTCAGACTGTGTCTCTGACAGGAATCTCTTGACATCATTCAGGAAGACGTCAACATTGTAAGTTTTCTGGAGACGCAGTGATCCTCCTGGATCTGAATATCGACAACCCAGATGCCTAGAACCAGGGCTGGCCCTGAGCAAATATATATATATATATATATATATTTTTGCCTTCAAACCTCATAATTTTGGGTTTTATTGAAAACTAACCCTTCTGAGAGGTTGAAGTTGAAAACTAACTCATTTTTGAAAAATTTGCAAAACTAACTCATTTAAGACTTTATTTCCCTTAATAAATTTTAAAATTACAATCCTACCTTAATGCCCTAAATCCCAACCTCTGTCAAACACGAACAAAATCCCAACCTCTCTCAAACACATTGAAATCCCTAACCTCTCTAAAACAAAATCCCTAACCACCAGCACGACCACCAGTCGACGGCGCAGCAGCGACGACCACCAGTCGACGGCGCAGCAGCCACGACCACCAGTCGACGGAAGCACGGAAACAGCAGCTCTGATCCACTGCACCCAGACGACAGCGACTAACCACTGAACCCAGACGAGCAGCTCGGGTTTTAGTTCGTCTTCTCGGGTCTCGCTCTCACTCTCGGATCTGTTCTGGTTTCAGGTAATAATCTGTTCGCTCTCTTTGTGTTCATGTTGTTGTTGTTGTTGTTGTTATTTTGGTTTAAAGATTGGTAAAGTTTGTTTTTTTTTTTTTTTTGGTTTAAAGATTGGTAAAGTTTGTAAAGATTTGAAGATTTATGTGAAATGTAGATGTTTAATGGTCATGGGTTTGGCCAAAATTTAGTTGCTTGAATTGTCATTGATGATGCATATGATGGGTTTGGCCAAAATTTATGCTGCTTGAATTTTCATTGTTGTTTTACTTGTGATAAACATAATTTCACTTATGTCTCAAACTAAAAGTCAGTTAAAGAAACTGTCTCTCTAGTTGATATATATTGCTTTCAGCTGATTTCTAGTGCTGGAGTTGTGTTGTGTGTGTTTTGGTCTTGTTTGTGGTCTGTTCTGCTGATTCTGCTGCGGCCTGTTTGTGGGCTTGCTGCTGCTTGTTTCTGTTCTGTTCTGCAGCTTGTGGCTGCTGGATTTGGTCTTTGTTGTGGGGTGTTTGTGGTCGTGTCTTATGGGGTCTGTTTGTTCACAGCTGTTGAAATTTTTTTTTATGGATAACTGTCCATGCAGCTCTCTTTTTGGAAACAAATTATCAGGCAACATACCCAGCCATTTGGGGAATATTACTAGTCTCATATATTTGTAAGCTTTGATTTCTGTCCAGCTCTCTTTTTTTATCAGGCAACATACCCAGCTCTCTTTTTTTATTGATAACTGTCCAAACGAGAGTTTGGAATTCGCAACGCCTGTTGGGAATTCCAAACTAGCGTTTGGATTTCCAAACGGCCGTTGTGAATTCCCAACGCCTGTTGGGAATTCCAAACGGCCGTTTGGAATTCCGTTGTGAATTCACAACGGCCGTTGGGAATTCACAACGGCCGTTTGGAATTCCAAACGCTCGTTGGGAATTCCAAACTGCAGTTGGGAATTCACAACGCAGTTTCAAAAATCACCTTGAATTGTTTATTCGGTTAAAACATGTGTACTTATACTAATTTCTTATGGTTTTATCATATATTTCAGGATAATTAAATGGGAGAAGAGGTGGAGTTGATACTAAATGTTACAGAGCATAGGGGCTGTTTTTAGGGGCTGTTTCTTTTGTCATGGGTAGGAATGATTAAAATTCAGGAATTTGGCAGCCAGTAGGAATTTTCATAGGGTCTATTATTTGGGATGTGTATGGCATGGTGTTAGTAGTCTTTTTTTTTTTTCTTCTAAATTTGGCACCCAATAGGTATCTTGAATATAATTATAACATGCAGAAAATTCTGCAATAATTCAATGTTGGGGCTGTTTTTGTTTGTAAAATGCAGGGGTTTTTTACTTTGTAAAATGCATGGGGTTTTTTTTGTTTGTACAATGTAGGGGCTGCTGCCCCTATTAAAATACAGGGGCTACTGCAGCTGGTGTTTTTATCTGCAGTTTTTTGGATTTGTATGGCATATATTTGTACGGAATTACCTCTTTCATAGTGAACTAATTTTGACATGTATATAAATATGGACCATCAATAGGTATCTTGAATATAATATAACTTGCACCGTCAACGGGTATCTTGAATATAATTTAACTTGCAGTAAAATTTGTGATTAAAGTAAAAATTTCTCTGTTCAACCATCAAAATATTGTTACCTACTAATATTGTCCTCTTTCAATCTCAAGCAATTCAATAACAATACAGAATTCATAGTGAAACATAATTGTTTCATCTCAAGCAATTCAATCCATAACAACAAGGCAATTGAAAACAATTAAAACCATTTCCTTCAAAACTTCCTGTAGGACTTCACAACACTGTAGGACTTCACAAAACTACATAACTAACGTCCCGTGCCATCTAGCCATCTACAAATAAACATGTAAAATTAATAGGAAACAAAATGATAGAACATAAAAATACATGGTGAACATAGTTATTTCAATGTACAAAATGATATAACACTGTTGAGAATTTCCCAACTGCCGTTGGGAATTTCAAACGCAGTTGGGAATTTCCTAACGGCTATTGGGAATTCCCAACGGTAGTTGAGAATTCCAAACGCAGTTGAGAATTTCCTAACGGCCGTTGGGAATTCCTAACGGCCGTTAGGAATTCCCAACGACAGTTGGAAATTCCCAACTGCCGTTAGGAAAACTGGACAGGACTTCACAAAAATACTGTCAATTTTCAGATTTAATACCAATGGAGAAATTCGACCACAACAATCAAATTGAAACAAGACCCATACTCTATTACCTTCATGTAAACTATTTTAACAACCTTAATACACAAATCTAAGTAAATAAGACATTCCAACAATAAATTAACCTTAAATATATGTATAAACTTTAAATTGATCACAACAATATCAAATTCACACAAGACCCATGCTTTATTATGTAAATGTAAACTATTTTCACAAAAATAATACACACAATCAACTAAATCGAAAATTGAAGACTAAATCGAAATAATTAAAGTATAAAAGTTCAAAAACAAAACTCACCTCAAAGCTTCAAAGAAGGAACCTTTGTGGTTGATGATGAACCAAAGCTTTCAACACAATCTATGGTAATTTCGAGTTGGATTTGATTAATTTCGACAAATGAAGGAAGAGAGAACAAAAGAAAAAAAAAATGTTGACAGGAGAAATGGTTCTATCAAAAAAAACAAAGGTGTGTGTGGTGAGGAGAGAAAAGAGTGAGTGAAGGAAAAGAATGGGAGGACTAATAGGTATAGAAGGAATAAAAGAGAAAATTGAGTAAGTAAGGGTAAAATGGTACTTTCGCTTGAAAAAGTAGTTAGTTTTGCAATTTTTTCAAAAATGAGTTAGTTTTCAATTCCACCTTCCCAAAAGGGTTTCTTTTCAATAAAACCCCATAGTTTTTTATTTTTCTTTAAATTATGTACATACCTCAACTTCATTTAATTTGGACTTTATTTATTTATTTTTTTTTATTGATATGTAAATGGTCTTCGGTTTCAACCACTTGGCGCATCAATGTAACCGATGAAATCACTTTCACTGATTCACTCCATCAGCTCAAAAAAGTCAAAAAAGAAAAGAGTGAAATAGTAAAATGTTTCAAAGGCATTTGATGAATATATTTCCTTCTTCCGACAACTGCTTTTGTGTCATGGACTTTGCTATCTCTTGAATCAGTTTTGTCAAAAGCAAAATTCCAATTTTCTTCTTACTAGTTCATGCATCACCTTTATTATTATTATTATATTACTTGTATTTACCAAACAAAACTTTTCTATAAATAATTAACTCTAACGTATAATTCTAAAACGAATAACTTATTATAAAAAATAAAATAAAAAATTGTACTCACAATCGTCTCAGTTAGAATCTGTAATAATCTATATCTGTATCCATTTGTCTAAAATCGGTAAATACATTGAAACCCCCCGAGTTTGGTATAAATGTAGTTAGAAGACATGTACGTATTTAAATACTCAAAACTTTCCTTAGCGGCCAGCGGGGTATATTGACCGCTGATTACGGAAATGGGTGGATCCCAGATTCCCAGCTTTTACCTTTTTATCAGTTGGCTTTGCTTGTTTCCACCTAATTTGCCCTTTGTTCTTTTGTGATGTTAGTTTCAGTGTGTCACATTGTCTTTCGAGGGTATTAAGGTAATATTAAAATTAAATGAAGAGTACTGTATGTTATTGATTTGGGTAACTCATCCCATCGTCAAAGAGATCGTGGAAGAGAGTCGTGGTAGAACAACTAAGATAGAAAGCAACATTTAAATTTCCAAATTATACCCCTGTCTCTGGGGCTTATAAATAGCTGCTGCAGCTCTCCCTTCTATCTTTAACAAGTTCTAGAGACAACTCATCTTCTCTCTGTCTCTCTCTTTCTCTCGGAGCGGACCCTCAGGTTGGGATGTTACGTTGGTGTTGTTTGTTTTTATGCTATATATATTTCTTGTGTACTTGGTTGAATATGCTCACATTTGCCCACCTCTCCTCTAGAGTGGAGTTGGTACAAACAATTGTTGGTGTTTTCCATAAACCGTTCAAGTGATTTTTCGCAACATCTGTTATTTTAGAGTATATTTTATTGCAACAGACAGATAGATAGATAGATATAAGAGCAATGTAAATTTACATTTGAAGAAAATTGAGTGTCACATAGGATAGATAGTTAAAAAGTTAGAAAAACTCTCTCCAATTCAATTATCTAACTTCAATATGGAGATTATGTGGCAAAAAAAAAAAAAAGGTTAGAGAATATGGAGTTGGATTTCTAATTCTAGAAACTTTCCTGAAAATGCTGACTAGGATTTCTAACTCTTTTCACCAATAATATTAAAGTTCATTTAATTGTAAAATAAAAGAGGAGAGAGAGTGGAATAATTGTTTTATTATGATTAATCATAAAATGGATGCATATTTGATTTTAAATAATTGCATTGAAGATGTGAATATGCATTTCTCTAATTTTTTTTCAAAAATTGGGCCCATAATGAATAGAAATGCTGATATGTCACTATTTAGAAACTCAAAAATGCATATTTGTATTGGAGATGCTCTAATAAATGGATATCCGATTCCACATATGTTTTTGCAACAGGTAGAAATATATATTGTTATTGCAAAGCATATTTTGTTTGTAGCAACAGATAGATCTATTTATTTATGAGTAATGCTAGACATTACAACTGCTATCACAACTTTGTAATCACAATTCACAACACATATGATTGCTTATGTATCAATTGGTGAGTGGATACACATTAATAATGATTTATCTCACTTACTCATGTATCCATTCACCAATTGACACCTCATTTGTCACATGGGTTGTGATTTATATATATATATATATATATATATAGAGAGAGAGAGAGAGAGAGAGAGAGAGAGAGAGAGAGAGAGAGAGAGAGAGAGAGAGAGCAAAACAGTGGAGTCCCTAACTGACAGAGCCAACTTTAGCATGTAATATTGCAGATTGTACTTGAGAATAGTTGAGATGCTTTCCTTAATGTGGAATCAATTCAGTTGATTGACAGCGCCGCCCCAAAAGTACCTTAGGAAGTAATGCCAAACTGAGCCTAAGGCAGATTGTTGAGATGCTTCCGGCAGGTTAGTTAATGAGCCATAAAATTGAGGTTTGGTCGGTTTAGGTGTAATGATTTCATTCTCCAGCATACGACGTACAGATGACATGCTTGGCCTCTCTTTTGCAAGTTTCTGGACGCACAACAAACCAATTTGGATGCATCTCAATACTTCTTCAGTGTCATCACATGACTGCGCCACCGCTTCGTCCATTAGCTCTAATGGTGTTCCTTTGTTCCATAGTGCCCACGTCTGAAATGTCACACACAAGTCATTAGAAAATATTCTCCAAAGAGGGCATGCAGCATATATATATATATATATATAGTTCAAACACACACTTACAGAACCAAGAAGGCCGAGGTCGTCAGCAGGATTCCTTTGACCACTAATAATCTCAAGTAGAACAACTCCAAAACTGTAAACATCCAATTTGGGTGAAATTACTCCTTCCATACAGTACTCTGGAGCCATATATCCACTGGAGTTGGAAAAGCAAACTAAGTTTAGGAGAAAATTCAGCACAATGTATCTTATTATTATTGTTATTATTATTTAATAGATCCCTTGACTGAAGGAGGGAGATATAGTAAAAAATAAAGAGTTACACTTAACCAGGTGATTTAAGTCAGTAACGAGCCTTATGATCCTTATCCTTGGAGCAAAGATATATAACAAAAAATGGAAGTAAAAAAACTAGAAAAACACAAAATATAATTAAAAGGCAAATGCAATGCATGCTCACTATAATAAAAATACAAAAAAAATCATATATAATTTCTAAGAATTATCTTCCAACATTAAGGAAATAACCAAATAGGAAGAAATGCACTTACGGTGTTCCAACAATTCTGGTGGTGTTAGCTTCACTTTGATTATCTGCCAACAACCTAGCCAGTCCAAAGTCTGATATCTTTGGGTTCATCTCATGATCTAGTAAAACATTACTAGTTTTGATATCTCCATGGATGATTTTGTGATGAGAATCTTCATGTATATATACAAGACCCCGTACAATTCCCTTAATAATCTTTATACGTGTTTTCCAGTCTAATGGCACAACCGGCTTGTTGGTTGAATCTGACAATGAATTGAACATAATATAATACTTCATTGAAAAATGTTCATGGGAATGAATGTCACATTGAAAACTTAAAAAGTAGAATGATGGTCTAATCTAGCATATAAATGGCTAAATGCTTCATTTGCTTTATCTTACTAACCAGCAATTGAAAAATGTAACAAGCATTTTAAAGTCTTACCAAAGAGGTGGACATCAAGGCTTTTGTTAAGCATGAACTCATAGATGAGCAGCTTTTCATTTTCTTTGAAGCAATATCCCAAGAGTTGCACAATATTTCTATGTTGTAATCTGCGGATCGAAATGACTTCATTCTTAAATTGTTTTATCCCTTGCCCAGATCTAGGGGTTGATTCGAGTCGCTTCACTGCAATTTCCGTACCACTTGCTAATGTGCCCTAGAACCCAATTTCTACTGTTAATATATATAAATCAAAATGCCGATTCCAATCCTCAACAACCTTACCAAAAATATATATATATATATATATAAATCAAAATGCCAATACACGCACTAGCCACCAATCAAGCTTTTCTTTCTTTAAAGTGAAATTTGCACCATTGTTGGTATATAATAAATAGTATAGAAGGAAAAAAAAAGATTTTCTTAATTGTATGCAGTATATATTTTTTTTTCCATTTGTTGATGATGTACGAAAATATATTGATTCAACCTATAAGTTCTTGTATTACTACTCTTTGCTAAATTTTCTAATTTATTATTGTTCAATGTTACCCCTAAAAAATTTACATAAAATATAAAAATTGTATAAATCTTGCAACTACAATACCATAGTTACATACCTTGAACACTGGGCCGAACCCACCTTGTCCAAGCTTGTTTTCAATGCTGAAATTCTGTGTAGCCTCACGAACACTTGCTAAAGAGAACTTTTGACAATTCCCCCCTATAACCTGAAGCTCTTGATTATTCCCTGCAGCTAAGTTACACCAAATTTTCCTTAGAAAGAAAATAAAAAGTAATTGAGTTTACAAGTAAATTAACCTAGCTAGCTACATACATACAAATATATATATTACCTTGGAAAGCTCTTTTTCTTCTAAAGAGAAGATAAGTAATTAGCAGCAACAATGGTATAAATATTCCTATTACCAAGAAGATTATCCATGCATTTGATCTCCTCTTTGAGTTGTGTGATGTAGTTGGAGCTGGATATTATGACATCATTGATGAAATCAGTAAAAATTGCAATTCATGTAAAGCGCACACAGTTGAAATATGATATTGATCTTCTAGGGTAGGATTAACAAATAACAAATGGTGGCATGAATAAAAGATTCACTGAACTCACCTCCAATACCCTTATCACGAGTTGATGAGTTGGGTACTCCAGCTTCTGTTCGAAAGAGCTGGTGGTGAGCTGGAGAGATGGGTGTTGGTGTTGCTCCGACTTGAATGAGCCGGTGGACCTCATCATCGTCATGAGCAGATGGAGAGATGGGTGTTGATGGTGGTGCTCCGCCTTGAATGAGCCGACGGTCCTTATCATAGTCATGGTCTGATAGAGAGGTGGGTGTTGGTGGTGCTCCGACTCGAATGAGCTGACCGTCATCTTCATGCGCTGATGGAGAGGTAGGTGTTGGTGGTGCTTTGGCTGGAGTGAGCCGACTGAGCCGACCGCCAACATTATCGTCATGAGCTGATGGAGAGGTGGGTGCCGGTGGTGCTCTGTCCCGAATGAACCGACCGTCCACATCATCGTCATGAACTGATGGAGAGTTGGGTGCTGGTGGTGCTCCGCCTCGAATGAACCGACCGTCCACATCATTATCATGAGCTGATGGAGAGTTGGGTGTTGGTGCTCCGGCTGGAATGAGCGGACAGTCCTCGACATCATCATGAGCCGATGGAGAGGTGGGTGTTGGTGGTGGTGCTCCCCCTCGAATGAGCCAGCGGTCCTCATCATCATCATGAGCCGATGGAGCGGTGGGGGTGGGTGGTGATGGTGGTGGTGGTGGTGGTGGTGGTGCTCCGACCTGAATGAACCAGCGGTCCTCATCATGGTCATGAGGTGATGGAGCTCCGCCTCGAATGAGCCGGTAAAACCGGTAGAGCTCATAACTTATATAACAACTGGGGCTTAAAATACTACCATACTTCTTCCCCTGGAAATCGCACGATGGAATGATACTCACTGCAATATTCAGGCAAACAAGGCAATCTTCTGTAGACAAATTTGGTATGCACTGAGCAAAAGTATGCAGTGCTAGCACGATATTTGATCCAGAAATTTTAGAGGCTTTGATGGCATGCTTATTGAAAGCATCAAAAGTCGCCGGCTGAATCATTTCAAGAAGGGTCTGGTACAAAATATCGGTGAAGTTGGCGACGTAGAGATCAGCGTTGGAGGCCGCAGTGCATCTGTTCGGGACAGTCTCCAAGGTGGAAAAGAAAGGTCTGTACGAGTAGCGAACCAGACACTGATCGTACCATAAAATGGCCTCCTTGGCACCATGGCAGTGTTGCCTGATGATAACGATGGCGTCCCTCAAGCAATTCCGGCAAGATCTGAGAGAAATGCCGAAAACGCATAGGAAGAGACCATAAACTTTGTTGGGATACTCACCTTCATGAGTTGTCTTGTAATAATACAAGGTGTTTGTGTTTTTGTTTGCAGTACTGGTTTTTTTCTTGTAAAGATTTGGCTTGAAGATGTGATTCAGACTGCATATGAACTCGTCAGGATGACTAGTAGCAGTAGCAGTTGTAGTGTTGTTGGAAGAAGAAGAAGAAAAAGAAGAAAAAGATAATAACAAAGCAACAAAAAGGGATGAACAAAAAACAATAGAGATAATTACCAAGCGCTTCCTCATTGGTAATACGATCATCGGCATTTGATAGTGGGCTTGTGGGGCGTCGAAAGTCTATGTCTATTTATATTAGACGAGGAGAAAATATTGTGTGGGATGGTCTCACCATCTGGTCCAATCAAATTATTCAATTTTTAATACAAGTATAAAAATAAAATTTAAACAAATTATTCTTAAAAATAAATTGGGAACATTGCTATCGTGGCACTTTTTAATTGGACCGCTTATTTATTACCTATCGCTTCTCTCGTTAAATCTATGTTGCAATATAGATATTTATTATTTCTTATTTGACTTATGAATCACTCAATGAGTCTTCAAAATGGAGATCAGATTTCCATCCCCAGACCAAAATCACTCATCTCTATTACTATAAAATATATTCACATTTTATCCTTATATTCATTTTTTCACGCAAATTAAATTCCTCCCATTTCTTTTTAAATTTTTAACTGCACTCAGTTAGTTTATTATAACTTTTTATTCATAAATATAATTACTATAAAAAATTAAAAATTATACCATTATAAATATTTTATTGAAATCTTTTAAATGAGTACAATATTGACTATATTTTAATTATATTTTAAAATTTTATTTATTATATAAAGATTAAAAAAATTTAGATGTGAATCCATTATAAGTGAGTAAATTATTATCTAAAATAATTATTAGTAAACAATTTTATTAAAGAAAGTTTGAAATATTATTTGTAAAGTAAAATAATAATATTTTATTATTTAAAAACCGTAAAATGGAAAATGGTTGGAGTGGTTAATTTATAGAGATTAAATATTTTTAAAATATTCTATTTTCAGTCCCTAAAATTAAGATAAGTTCGAAGACCGATTTGAAATGGCCTTAGAGAGAGAAAAATAAGAAATTAAATGAAAAAAGAAATGGGAGAGAGGAGAGAAAAAGCAAGAAAGAAAAGAGAGTTGAGAAAGGAGAGAAGACATAGTTGAGTGGATAATGAGCACTCACTTAAAGTTTTAAGTTAAAAAAATTAAGACAAAGCTTGCTAGCAATAATTATTTAATGGGTAAATTGCAATAAGAGACCCTCACATTATACCATATCACTAACAGATCGAACTTTTGGCTTAATTACGAGAAAATACCCTTGACCTATTTGACCACCATCAACTTTAACGGTGGTCTTAGCATTGAGAAGGAAAGTACTTAATTACCCTTTAACATTTTATATGATATAAATGTTAATAGTGATTTAAAAAAAATATAAAAAAAGAAACATTAAAAACATAAAAAAAATAACATTCTTAAATAAAAACATAAAAATAACAATTAAATAGAAGTATTCTAAAAAAAAATAACAATCTTTTCAACAAAAAAAAATAGAAATAACAATACATATATTTTTTGATTTAAAAATAACGATATTAAAAAAAATAGAAATAAATAATGAAGAAAATTCAAAAATCTATTCAAAAATGAAAAAGATCAAATAAATAACAAACAAAATTCAACAAATTACTTCAAATAAAAAATCATATTAACAAAATAGAAATAACAAGAAAAAATCAAAACAAAAACCTATTAAAAAAAATCAAAACAACTAAGAAAAGATTATTAAAAAAAATCCTCCATTTTGGAGGACTGGAGGAGGACTGATGCAGTGGTGCGCACCAAATATCCAATGGAGGAGATCTCCATTTTTCTTCATTTTTAGATCTCTTCAACCTACCAAACTTCTCACGCCACCGCCACTGCACCGCCCGCTCATGTGAGACCATCTCAGAGCCCCTCCCTCCATGCACCTCCGTCGGTGCCATTCTCTCAATCTCCCTCCCTAATCGCCACCGAAACTTCTTCCACCCAAACCAACATAACAGAAAACTTTTTCCAAACTTCATCTTCCGATTTGGTTTGATGAAGATCGAAACCAGATCTCATCATCTTCTCAAGGAAATAAAACCAGATTTGGAGATCTGGTGTGATCTCTTTAATTGTTTTTTTTTTTTTTTAAATAAATATATATGTTTTTATTTTAGTAGTTGAAAAAGTCATCTTTACCCTTCCACAGTTAAAACCAACGTTTGTCAAATGGGTCAAGGGTATCTTTCTATAATTAAGCCAAAAGCTCGATATAACAGTGGTATAGCAAAATGTAAGGGTATTTTATTGCAATTTACCCTTATTTAATTATAAGCTTAGGGTAGCTTCAATGTAAAAGTGGTTTGCATACCAATAATTATTGACGTGGTAACAATATCAAGAGACTTGCTTCCTATGTTGTATAAAAATATACTTGATAGACAATCAATTAAAAATTTGGTCTCAAATGCTTCTGTTTAAATTTTTTTTTTTTTTTTTTTTTAATGATATGTCTAATTTTTGTTTTCCTGTTTTCTTTTTTATTTTATTTCTTTACCATAAGTAGATAAAAAAATTAATGTCATTTTTAAATACTTGCTAAGTCAACTGAAAAAATAGTTGTACAACAGACCGTCTAAAAGTAGACGGTCTTGTTGACAATTTCTAATATATTTTGTACCACATCAGTTTGAGGTTGAATATGTATAGCTACATTGAAGATACTTTTTTAACTTAGTGTCTATCCATCCTATGTTACATCTATTTTTTTTCACAAACCATAACTGTATTAAAGATGATCTTAGACCCGTCAACGCTTAGCAGTCAAGAAAGAAATAAATAAATAAACCTACCGAACAATAGGTTCTGGCCGATACCTAGTATATACTGATTTGTATTTTGAATAAAGTATTGTAATTGGAAATTTATTGATTTAGTTAGTCACTTAATTAATCTGCACAAATGATTAATAATGTTGTATAAATATACATTTTTGCATAAAAGTGAGTTTATTTTGATTGAGAAGAATCTTACAGGCAGAGGTTAGTGAACTGGTCTTGAATTAACCGGAGAGCGCAGAGGATTACAACTCATGCATCTCCAATGTATTGCTCCAACTGCAACTCCAATTTAAAGTTAAATGAGAATCTTCTGGGAATATGTTTACATTAAATTTTTATCCACTCAAATGTTCAACATTAAAATGTGTGTCATTTTAAAGAATATTATTTCAATAAATATTTATACAATACCAATTAATTTCTATTAGTTAACTTATACATTATTCAATAATTTTATTGACATAAAATATATATTAAAGTGTGTGTCATTTTAAAGATATTAACAAAAATTTTCTATATTTTTTGGAAATAAATATTATTTTAATTAAGTATAAAAGAGTTTAATAAGAAATTTTAAAGCCATCAACTATTCATCGGCCCAAACCACTTTAACTGTGACATCAACCTTTATTTTTTTTTTAAAATAAAGATTTAAAAAGAAAATAAAGGTTGATGTGACAGTTAAAGTGGTTTGGACGGGTGAACAGTTGATGGCTTTATATATAAAGCATACCGTTCCAAAAAAAAAATAATAATAAAAAAAAAATAAAAAAATAAAAAATAAAAAATAAAAAAATCTTTGGGAAGCAAAAAAGTAGAGCAACGTTTGAGAGTGTATTAATGAATAGTGAACTCTACGTTGAATTGGAGATGAAAAGGTCTTTTGCTTTTCCATTTTGACGTGACGTGAATTGGCATGTGATATGCAAATAGTACATGACCTGTACTTTATATTTTCAATTAGGAGTAAATACGTTGAATTCCTCTCAATTTCGGTATAAATATGTATTTATTTACTTGGAATACACCCTACTTTTAAGAGTAATGCTTTCTTAAATTTTTTTTCTTAAATTCTTTACTAAATGATATGGCACGGGAAGTATCAATATCCTATAGATCATGAGATTATCTAGTGATTGATATGTGTGGTAGCCAAAAATGGCCCATTGGCCCAATATGTTGAAGCCCAGACTTTGTGATGTAAGATTCTGCCCAGGCCTATCGTGTTGAGTCGACCCAACGCAAACATTAGCGGTAGCATGACTTGGCCCTTAAAGAACCAAGTCAAACTATCAGTTGGAAGAGAAGATCTCTCCCACGATCACCATATCTCCCAAGAATCTCGCCCACGATCATAACTGGTTCAGTAGACGTTGGGACTAATTTTCTCCTATAAATAGAGTGGACTTCTCATTTGAGAGCTCTCTCTAAATTCTTTCAACTAAAGCTTAGAATTAGCGTAATGAAACTCTGCTTCTAAAGAGATTCCGGTCACCAGCGATCACCAAACATCCACCATTGCCACCTTCACAATAGATTGCTCAGCCTAAGCATACCTAAGGCTAAACGATTCAAAATCACCTTTTCCATCTTTATTTTGTATTATTTCTATTTTAATCTTGTTTGCAGGTTCAATCAGGTACTCGACCTCTGTCGACAGACGTAGCGTTACAAGCTCAAACGAGGAATCAACCTTATTCCTCACGGTTTAATTGAGTTGCTTTAAGTCTGATACAACCCGACCCATTTGACGTACCAATTCATTCGACCACCTACAGTATGATGTTACTTTACTTTTAAAATTCAAATAATAATAATATCAAATTTACTTTTATTATTAAAATTTAAATTTGCCACATTATCATGTGGTGGGACCCCCCTTGGCGCACACACAAAAAAAAAAATTAGATGTATATTTTATATTTTAGTCCTATAATTATTCGGTTTTTGTTACTGACCCCGGTTAGAATTTTCAAAAAGACAACTTGGAAAAACACTCTCCTATATTCTAATATACTAGCCATACCCCACTTTGCTACTATTCCATTTGGAGTAGAGAACAAAAGAAATAGAGTGGATACTAGTATAGTATATATATATATATATAGTCTTTCTATTATCAAATCGAACTGATAAAAGTTATATCAGTTCCTTATATGTACGCCACTGGATTTAAATACTTTGACTGACAAGTACATACAGCCAAGTTAAAGTATTTAAATCCAGTGACCCACATACAAAGAACTGATATAACTTTTATCAACTGATAATAGAATTTTTATATATATATATATATATACTAATAAATGCTTCAAATATATATATACTAATAATAAGTTGGTAGAATGGTATGTACCAGTTGTCAATCAAGTCATTATTGCTTTTTAGATAAATACACAAGGTATGTTTGTACAATAAACCCTTTTTGTTATAGAATGGATTTGGTCATAGATTCCCTTTGAATTATTATAAGAAGATTGAGTCTGCGAGTGCATGGTCTCCCCAATTTCTATTCTAGATAATCAACATGAAAAATTAATTACTTGAAAAAGACTTCTTTCTGGTGGATTTCGGCTTGTGGAGATTCTATCCACGTGTCACTCACTCATTTGACAATCACGTGATCAAAGTGACACATTTACATTTACATAATTACATCCACTTGAGCAATGAAATATCTCTACTAGTTGCGACTTAAGTAGCTTAATTAACCTATCTTAATCCACAGTTATATAATGTTAATGGTTGATTAATGGTCATAGTCTACTTACCATTTTCAGGTGGAGAAGTTGCTTTGAACCTTCCTTGTCCTTGTCATATATTCTTCATATAGATAAAAAAAAATTATAATAAGAAAAAAAAAAATGTTTGCAAACAGTTTATAGAGAAAATATAAACCTTTTAGGATTTGGTTTCCTATACATTATGAACTTGTCTAACCTATATATTTTTGATTTTTTTTTTTCTTTCTAGTTTTTCACTTAAGCAATTTCATTCCTACTACTGCAATTAAATTCTTCATATTCTTCAATTCATCTATCAAAATAATTTCAGGTACGATATTACAAATCAATAAATATTTTAGGTTTTTTTGTTGTTGTTACTTTCTTAGGTTATTAATATGATCTCTTTAATGAATTCTTCTTTAATATATATATATATATATATATATATGATTTTACTACATTTGTTATAATATTTTTTTGTTTAAACATTTATTTATTTAAATTAATTTGAATTTTTTTTTATTTGATCTTCAAATGAGTAAGCCATCAACAATTGATGGATTTTTCAAAAGAATTAAAACCTCATAAGCCGGTTCATCTTCGTCAACATCTAATATCAATATTCCAGCTTTTGAAAATCAATCTACGGAATCTCCAACAATTGATATTAACCAAGATAATAAATCTTTGGTGCCTGACCCTGGATTATGTCGACAAATATGGGATTATCCCGTCAATGAACGTGATGAAATTCATCGAGCTTATATTAAAGCTGGTCCATTATAACCCATTCTTGACCGTTATAAAAAATCTGGATGAGATATATTCTCATAAACGCAGCTTCTAGAGTTCTTGGTTTAAATTGTTTTCTACATGGTTAGAATATTCTCCTACAATAGATGCGGTTTATTGTTTACATTGCTTTCTCTTTAGTAAGCCAACTAAACACCTTGTAGCGACTGCTTTCACTGCTGATGGATTTAAAAGTTGGAGAAAAGTTAGGAATGGCAACAAGTGTGCGTTTTTAACTCATTTAGGACAAAAAGATAATCATATAACCCCTCACAAGATTGCTGAGAGAGCATCCACGAACTTAATGAATCAGTCTCAACATATAGAAAGAGTGGTTGAAAAGTATAATTCTCAAGAAATTGTAAACAATAGGCTTAGAGTCAAAGCTACAATTTAAGTTGTTTGATGGCTTGCATTTCAAGGTTGTGCTTTTAGGGTCATGATGAGAGCTCATATTCAATCAATCATGGAAATTTTCTTGAACTATTAGAATTATTGGCTTCAAACAATGAGAATGTTAGAGAATTTGTATTAGATAAGGCACTTAAAAATGCATGTTACACATCATAAGATATCCAAAAAAAAGATTCTACAAGTTTTTGCAACTAGAGTAAAGAATGAAATTTGTAAGGAAATTGGAGATGTGAAAATCTGTATAATTGTTGATGAAGCTCGCGATGAGTCAAAGAAGGAACAAATGGCTATAGTTTTGAGATTTGTTGACCAAGATGGTATTCTATGATAATGATTTTTTAGAGTTGTTCATGTCTCAAACACTGCAGCATTAACTTTTAAAAAATCAATGTATTATTTAATCACAATTTAGATATTCAAAATATTGAGGGCAAGGCTATGATGGTGCAAGTAATATGCGTGGTAAGTGAAATGAGCTACAAGCTTTGATTTTAAAGGATTGTTCGTATGTTTATTATATTCATTGTTTGGCACATCAATTACAATTGGCACTAGTTGCAGCATCAAAAGAAGTTATTCTTATTCATCATTTTTTTACCATGTTAACTTTTATTGTCAATATTGTCGATGCTTCGTGCAAGCGTAATGATGAATTCAAACATGCTCATACTGTTGAGATTGCACATTTAATTGACATTGATGAGCTAAAGAGTGAGACCGGACTTAACCAAATTGGCACTTTGCAGAGACCAGGGGATACATTACTATAGGCCAGTTTCTAGCTTGATAAAAATGTTTGGTGCAACATGCACTATTTTAATTAATATAGTTGATGAAGGAACTACTTTTTCTCAACATGGAGAAGCCGACACAACTTATGGGACAATGACTTCATTTGAATTTATTTTCATCTTGCATCTGGTGAATTATATCATGGAGATCACAAAACTACTCTGTCAAGCTTTACAACAAAAATCTCAAGACAATTTTAAATGTTATGCATCTTGTTTCATCCACTAAAAGACTTATACAACAATTAAAGGATACAATATAGGATAACTTATTTGTTAAGGTATGTTCATTTTGTGAGGCACGCAATATAAATGTTCTATATATGAATGCTCGTTATGTTGCAAGACGAGGTCGAGCTCGCCAATAACAAGAAAATTATACAATTGAGCAATATTATCGGGTAGATATATTTTATACTGCAATTGATTCTCAATTACTATAACTAAATAATCGATTCAACGAGCAGACAATTGAGGTGGTAGTTCTTAGTACAGCTTTGGAAACTCGCGAAGGATATGAGTCTTTCATAATTGATGATATTTGCAAATTGGTTAACACGTTTTATCCATATGACTTCACTAATCATGAGAAGTTGTAATTGAAAACGCAACTTCAACATTATGAATATAATGTAGTTCAACATTCAGAATTCAGAAATTTGTTAACTCTTTCTTCCTTATGTCAATGGTTGGTAAAGACTAGAAGATCAACAATATATCCACTTATTCACATAATAATTGTGCTTGTGTTTGTGCTTACTCTTCCAATGTCAACTGCAACTACTAAGAGATCGTTTTCAATTATGTGTATTGTCAAGACTAGGCTTCGTAACAAGATGGAAGATGACTTTCATACAAACTCTTTGATCATGTATATTGAAAGGGAAATCGAAGAGAAACTTAGTATAGATTCAATTATAGATGATTTTCGATATTTAAAAGAGCGACGAGTTCCATTTTGATTTATAAAGCTGGTGTCTATTTTGTTTATTAATTTAATTATTTTAGCATTACATATGGGACTAGATGCTATTATATTTGTTTTTTTTTTTAATAACTTAGTTTTTAAATATTAGCATATTTGTTTAGCGTTAATTAATTAATTAATTTTTTTGGTCTTGGCCTCCCACAAAGCTGAAATCCTGGCTTCTCCCCTGGCTACAGTCCCGTGCATCCCACACTTTCATTCGCCCTTGGCCTAAGAGCATCTCCAACCAAGCTTTAAAACACCAAAATGAAGCAAAATGAAGCAAAAAGCAATCTCCAACCAAGCTCTAAAAAGCTGCGTCAAAATATAGTGTTGCACCATATTTGGCATAACATTGTATACTTGATGCAGGTGTTCCCTTTTTTAATACCTAAACTTTAGTTTAATTATAGTTTTACTCTTATTTAATAAAATTTATTTCAATTGTATCCCTTTTTATTATTTGAAAGTTTTTTTTAATCACAGTTTTACCCGTATTCAATCAAATTTATTCCAATTATATCCCTTTTTATTTTTTAATGATTTTGTTTAATTTGAATTTGTTTTAATTTAATTATTATTTATATTAACATTTATAATAAACTAAAATTAAGTATATAATACAAAAATTATACTAAATATTTTTTAAAAAAATCACTAATTTGAAAACACTAAAATTAAAATATATTATTGCAATATTATGTTAATTAAAAGGTGAAATGTTAATTGTTGAGAAATAATAAAAAAGGAAAAGAAAGAGAATATTCAAGAGAATATTCTTTTTAGTGTAACATTTGATGCAATGGGTTGGAGATGAAGAAAACAAATGGTGTGAAAGTTACACCATTTTGGTGTAAAAGTTGCACCTAATTGACAGTTTGGTTTGGAGATGGCCTAAGCAGCATCTGCTGCCTTACTTTATTTAGAAGATATGAAGCTTAAGGGGGGGTGTATTAGATTGGGATTTTAGTAGACAATTTTGGAAGAAAAAGTCTGGTGGTATTGGATTTAGACTTTTTAATAAGTTAGATAAGTCTTGTGGTATTCGATCAAGACTTTTAAGATTTTTTTTTTAAAAGTTCATATTGTCTTGTGGTATTGGATCCAGACTTTCAAGAGGCAGTAAATTGTTTGATGGTATTGGATTGAGATCAAGATTTTTAGGATTTCATGACAAAATGGATTTTTCAGACTTTTCAGTGATATGTATAAATAGCTTGACTCCAAAATTGTCTTGACCTCTCCCACAATACTTTCCGGATTTTTTTTTTCGCTCTCTCTCAACATCAACTTCATCTTCCCAAATCTTCGCCACACGCCTTGTCATCAGCTTCTCAAATCTTCGCCATCTTCCCAGATCATTTTCTAAACTCAATAAAGGTTAATGTGACACATCATACAACACATATGGAGGGCATTGAGTACTTTTATCAAACGTGGTGGGCGTTCAACATATAGGTGTAATACAAACTCAAGTCGAACTAGTCTCTACATATAATATCAATTTTGATCAAAAAAACATAAAAACAATAAATAAATAAAAATTAAAATTAAGACCTCGATTTCTATTTGATGTTTCTTCGCAGTTTCCAGTTTCGGGCAGAGCTGTATCTATGGTGTTCAAACAAAAGAACCCAGGACCTCCCTCTCTTGAATACACCACCAAACTCTTAAAATTCTCCACCGATTCAAAGAACTTAAAACTTGGAAAAGCAGTCCATGCACTTGCAATCATAGCCAATGAATCACCCAGGAATGAAAACGTAGCTCAAGCGACCTCTTTGATTAATTTTCATTCAAAATGTGACTAGATATCACTTGCATGCCAAGTGTTTGATAATATGCGCCAGAGAACCGTTGTGTCATATGGCGCGTTGATGACTGGGTACCTTCATAATGGATTATTGTTGGAAAATCTTAAATTGTTCAAAGATATGGTTTCCGTGGATGGTTTGCAACCCAATGAGTTTGTATTTTCCATTGTTATTTCGTCTTGTTGTATTAGTGGAAATGTAGAAGAGGGTAGGCAGTGTCAAGGGTTTGTGTGGAACTCTGGTTTGGTGTTTCATCACTATGTGAAGTGTCCACTTATAAATTTTTACGCCAAGTGTTTAGACGTGGAAATGGCTATGATAGTATGATGGTTTTGAATTCGTTGCCCAGTAATGACTTTTTTTTTTTTTTTGTATAATTTTTTTTTAAGTGGACTTATAGAGCACAGGTGCTCGAGTTTGATAAATCTTCGCCATGTTTGATAGATCTGGGTTTGTAAGGGGTGGAGTTAGGAGATGGAGATATTTTGATGTTTTGATTGAAAAATAAAAGAAAAGGTGATGGTCTGTGTTTAATAAGAAATGAAGATGTTTTTCGCCTAGTTAAGAGATTCTTGAAGTAGTAGAAAAAGTAAAAGAGAAGTAAAAATGTTACCTTTAAAAAAATCCTAAAAATCTTGAAATAAAGTCTAAATAATCCTAATAGTCTATGAATAAAGTCCAAAGTCTCTTTCAGAATCCTAATAGTCTAGTCCATATAATCTTAATAGCCTTTAAAATTATACAAATCCATAAAATCCTTGCACCTAAAATTGTCCATTAAAATCCCAATCCAATACACCCCCCCTAAATGGGTGTTTTGATGGGTGTGGAGAGTACTCACAAGCACCTGATGATCTCTCCAATGGAATTGACATTATGCAAATCCGATAGTGTGGCATTTTTCAGGTTAGATTTTTTATTTCAATGCAAAAATCTTTCAATATATGGTCAAAAATATGTCTACTGTCTAAACTTTGACTATTATATATGTTGATAATAAGTCACTAAATGTTGGTTTGTTTTAATGTAACTCTAATAGAGGCGTAGTTTAGCTGGTAGATGGACGAGCTTGAGATTTGGGTAAATGACTCCTAGATCAATGGTTCGAATTCTATCAATAGTGAAAACTTTCAACAACAAAAAAATATCTAGTCTCGAATTAATAGATATTGTAAAAAAAAAATAAAAATAAAAAATAAAAAATAAAAAAAAATCAAAGAGAGACTTTGACCAACAACCTGGGCATCTCTCCATTTTCACAGCATATCAATGACAATGGTTGATACCTGATCAACACATTTGATTCATAATTTGCTATATTTTTATTGCCTGAACTATCCTGTTTTTTACATCTAATTAATCAGGGTTTAGGAGGGTTTTGGTTTCCAATATTTTAATTGTTGTATTGATGGTCTTAATTAACAATTATTACCAGCTGGTGCTGATGATCTTTGTGATTAGTTTAATCTAATTAATTACAAGCTTAGGAGTTAAGAATTTAAATAAAGGGCAAATTGCATTGAATGCCTTGAGGTTTGGGCAAGTTACACTTAACTGGAAATGTTTTGTTATTATACACTTACACCCCAAAGACTTAAATTTGACTTTGAAAATACCTAAAATGCCCCTAGTTATATTATTTTATACTCTTTTTTTTTTTACCTTTTAACCAAAAACTTTATAAACTTTAATAAAATAAAATAAATTAAATAAAAGATATGATTCATTAAATAAATTAATAGTTTACAAAAAAAAGTTTAAAATAAATAAATAATTTTAAAAAATTAAATAAATATATAGTTTTAAAAAATCAAATAAATAAATAGTTTTAAAAAATTAAATAAATAAAGATTATTATTTTATTAAAGTGTATTAAGTTTTTGGTTAAAAGGTAAAAAAATATATATATATATAAATAATATAACTAGGGGCATTTTAGGTATTTTTAAAGTCAAATTTAAGTCTTGGGGGTGTTAGTGTATAATAACAAAACTTTTCAAGCTAAATGTAACTTTTCAAGGAGTTCAGTGCAATTTGCCCAATAAATAAATAAACCCATCGAACAAAGATCTTTGTGATAGTTGTGAGTATAACAACATTCATGCACGTGCGCAGCCGCAGCACACGAAGAGCTAAGATAATTCCAAAAGCGTTAAAAACGAGATATTCCTATATACAACTATACAAGATAATTCAATTTGGCTATTGCAGTTCACCTTCATCATGCCAGACAAACTTACTCAACACGTTTTAGTTTTACTCATTCATTAAATATTATTCTTTCAAGTTTCAATATATATATATATATAAACACACACGTACAATCAAATACATTAAGGCTTCGGTTGCTTTTTGTTTCCATGAATGTTGAATAATGATACAGGGTCAGAAAAACCATTGAATTCCCGATTCCGTTCACACTGAAATGTCAAGATAATTCCAAAGCGTAAAAAACGAGATATTCCTAAATACAGTATATACTTTTCACGAACATATGTACACATATTATGTTATGTACATATTTTTACTTTGCATGCAAGCATGCATCATTTTTTTATTTTTGTACCGTATATTATATTGGTCTGGTTAAACCAATTTAAATTTATGTTTTAAAATTTTGAGTGTTTTTAATCCAAGAATTATAAATGTATTCAAATCTCGACTTGATGCCAATATATATATATATATATATATATGTAAGGTTATAATTGATGATAAAGACAAAATATTCATGTAATGTAATAAAACTTATGTCAAAGATGTCGTACATATGTACAATATAAGAGAAACAAATTCATGAATTACTATCGAATTTGCTATAAAATGTAATAAAAAAATCAACATGTAGCAAAGATGATGTAGCTAGCTAGTGACCTTATTGAACTAAGAAGTCAACAAGAAGGTCATATACACAATTAGGTATTATAATAGTATGAATTTTTATAAAATTTGTAAACTAATTAAAAACTATACATAGTCAAAAAGGAGTCATGACATATATGAGAAGTTTTTGTCGACAAAAAAATATAATGGATAGTCAAAAAGGAGTCATGACATATATGAGAAGTTTTTGTCGACAAAAAAATATAATGGATAGTCAAAAAGCAGTCAATGACATATATGAGAAGTTTTTGTCAACAAAAAAATATAATGGGCTGTTAGATAAGGTTGATCCAAATATCCAATGGTACGCCTCTCATATTTACACTACGAGATTGTGAGTTCGAGTCTCTCCCTCTTTTGTAAAAAACTTTGATTTTTTATAATATTTTAATATATATATATATATATATATATCTAGAGAGAGAGAGAGAGTAATTTTCCAATGGGCCACTGGATTTAAATACTTTGACTTGGCTGTATGCACTTGTCAGTCAAATTATTTAAATCCAATGGCCCACATACAAGGAACTGATATAACTTTTGTCAGTTCGAACTGATAATAGAAAGACTATATATATATATATATATATATGTATGTATGTATTCATATATTGTTTTTATCCAATATATATTGTTTTTTTTTTTCTTTTCTGTTTTTAAACTATTACAACGATTTTAGAATTTGGAGAGGGAGAAACGGCTCGAACACATAATCTCATAATATAAGTTCGAGGAACATACCACTAGACTACCTCCATCTCGTCGTATAATATTGGGTTTAGAAAATATGTTTTTACCTACTAACAGAAAATAAAATAAGGTAAAATTCAGGCATGAATATATCTAAAATCAACTATCTAAGAAGTTTCATTTACTTGAAAATTGTAATTAATATACATGTTAATATATATGCTTTAGATCAATAGAACAGAAAGCAAATGGGATAATCAGTCTAGCATATGAGAAAAGTCTCTAATCAATGATCTCTAGCTGTCTCTCACTTCACTTTCATTGATTAATTAATATTGGTTAATGACACTTTGATTGATCAGTCCTTGTGCATGATTAATGTCATTTTAATTAAGTTGATTTTTTGACAAGTCATTTTAAACCAAGCATGCATGAAGTTAAAACTTCAATCCCAATTTCTAGCTCATATATATATATAAATTAATATTTTCTGTAACATTGTATACATGACTTATAGCCTATAGGAACCCGCTACATGGAATTTTCCTTGAATGATGATATTTGCACCCTTTAAAAACGGTATGTACACCCCTAAATTATTATGTTTTTAAAAAATCTAATAATACTCTTGAATAAAATTACTAAGATCGGAGGACTAATTGTTTGTTAGTACACCCACCAATAATTATTAATTAGTTTCCTATTTTAATCTTTTGTAAAAAAAATTCCTATTAATGGTTTCGTATTAACATATATCATAAAAACACTTTCCATTTTAATAAACCTTAGATTCCCTTTTAAATATATTTTCAATCTTTTTTAAGGAAATACTAATTGATTGCTAAGTATGGAAAATGAATCAAAATCATGAGATAAATTTGGCTATGAAAAAAGTAAGTTTTAAATTAATTTTTATTATTTTTGTTGGGAGAACAAAATCATTATGTATATAAACAGACTTTTTAAATTAACTATATTATATTTATTTATTTATTTATTTATTTATTTCAAACACACTTTAGACTTTTTTTATATTTTTTTATTTTTAAATATCAATATTAGATGTTCTTTCTTGTCAAATATATATATATACACACACACACACATTAGATGTTCTTCAATTTCATGGAACACTTATCTTTTTTTCTTTTTTTTGACCTATCATTTAACACATATCTACTTCCACGTCAATTGAGATATAACACAAATCTTGCATCTCATTAAAACTCTCAAACAGAAAGTGGTTCTCTAATAAAAAATAAAAAAATCTTAAAATTAAATTTTAACGAAAAGTGGAGTTTGACTTTTAAAAAACCGAGAAGAGAAAAGAAGTAGGGAAGAGAAAGAATAGTAAGAGAATTAAAGGTAACAACAGAATTTGAAATAATAATAAAATTGATTAAATAACATAATAGTAGTTATAGGTGGTGTGTACTTACAAAAATACAATACAATATAATTAAAGAAAGTGCATTTTTGGCATTAAGTGGGGTTTAATTACAAATTAAAGAATTTTTTAAATTTTTGTTGGGTGTGATTACGAAAGGGGTGTAAATATAGTTTTTGAAGGGAGCCATTATCGCCACTCATTTTCCTTAGATTAGAGACTTATAGCTGACCCTATAACAAAATGTGTAGAGGAAGCCCAGCCCACCGTACCTTATCGGGCCAAGAGACCCAGGACCCTCAATTGAAATTTAATAATTCAAATGGGTTTTTGCGTTTTAGCTCGAATTGTATTGTTGGTGCTTTCATTGGATTCGATATGCTTTGTTTGTTTGATGTTTCTCTGTTTTTAAAGTTTCACTTTTTATTTTTCTTCGTTAATGGTTGGTGTTAGTTAATGACTTAATCTAATGCAAGGTTATATATATAGGCAGTCCAAGTTTTGTTTTGAACATTTTGTTGCCTTGCGTTGAGTTTTGTTTAGAGGTTCAAAGGGATTTGAACAACTTAATTATATCGAGTTTAAGATACAACATTTTGTTTGGAGCTTCATTGTTATTTTAATTGAACGTGTAGTCAATTCTATAAACACTGATGCTAGATAACCCAAAAAATTAGCTCAAAAACCAACTCAAATGACTAACCATATCATCTTATGATTTGTATGGTAATGACAACTCACTTACCATATCATTTGGGTTGAATTTTGAATTAATTATTTGGGTCGTATAGTTTACTCTTCTATAAGACTTAAATTTGACAATATCAAATTGTCAAATTCAAGTTTTCATAGAAGTTTGCTCTGTGTTCCGGCTTCTTATGAGCTTGGTAATTTCATGGATTGGGTTTTATGAGCTTGAAAATAGCATGGAGTGGTTAAATGTTGTTGGAATTTTGGACTTTACAATGTTAGAACATGTGCCTACCGCATCTTATATTTGCGTCACATGTCCAATCTTCAATGGTTGGATGCATTACTTAGCACTGCACTCATTGCACTAAAGATTTTTTCGTCCATAAAAGCCATTTACCAAAATATATTTCTATGGAAAAAAGAAAAAAGAAATATCACTAACACAAAAAAATAATAATAATAAGGAAACGGCAACGGCAACGTTCTGGGTAAATTTTACTCGATAAAAGTTAAAACTACCTATTAATTATATTGTTCAAGTATAGGAGTGTAGAAAGTTCATCTAATTTACTATTTTTAGAACAAAAATAATAATAAATCACAATTAGTTCCGATTCGGGTTCGGTTTCAGCTAAATCCATGGGTTAGCTATCAAATTCTAATTGAACCCAACATTAAACACTGAAAAGCCCAAGATTGACCCAAAACTAAAATTGAAAGTGCCCATTAAACCTTTTAAACAACCACAATGAACAAGAAAAACCCAATAAAAGCCCATAATGTTTCGGTCTGATAATTAAAGAAATAAATAAACAATTTTCAAACTCATGAATCATGATAATTATAAGCAGCCAAAGAACATTAAAATGGTGAGAATCAACTACTTTTAAAATATAGGTAGAAAGTAAGTTAATCACAGTATGTGTATGGTTTACTATCTAAGTAAAAATAAATAAATAAATAAAAAACCCCTGCTAGCTGCATCCCCTTCTTAATACCATATATAAGTTCTCTTTCTCTCTCTCTTTCGGTTACCTTAATTTTAATGGTGTTTGAACTCATATAAAAGTTGTTGGCATTTTGATGGTTCTAATTTTAAACATTTGGAGATAAAACGCATGTAGTGATTGATTTCCGTAGGTCTCAATATACCTTGAATCCTAGACCCGTTCGATGTTAGATTTATTTAAAAAAAAAAAATCAACGGGAGAATAACTTATTATAATTTATAATAGTGTGTGGGTGTGTGGCCTAGCTAGGCTAACACTAATGATGAGCTTATGTTAAAAAAAACTAAAAATAAAAAAGTCACCAAATTGCCTTGCTTTATGTATAATTATAAAATATAAGTGATGAGATAAGGTTGGTTCGTTGGTAAATCTCTCATACCTACACCTTGAGATCGTGGGTTCGAATTCTCCACTTAAAAAAAACACGAATTTATATATATATATATAAATTATTAGTGCTGCTTTTCTAGAAAAGACATTTCCAATCATACAATCAAATGAAGTATTTATTAGGGAAGAAAAGAAAAGGTAAGGTTAGCAAATAGACATTTTTTAAAATTAATTTTATTTGATACATATTAACAAATAATACATAATTCTTAAAAGAATATACATTTGATAAATGTCTTAATAATAATAATAATAAAACATGTTTACAATGAGTACTACTGCTTGATCTAATATTGTTGTCCAAAATTAAACATCTTCCATTCATAAATATTTTGGACAAAAATCTTCTATTCGGTCTAAATTTACCTCATACTTTAAGTTTTGATTAAATTTTAATAGAGTAACGAATAACAATTTAAATAAATTCTATAATTAATCGATTTTAATAATACTTTCTGAGTTTCTGCATCATGAAATCATTTTTATCTCAGATAAAATGTCTAAATTTACCTTATATTTTTAAATTTGGATTGATTTTTAATAAATTCATAAATAAAAACGAAATAAATTCTATCATCATCATTCAATATTAAGAATAATATTGATGTGTCATGAAATCCTTTACATTTTTTATAGATAAAATTCAAGTCTTGTCGAGAAAATCCAATTTCTTTCACATTTTTGCATACACACTTAGACAAAAAGGCCAATTCAATTCTCAAATCATGAAAGAAATCATATCAAATAAGAAATTCTTTAAAATTAAGGATGATAATTTCATTCGCCCTCGAACAGTGGGTATGAGTTTTGTTATTCGGATCATGAATCGGGTTTAAATGTAAAATGTAAACCCGAAGCGGGTTGAGGTTCGAGTTTAAAAAAAAAAAAAAACCCTGAATATTTAAAAAAATATAAAATTCAAGACGAGTCATTTTGGGTTCGTAAGTTGAAACTCGAACCCAAATGATTTCGTGGGTTTGGGTTTCATCAAAACCCAAATATGTGAAATTATTTGGGTTTGCGATTGGTTTCAGGTTGAAAAATGTTTTGCGTGTTCAGGTTTGGCCATCCCTAGTTAATCAAACGCCCACTTTTTTCTGCTATAAATTCACAACACACCCTCCACCATGTAACAACTACCTCTTGAACTTGTCAAAACACCCAAAAAAAAAAAACTTTGAATATGGGTTATCACAGAAGAAGCAGTTTCTTTGATTCATTCACTCTAAATCCACTACCATATCCAGTTCTTCTAATCTTGGCTGTAACATTTATCTTCCTTGGAATTTCATGGTTCTTCAGCTATGAAGAGGCCATTGAGAGTGCAGAGGAGCAGATGGGTTGGATACTTTTCGCTACCCCAATACTCTTGATCGTCCTGGTTAGATGGTTGTCGTCCTTCGAGACCGACATGTTCTTCTCTAAGTCCCCGTGGGAGCGGCGCCGCAGCACCCACCACCATCCCTCGGAAGGAAGCTCGCCGTGGGGGGTGGCTGCTTTCATTGTCTTGCTGCTAGTTCTTGTGCAGTATCAATCTGCCTTCCATGATAGCTGGTTTGTTTGAATTCTCATATTATAACAATATATAATAATAATAAAATACTAGAAGAGTGATTTTGTTTATATTATTAGATCAAAAACTAGGTAACTCTGCAAGTTCTTATAGTTGTAAATATTGGAAAATATGTTGTTATATAGTTTGGATTTTGGTTGCTAATTTCTGTTTTGTTATATTTAACGGTTCAATTTAAAGCATGTATTTTTAGTTTATATATATTGATTTGCCATAATTGATTGCTGCAGAAACTGGGGAAATTATGTATGTTCATGTCAATCAGGCTCAAATTCTGGGAAAATGATAATTGAATTATTTTGAAAATTATAAGAGAGAGAAAAAAAAAATCAGAGTTGAACTTCTAGATTATTAATTATTTTCGTGGACTAAATAGTTACTGTTTTGGGGTTTCTTTGAATAGTTATGGAGTTTGATGAGTTATTTGTAATTAGCATTTTTTTTTTTAATTTCTTAGAAGCAATAATTGTTAGAGAGGACAAGTTATCAATCACTTATTATTATTATTATTATTTTTGAAACAAGTTATCAATCACTTATTAATTAAGCTTCAAGCAAAAGGGACGTTAAAATATTTAATAGTGGCCTCATAATATAGGATGAATTAAAGATTAATATTATATTTGGATTGTTTAGATTCAAACCTCCAAAATTTTCTAGAAGAATTCCTTTTCTTGTTCTATATATTTTATATGTAAAAACAAAAAATTATATTATTATTTTTTGCTCTGGTTTGACCTTCTTTGTAAGATAAACTTGAAAATGTAAAGAACAATTTTAAAATTAAATTGTATTTAAATCAAACTCGAAAAAAATAAAACCCCCACAGAGATTTTATAATATACTTTTAAACTATTTAACTCTAATTTATTTTACTATTTATTTATTTTGTATAATAATTAGCTTGAATCTTACCAATGACGAAAGCTTTCAAAAAAAATACCTAATCCCATTAATAGATATTATATTTTATAAAGTAACCATCAAGTTAACTATTGATATAAAAAGAAATGTTTGAGTAAATTTGATAAAAATAAATAGATATCTGAGCAATACATATATTTTAAAAATATATATATATAACTAATGATAATATATTAAAGTTAAAGAAGAATGACAATTTAGGAAATAAATTGTTAGTTTGCATTGTAAATAAAATGAAAAAGGAAACCATTTATAAAGACTATAAATTTAATGTGAAAAAATTAATGTTGTTCACGTATCAATACATAAACAGCGAGTGTGTCTAGAACCCTTGATGTCGGCACATGGTAGTTAAGATTTTTTTCTTGAACTTAGGTGCAGAATACGTGGAGAATGTCTATTCAAATTGTATTATTGCCACATATTAGGGTGGTTGTTTGTTCTCATAAAATGTAATGGCAGGCATGGCACCAAAGTGATTCTAGAGAGTGACAATCAATAACTAATAATAAATTGAATATTCAATTATAAATGGACCCACCACATGAATTGGTGGTCCATTGAATATTGAAGTCCTAAATATAATCCATCCAAGCTTACAAGAGAGTGAGTGCTTGTGGGGTCTAAGCCCCCCTTATCACCAAACCTGTTAGACCCATTCAACAACTTAGTGGGACAAGGACTTGATAAAAGGAGATTGAAGTGAAGTGATCCACACCTACAACCATTTTGCTGACACCAATTTATTATTATTATATTTTTTGAAATCCGACTACGACCGGTTAAAAGTCTACCAGACTTAACGTGCTAGATCAACCATTACAAGCAGAATATAACTCGCATCGTAAGGAAGAGATCTCTTATACTTTACGATTTAATGGGTAAATGTAGGACTTGAACTCCTATCATATCCGTGAAATGGGGAGTGGTTTTTTTATTTATTTTTATTTTTATTTTTTTGAATAGGTTTAGAAGTGTTTTTGGTGTTATTGTTTACTTTATCTTAAAGCAATGATCTACATGCTTAAAATTAAAGTGGAACACTTTAATTTGATTCAAAACTGCATTTTACTATATGCTTTTGAATACATATTGGATTAGCAATGATGAAAGAGAAGTGCTTCTTTTCATATTTACATAAAAATATCAATATTCAATAGATTTTAAGGACATGTTTGATTTACAATCCGAATACAATTATATCGTTTTTAAGAATAAAAAAATATTATAGTTAAATGTCTTTGTAGAAGACTTTCTAATATAATCCTAAAAATTAATTTTAAAACATGAGAATAATAAATTTTTTGTTTTAATAGTTTTTCTCTAGATTTATAATCCATATTTTCTCTCAAAATTTGATAAGCATAATAAGTATTATTACTTGATAAAGATTTCCAAGAGATTCCATGATTAAAGCTAATATATAAGTATCAAATATATGCCTTTACAAACAGTAATTTACAATCTCTCATTATTGTTTAACTTAACCCTTATTATTTTTATTATTATATTTTTTAAAATCTGAATACGATCAAGTTAGAGGTATGCCAGGAATATAACTCCCACTATAACAAAGAGATCTCTAATACTTTGCAATTTAATGGGTAAATGTAAGACTTGAACTCCTGTCATATCCATAAAATGGGGAGCGGTTCACAATCAATTTCCTCTTATTATAATGATATGTTTGGATTTTTTGTTTTTTTTTATTTAGGTTTAGAAGTGTTTTTGGTGTTATTGTTAAAAGTCATTTCCACTTTCTATTTATCTTAAAACAAAGATCTACAATTCTACATCCATGAAAATATGAAATGCTCAAAATTAAACACTTTAATTTGGTAGATGATTTTATTCAAAACTACATTTTACTATATACTTTTGAACACATAATGGATTAATAAGGACGGACAAAAGAGAAGTGCTTCTTTTAAGATTTACATAAAATATCAATATTCAAGACACAAGAGATTTTAAGGACATGTTTGATTTGCAATCTGAATACAATTATATCGTTTTTAAGAATAATACTAAGATACTATAGTTAAATGTCTTCGTAGATGGCTTTCTAATATAATCCCAAAAAATTAATTTAAAAACATGAGAATGATAAAATTTTTGTTTTAAATAGTTTTTCTCTAGGTTTATATTCATATTTTCTCTCAAAATTTGCAAAGCATAAGAAATATTATTACTTGACAAAGATTTCCAAGAGATTCCATGATCAAAGCTAATATACAAGTATCAAATATATGCCTTTACAAACAGTATTTTACAATCTCCCATTATTTTTTTTTTTTTTAATTTTTTAATTTTTTCCCTAATGTATCTACTTAACTTCCTCCAAACCACTTTGAATGGAAAGAAGACTGATAAGAAATCAAAACCAGAAGAACCACCACCAGGATGGCAATCCCCCAGGGTGTGCCTCCGGCTTGATGCATCGATCCGTGTGGTAAACGCGGAATCCGAAAGCTGTAGCCCCCATTGGAAGACAAGGAAGCCATTAAGAATATCAACATAATTGGCAACAAGAAGATGAAAAGCTGGAAGTTGATAGTTGTGAGTTGCATCTCAGCCTTGTAGCCTGTGTACTGAGACAGCCAGAGTAAGAGCAAAACAATGCCGAAAATGGCAAGTAATGGCAGCGGCGGCGCGGAGACAGAGGCTAAGGTCTGGCCTGACCAGCCCTGCTTCCACACTGGACCTCTTCTCTTTGTGTAGAACCAATCCATTGATTTCTCTATATTTTTGTTCCAGAGGAGTCTACACATATATATAAGAAGTTAGAAGGCTATACATTATGCTTTGATGCAAGGTTTGCTTTGGCATAAATGCTTTGAGTGTAGAGTTTAGAATCTAAAAAAGTTCTTTGGAGTTTTGCCCACTCAAAGGTTTGATACCAAGTGCATGGAATTGCTAACTTGTTAAGTTATTTGCAAAATTTCAAATCAATAATAAAAAAACATGCTTCAGTAAAAGAGACTTTTTACTTGCATCTTCAATAAACTAGCTATTTTTAACTTCTCATTTGACTTCCAATGTTGAAATATCAATTGCATTATATTCTAATAACATGGATGGATATTTAAAAAAAATGCAACGAAGATCAACCAAAAATCTTGAAGAACTCTGTTGAATAACATCCTTAACAATCTTACCTAGCCGATGTGCCTTGAAACATATGATATGCTACTGCAGAGAAAATACGAAAAGCCACGAGAATTGTTACTTCAACTAAACGTACATAATCAATTCATCATATTGTATATAATGCATAAGCTGCTTAAGGACAGGCTGCATTAGCTGCACATGATCTGCAATGGAGACTGTATGCAAACACTAACATTGAAGAATAAGCAGGAAATAAGCGGAATGCAAAATTTACCCATATGTGGGGCAACTGCCTGAAAATGCCTTGACCAGGCATCTTTAGTCTTTCTGGTATGGGATCCAGTTTAAAGTGTTGCAATCTTCAATGCTGAAAATTTTGAGTCTAGGCATAGCTTCCTGCTTCATCTCTAACTGCTGAAAGTTGTGCAACCAAGCAATCCGTAGAATTTGGAGTTGAGAAAAACTTTCTGTGGAGAAACCCAATTTTCTAACCAGAGAAGAAGCAGCTGCTCCAATATTGGTATTGAGTTACGATCGAGTGCGGAGCCATATAAGACTGAGATCGAGAGATTTGGTGTGAAATTCATGATTGTTTCCTAGTAGAATCTCTGACATTGAAAAAGGGGAAAGATCCAAGGCTTTTTAAATGCACAATGGAACTAATAGCCTCTATTTCTTCTACTCCTCGCAGTCCCTAATATCCACACCCAGACCAATTTTTCAACGTCCATCACAAAGTCTGAAGTGAAAAGCTTAAATACAAAAAGCATGACTTCAATTGATATGGTAGTTCATCGTAGCTCAAGGACAATATGGACGAAACATGATCTAAATCTTTGTCAAATGCCACCATAGGTGGGTTCTTCACTGTACGCTACTCATGTGGCTGTTTACTTCACTACTACTATTGCAAGCGGTAAACCACCACATTTTCACACCATCTCTCTTCCCAACTTCTCTAATCCTGGTAAACAATTACCTGCCTGATCATCGCCAGTAGCTGGGACAGGGAATGCCTCTACATCACTACAATTACAGAGCTTTTGAGCAAGGGCCGTTTCCCCCAACCCACCCTGCCACCCATACCCATCATCGAAACCACACAACATTGCTGCTCCTTGATCAACATCTAAATATTCCTCTTCAAAAACCAACAACTTTCTCATTGCACTGCATGACATGCAAGAATTCTCTTCTCCATTTATTCAATTCTCTTACCAACTCCACATAACTTCACCCCAAGATTATATATGCATACAAACTTCTTCACAGAACCCAGGAATCCATTTCCATCATCTGAAGAGTTGAAGACGAAGTTGTCCACAAAATCTTCATTTTCCACTTCATAGCAAAAGAAAGTAGTAGAATTACAATGTTACATGTAAACTTCAAACTTGTAAAGCAAATGAACAGTTTCATGTTATTTATACATCTAATGCAATGAATCACAATGTAGTAGTGTATTGCTATACATAACAGTCTTCAAGATATAGCTTTTATCATGAACTTCAAAATCACAGTGAGCACAATAATGTATTGAGGAGGTGTTAACCGAAGCAACAGAAGTACCATGACAAAACGTTACGTGATTGTCTATCAACAAAGTAAATAACCCTTACAGAGATGTTGGTTCTCCAAACAGGGTGTCATCATATTTAACAAATTAAGATAGCAGCACAAACTCATGAAGAAGAAGATTTTGATGAACTTTGTGTGTATGATGTAATAGATGACCATCATTCATGCAATTATGCAATCTTGCATGCATGAAGAAGAAAATATAACTCAAATTAAAATAATTTAAATTTGGACGACTTATGATACTTGAATTAGGAAATTTTACTTGGATCCTACTTTAATTCCCTTGTAGAACAAAAATAGAAAGTATAAATCGAACTTATTTATTATTGCATTAAATAAAATAGAAAAACAAATGCAATACTAGTTCTCATTGGAATCAAACATTCAAGTCCTTGTTCAAGCAGGGAGCAAGAGCAATTAGATAATTCTATGAACATAGCAAGATGGTAAAATGTAGAACATAACATTAAATATAGAAAACAAAAGTTCATCACACAGAGAGAAACAGAAGGAATTTCCTAGCTTTTTGAGAAGTAAAAAGAGATCAATCAATCAAAACTTGTTACAGAACAAAACAGGGTCAATGGCCATCGGTTTGTTACACTAATATATAACTTGTTTCAATAAGTTATCTTGGCCCTTTATTTTGTAGATCTTGAATAAGCTGGTAAATAAATCAAGCAGCTACTTTCTTGGATGTTACGGAGTTGACAATGGTAGCAAACTCGGGACCCTGCATCACCAAAGAGCTTATTATGATGATTGGTTTGGTCTCTTTGAAATCACTGGACTAGGGAGAGTTATAAGTTTATTTTTTTATTTGAATGATTTCAGCTTCAATCTTATAAAATTCTGAAGTGAAAGTAATGGCAGGAGCAGGAGCAAACCTTCAAGGAAGCACCGCCAACGAGAAAACCATCGATATCTTCTTGCTTTGCAAGTTCAGCACTATTGCCTCCATTTACTGACCCTGCAAAAAAGAATCATTTGCCATTACAACCATGACAAGGATAGAGATACCATTCATTTGAGCAAACTAGATACTGATTATGAAGATCATGGTTGAATCGCTTATCACAGCGAGAAAAATGTTGGGATTGTCAACATCTCCCAATCACGTTTATTGCCATGAATAGTACCAACATTGCTAACAAAAAAGGCCGTAGATATATTCAGTTTTCAAGGTCTGAAAAGAAATCTAGACATGGATACCTTCCAATTATCCCCAATACAACTAACTTATACCACTACAGTGATTTATCTGCTTATAGCTACTGACTACAACTTGCAACACAATAAATATTTGACATCACAAAAGATAAATATATACATTGTAGGAGCGAGCACTCACATAAACAAAAATAAAAGATTACTAAATCAAATATAAACAAAAGCCGAGCAGACAAAGTACCTCCATAGATAATGCGAGTTGCAGAAGCAACATCTGCTGAGACATTAGTTTTAAGCCAATCACGAACAGCTGCATGTACTTCCTGAGCCTGCAGGGGGGTAGCCACTTTACCGGTCCCAATAGCCCATACAGGCTCATACGCAATAACTATATTTTCCCAACTTGGTACAGCATCTGCACATAATAGACACTACCACAATTACGATACAGTCCTTTTCGTTTTCCAATGTAATCTAATATTGACTGCATATTCGTGAGAAATGAAAAGCCAGCATGAAAGTTACCGGCAAAGGCCTTTAGTTGCTTGAAACAGACATCAAAAGTTTTGCCTGCTTCTCTTTCTTCTAACTTTTCGCCAATACACGCAATGACCCCAAGACCCTCACTCAATGCATACGCAGCTTTCTTTCCTATAAACTGAAGTTGACAAAGCTTCAGTCAGATTCTGAATATGACGAATCGATAAGAAAAAGAAAATCATCTGCTACCGGAAACCTCCCAAGAACAACATTTTAGAAACTTCACCTGATCATCTTCTCCGATAACATGCCTGCGTTCAGAATGCCCTAGAATAACCCACTTGCAGCCAAGATCTTTCAGTTGTTCAACACTGCAAAATGAATAACATAAATCGTATTGTAGCCACAGGCAGAAGTGCAATACCAAAAACCAACAGCATGTGTACATGAATATATCAAGGCAAACTCGTAAACCGTTTTCTTCTTAACTTTTACAAAACGGAATCCAAAGAAAATGGGAGAACCCCAACATGCAGAAGATATGCCATCTATGATCAGGCATGTAAAAATACATGGGCATTGGCAGTACTTATCAAAAAAAAAATTAAAATCTTAGGTTCAGGATCACCCTTTATGCAACAGGAACCCAGAGAACTAACTGCCAAAAGCAGACTCAGCATACCATTTAGCATTATCAGACGCAAATACTTGAAAACTGGTTTCGGCTAGATGTTAAGTCATTGCATGGCATACCAATAGATAGATCTATAAGCAATACAAAAAACAATACTCTCAATCTTATGAGTGAAGGGACAATAGTTTTATAGCAACAGGACAGGGTGAGATATATGATCCACCATTGGCCCACTGCACTTGCACAGTTGCACATACAAAACCAGTGCATAATGAGATTTGTTTTTATGAAAATTTTGTTTCAAAAAAGGAAGCACTTTAAACAATAAAAATAGCATGCACAACCAATGACCATGTGAAGTCTAGACAATAGAATCCTATCATACAATGTCAGCCGTATTGCAATGTCTCCATTGAGGCCAAAAGTCTTATCACTTCAACAACAGTTTTTTAACACTCGGAAAACTAAAGAAGCCTGAAAATTGCTCAAAGGATTACAGAACCACGAAAAACCCATGCTACCTAATACCTATCAAGGAACAGCAAGCTACCTGATTTCTCCTGTAAAAGCCCCACCTTTTCCGACCCAAGAGTTTTGAGCTGATATCTCAATTCTATCTGTTAACGAACTTTTCACCTGATCGATGTAAACAAAGGGAGGTGATACAACAACATCTGTCAATTCAAAAAGAAAAATGAAATGTTACACTCTCTATTAATTATTAACAACATAACAAAAACATCAACAAACTTTGGAATATAAAAGGACAGTTCTCCCTGTCAACAATATAAACTCTTCTAACAGAACCCATGTCCAACATCACTTTAAACACTAAAGAAAATTATAAACTGCATTTAGAAAACATGTAGAAGAGCAAGAGCATCATTCAATTTTGTAGAAATTACAAGGTAACAACTAACAATTGACCAATGTTATACTCCAAGGTTTTGTGGACCCAAATACTTGAAAGTGACGAGTGATTTAGCAATATGGGTGTTTACAACAATTACACAAAATTTCAAAAATTCAGTGTCTACCTTATAAACCCAAATCTGAGCAGAAACCTAAAAAGTAAACACAAATTTGATGAAAAGAACACATCTCACCAACATCAGCCTCCAACTTTGCACTGTTCAAGTCTGAAACAAGCTTGCTGATAGAGTCCTTTGTCCCATTCTATAAATAACAACAGAGAAACATATTAATTGAAGAAAGTGAAACCAAGGAACTATCAAACTACTTATGCAACTGCAGCATCCAGCATAACAAGATTCAATGCCAACCAAATAATACTCGCTACTTTGTAAAAGACTGCTAGCGATTAGAGAAACGGAAACATGCTAGCGATTAGAGAAACGGAAACATTATTTAACTCCAGTTCCATTAAGAAAGTACACAAATTAACATAGAAACATCATACTCAAAAAGTGAAAACAAATGAATAACTGAGTAAAGTTTGAAAAGCATATGACTGAAGAGGCTAACTAAATCGAAATAATATTCAGAGACTAGTGCTTACACATTTCCAGTTTCCCCCAACAAAGAACTGCAATCACAAAGAAGAAGAAGAATATGGTCAGTAAATAAACAAAAACAGAACGCAAATAGAAGTGCTTTGGCACTGTCAAAAGATAAGAACTGATCAAACAATATCATCAAATCTATCAAAGAAAAAAAAAAGAATAATAGAATGCAAATAGAAGTGCTTTGGCACTGTCAAAAGCACTTCTTTTTCTTTGCCTGCTTTCTAGTCCTTGGCATCAAATCTATCAAGAAAAAAAAAAAAAAAACAAAGAAACATAGAATTCAAATAGAAGTGCTTTGGCTCTGTCAAAAGCACTTCTTTTTCTTTGCCTGCTTTCTAGTCCTTGGCATCAAATCTATCAAGAATAAATAAATAAATAAATATATATATATATAAGTGCTTTGGCTCTGTCAAAAGCCCTTTTTTTCCTCTTTGCATGCTTTCTAGTTCTTAGCATAAACACACAACAAAAGCACTTCCAAGAATCCAAGCCATAAACATGTTACTCAAATACTACATTTGCAATTAAAAGCAGACTCAAAAAGCAGTTTATTTCACTTCTAGGCTTCTGTAGACTCTAAAAATCGTAACTTTATTTATTTATTTTCTAATTTTCACTAATAATGTAATAATTTTCATTTTTATCACAAAACAACAACAACAAAAAAATAATAATCCATATTTCACATATATAAACACAGTAGAGTTAGATCTATTAGATAGAATATAAAAAGAGAGTATTTTGTATAGTAAAATAAATAAATAAATAAAAAGCAAGTACCTTGTTATTACTGGCCATAGCGACGACGCTTCGAGAAGGTTTATTTGAAGAGAAGAGACGGAGATGAGAAGTGACGTGCTGCGAAAAAGACTGAGGAGAGGAGGTTTCGAGTTTGGAGCATGATCGGCGGAGGCCGGTGAACTGGGGGCAGTATGTGGAGACCATTGCCATTGCTGTGCTGAGTGAAGTGTTTCGGCGGCGGCGGCTTAGCGAAGTGTTTCGGCTCTGCGTGCGTTTGTTTTTGTCGTTGAGGGTTTTTCAGAGGATGGATAGAGTGGAGGAACTGGTGTTGGGTTGTGTTTCTTCTATCTATGGTGATGTTTTCATCGAAGAGGTTGTAAAAGGTGAGGATTGGTGGGGGTTCACGTTCACGCGGCGATTAGAGACTCTGTGGCTCACGCGATAAGGGGTTAGTGACTCAGTGGTTGGTTTGCCGCCTGGCGGACTCTTCCTAAATTTGTCTCTTGTTTAAAATTTTAAAATTAATAAAATGGTTTAGTTAAAGATTTGAACATTTAAAAAAATTAATATATATATATATTCTCATAACCACCCTGCATGGCCGCATATAATTGCAGATTTTTTTTTATTTTTTTTTATTTTTTTTATTTTTTTATTTTTTTATTTTTTTTCATTCAAGTATATAATTACAGATCCTAAACAATAGTTATATTAAGAAAAAAATAATAATCAAAATACTAGTACATCCGCTCTCCAATAGTATACTTTTCCATTATAAATATTTTAGATCCAAATATTGTATTTTCTTTGAATATCCACTTGTGACTAAGGGCTATATATTTTTCATTTCAAATTCAAATGCGTCTCCCCTTCAATGTTAATGGTGTAAATTTCAAGTTCCATATATTTCAAGATGCTTTGATTATTATTCGTTACACGAAATACATCAAATTTATCTTGTAAAAAGTCTATTTAATAGATAATTTATATTAACATTTGTTATAAATAATTAGTTATTTAAAAGAGTTTTTTTTGTACAATTTATATTTACATGATAACGGTATTAAAAATATATATATAGTCATTTACACCTACAAACCCATGACATAACACTGTGTAATATACAACAACCCTTCTCACCTACAATCGTTAGATTTTGATCTAAAGGATGAAAAGTTGGTATGTACAGAGTATTATATCATGGGGTTTGTAGGTGTGAATGTATATATATATATATATTGTATGAGTATGATAGAGTGAACAAATTGAAATGACTTAATTTTTTTTTAAAAATTCAACTAATTCCACTATTGGGACAATTTGTGCATTTCTTAAACAAAAAATGGCAAAGATTAACAGAGCATATCACGGGCCGGAAACAGAGAGTGAATAGACGCGCTTGAAAGGCGCTGGGTTTAGATTTTAGCTGAAAAAGATACAACAACTTACACGGTTATGGTTGTCGCTGTCCTTCAACGAGAATTTATATTTGGTAATTGGTGCTGTTAAAATTTTGACAAACAAGTAACAACGACACCGTTTATCGTACCAGGGAACGACGTCGCTTCATGATTTGCCTTACCACTTTATTTTCTTATCAATATCCTTCTGCCATGTGTCAAGATATGGATAAAGTAAGGTGCCCTTGGTCACTGTACACGTGGAATTACTATATTGTCAGAACATATAAATCTAGCAAGAACAGTGTCCAAAACCAAAAATATTTCAAGAACGGTATCATCGTCGTCTCTGATATGGAGTTGGTGAAACTAATTTGATGATTACATACAAAGCATCACCAGCCGTTTGATTAGTAGGTGCCCACCTACTAAATCTCTCAACAGATTTGAAAATCAAGTAGGATCATAATTAATCAATTGTCAAAGTTTATGTCGGGTTAGGTGATGCAACTTGCAAGAACAAGAATAACTTCAATCTTCACTTCAAAGAATCAATAACAAGAACATGGTTATGACTTGTTGAGAGATTGAGATCAGAGATCACGTTAGTCTTTTGTTTTGTTTTCTTCCAAAACTAATATGACAATGACAAACCATTCAAAATGACAAAGTACTAGTAGTTGTGAGTTTCAAGTTGTAAGGTGGCTGCCTTGGTGTCTTGACCAAAAGTAGAAACTATTCGATTCAATGAGACGAGTTCATTACAGCAAGAATATGAGACAGAAACCGAGCCTGTCTGTCACAGATGATGGAGCGATATTTTCTAAGGTTTGATCAAATCCCCGTCCTCCGACAAATGGACCTAAACAAGTTCACCCAACATGTTGTTCAACACTTCTAAACAGATGACATTAAGCGGCAATAAGAATGTAAAGCACCAAGACCATCACAAAGTGTCACAATCTCACTTACCAACAGGCCATTTGCTTTTAACTTGGAAAGGACCTTTAACCCCAAAAAAAATACAATAAAAATGAAGAAAAAGCTTGGTAGAAGGAAACGAAACAATGCAGAACCAATGTCTAGAGGTTGGTGCTAGTATATATAACCTTAAGCTAATCAACAACATTAACATAGTATGCAAGTCATGTGCTCTAAGTTGTAAAAGAAGCGGTAATGATACTATGGTTCAGCAGAATCAATGATCATGAGGTGAGAAGATAATGTCTAGAATGCACGGCTCTGAATTTTGGTTAAGGAAATACAATAACTCTCAGGTACATGCCAACCACAAAAAATAATAAAAAATCTATAGATTAATCGAAGTCGTTTTCAGCAATTAAAGGCTATTCAGCTGTCCTACACTCCTCAGCCTTTAAGTCTGCTATCAAGACTATCTTCTAATAAGTATCCCTCGGAATGGCTCATACTGGCTAGCATTCTATACCCATATCCGTAGCTAACCCATTTAAGTCACCCCACTTCAAGTCTTTTTCACATTCAACTCCTTTGGATGTTACTAACAGAATTGCCATGGCTTGTGGTTGTGGTCTTTGTTGGAATACAGTACAAATTGTTACATTGTAACTCTTTCGAATTCAGCTGCTTTTTACAAATGGCTCATGCTAGCTTTTCATTGATTAAGTTAACTAACAATCAAGCTATTCACTTAACCTAATAAATTTAATCTAACTATAAAGTTCAAAAACTGGTCCCATGCATGCATTCTGAACAATAGGCAAAAAGATTGCAGAATTTTGTCTCTTACATTAATCATATGCCAGTCACCAGAGCTATTCAAGTTTTTATTGAAGTAAATGCAATAAATTTAATGTTGCAAGAAAAAAAACAGCTAAAACCACCACCAGATTAAAGTGAACAAAATCAAAGGACAACCATCAAAACATGTCATTCATTCATCATTCGAAATGCATGAAAAATAATTTCCCAATAGCATTTTGCCATTTTCCATCCAAACAGACTTAATATGAGAGCTGATTTTAACAATTTTAACCAATTTCTTTTTGCTAAAAAAATTATGAATAAAAATATACAAGAAGAACTACAAATCCAATTTGTTGATGTATCATGGAACTTAGAATTAATCAACCAGTAATACAAGAATTTGTACAATCAACCACTGGATACTGTTCTACCAGATGTTATATATTTGGCATCTAAAGATAACCAACAAACTAATGTTGTGAACCTCTTCTTCCTTACAAGTTACAACCAACACGCTCTCACTTACATTATTAGCCTTTAACTCATCTATAGAATCTTCCTCACTAGAAAAAAAAAAAAAAGGACATTGAACCCAAAACAACATTCTTACGGCCTTCAAACAGAGAGATGCCCAACAAAACCCAATCTCAGAATGGCTCATGAGAGAAGAGGCATTCTCTCTCCTCATATTAAAAGTGATTGACAGGCATATTAAATTATTAATAGATACTAAAATGATCCACGGCATTCAAATTAAGCAAATGAGAGCATACAAACTATACGTGATAATTAGCAAGGATGAATCAGTGGTAAATAAGCAGAAGCTGGAGACAACCTGGTTCTTCTTGCAATTAACTTTTTACGCCTTCTAAGTCATCAGACTTTCTGCCACCAACTACGCTATCAGATGAGCTATCCTGTATGCTACGAGATGATGAACACCTACTTGAAGAACTTCCTTCCTTCATACTATTCTCCTTCCTTGTGGACTTCTTAGATTTTCTCTGTGCTGATGAGATATCCTACCAAAAAAAATAAAATAATAATAAATACATTTTAATCAACTGCTTCAGCTTGATTCTTGCATATACAGGTGAAGCAAGACTGTACGTCTTTCACAAACCAATGAAAAGGCACCAACTGACCTGATCTGTCGTCGATCCAGGAGTTTTCAACTCGAGGTCTGTCATGACATCATTAGAATCCTCATTCTTCTCAATCTTGCTCTCCCCAGATGACTTGTTTCCAGAATCTTGTTTACTAGAAACATGGGACCCACTGCCTGGCTGCACAACTGGAGATACATATTGTGCAGACGGCTGTTCAACAAGAGTATTAGGAGTCATGTATGGAACATAAGTCGAACAGGGGTTAGGAATGACCCCAGCATTTTGATTTCCATAGATGGGGTAAGGCTGCATGGATGGATGCATGGGAATCGTCCCAGGAGGCATTGCCATTGGCAATGGAAATGGATATGAAGGCGGGGCCATAACAACTGAGTGATCCATAGTACCCCATGGAACCATAGTCCTGAGTCTCTGCTGATATTGAATGTTGAGGCTCTCAATATCAGATCTAAGGGATGCCTTCTCTTCTCGAAGGTCATTTTTCTCTTGTGTCAACTGCTTGCAATCAAAATTAAGTGTCTCATTAAAGGGGTTCTTTAAATCTCAGCACCATCTAAAGAGTAAAAGAGATTAAAAGATCACCTCCCGAGATTCTTCAGTCAGTGTAGCATATTCTGATTTAAGTTTGTCGACTTGAGCTGTCAGATCCTTCAATAACTGAATCGTATCAGATAGAATAGTGGCTTTGTCATTTTTGGGCCTCTCAGGATCTACATTTAAAAAAAAAAAAGAAAAAAAAAAAAGGAAATTGATAAGAGGTATTCATTCATAATTTAAGCATCAAAAAGACTGGAGAATCATGATTCATGCAGTCAAATAAGGCTATGCGTTTATACGAGTTAAGAATTTATATAACTCAAAGGAAGCTTCAAATTATCTGGCTGATTGACCAGTTAGCAGAATAAGAACTTGAGTGTCAGCAGCTAAATACTCTTTGATTATTAGGTCAGCAAATTTTGAGCATGCCAAATTTCTCAATATCAAAATTCCCCTTTGATTTCTGAGGTGTGTAGTTCCCTTCTTGCTTGAACCATCGAACAACTTCTTACAAAGATCATTTGGCCAAGTCCTTCACATCTTTATCTTTACACTTTTCAAACTTCTTCCAAACATCTGATCTCAGTTTTTTTTTTTTTTTTTTGTTTCTTATGTGAAGACTTGCCTATATCTAAACTCATCGTCTCCTTTTCAACATTGTGTTCTCTCATAATCTTCTCCTTCAATTTCCAATCATCAATAAAGTTGACCATAAAACAAGTATATTTCTCTATTGGCACTTTATTAATCATTAAAGAAAAGCGACAAGGGAGTTTCTTAAAATATACGTGGATCTTTTCCTTCTCTCCATTGTAAACATTGATTATATCAGGCTCTTATACGGTGTTTGGTAATGGTAACTCCCAGGAACATTGCTTAATAAGCATTTTCACGCTATCCAAGTGACTGAATTGTTGATCCATGACAGAATTTTGAGTTGGTTTATCTCCACTACCACCAGCTCCAGCTTCATTTCTCCTTTTTTGAAATGACTGAAATGATATCTAAGGTGTGTAGTTCTCTTCTTACTTGAACCATCTTGGTTCAAGCAAGAAGGGAACTACACACCTCAGAAATCATTTCAAAAGCTAAAATCAAATTGCTACGAATTGGCTTGCCACACATACGTCCTCAACTTTCCTAGCACATTAACACAGTTTAAAAGGTCAAAAATTAATCAATGGTCGTACAATCACCTAATGCATTTCCCAACTCAGTAAAATGTTCATTAAGACGATCCCTCCTCAACTTCTCCCGGTCAGCTTTTTGAATCCTTCTCGCGGCTACACAATCCTTGACATCCCCTTCCATCCTCTGATTGCTGTAAAAAAAAATGCTTAACAAATTAATTCAATTCAACTGAATCAAAAACAAAGTCAATATCAACAATCAAAAGGCCTAATGCACATGCAACACCAGTCTAAAATCACATTGAATTCACAAAATTACAAATTTTAAATCAATTTCAGCGTTAAGACATCACAAAGCTCATCGAATTGGCTTCCTGTTCTAGTTCAACGTTCTCGCACTCCAATTGGCAAGAAAATTAACAATTTTTTGAGATCTTTGACAACAAATTGAATTTAATAAAAGCAAACAACGCTTAACAAATCAATTCATTTCAACAGCCTCCAAAAAAAAGTCAATATCAACAATCAAAAGGCCTAATGCACATGCAACATCAGTCTAAAATCACATTAAATTCACAAAATTATAAATTTTAAATAAATTTCAGTTTTAAGAGTTAAGACATCACAATGCTCATCGAATTCGCTTCATGTTCTAGTTAAACATTCTTGCGCTTCAATTGACCAGAAAATTAACATTTTTTTTAGTCAACTATAAATCTTTGACAACAAATTTAATTTACGAGGAGAGAAAAGGAACCTGGATTTAGGTTGAGAGAGAGTGGAAGTCGTGCGCGGATCAGGAGGTGGCAGCGGTTGTGGTTGTGGTTGAGGTTGACGAAAGTCGATGAGCGTCGTATTTGTAGGAGCCGCCATTGATTGGATAAAAGCGACGTCGTTTTTGAGCTGCTGATGATCCATTGATTAAATTTCTGATCTCGTTTTCACGAGCAACGAAGCTTATCTAGAAGACACCGCCACTCGTCGTCACTGTTATCTATGCGACGAGAAAAACTTCAGTGGGATGGTCCCAATGATGTGGATATGGGACCGTTCAATCAGAGCACGCCACAAGTGTGCAACAAGTGTGTCACATATTCTCCCAATGTATATGTGGTGTGCTCTGATTGGATAGTCCCATATCCACGTCAGTGGGACAGTTCCACTGAAGTTTTTCTCCTCTGCGACGTCGTTTGGTTTGTTTTGTTTTTTGCCTTTATTTTATGAGTAATTGGCACAAATCTCCCCTCGAGTGTATGTGAATTTACATGCTGCCCCCTAAACTTTTTTTTTAGGCATTAAACCCCTTCAACTATCGCTTATTGACAGAACAAGAGTAAAAATGTTGCCAATAAGCGATAGTTCAGGGGGTTTAATGCCTAAAAAAAAAAGTTTAGGGCGCAACATGCAAATTCACATACACTCGAGGAGGATTTGTGCCAATTACTCCTATTTTATTGAATTTATAATTCGAACCCTATAATTTTACTAAAATTACTGATCTGGTCATCATATAAATATAAGACGTCGTTCTTTGGCGGTTCAAAAAATCACTCAAGTTTTCAACTTTCTCTCTCGATCTCTCGAAAAACAAAGAGAGAGGGAAGCAAAGATGTCGGGTATGGGAGACGGGTACGTGGGCACGGCCCAGGACGCCGTCAGGATCCGAAGACTGGAGAAGCAAAGAGAAGCGGAGCGGCGCAAAATCCAAGAGCTCAAAACCAAGTCGGCCTCCGACCAGGGTCAGCCCGGTCTCCTCCAGTTCGGGTCAAGTACCTCCGAGGTACGAACCCTAAACTTTGCATTTCAATAAATCTCTTTCTAGGGTTTCAATTTTTTAATTGAAAAAATAAAAATGCACGGTTTTGATTGGATATTGTTGTTATGCGGTTGCAGATTCTAGAGACTGCGTTCAAGAAGGAAACTGTGGGTTTGGTGACCAGAGAACAATATGTTGAGAAGGTAAAGGAGTCTGCTTACTAGGAAACACTTTTTTTTTTTTAATTAACTAACTGTTCATGTGAGATTTTTATGTGATATTTGTTTTTTTGTTTTTTTTTTGTTTTTTTGTTTTTGGTCTATTTAGAGAGTTAATATTCAAATCAAGATTGAAGAAGAAGAGAAGGAGAAGCTTCAAAAACTACAGCAGGAGTGAGTTTTTATTTTTATATATATTTGGATTATGTAAGTGTAAATGTTGCAAAAATGTCTTATTTTTTGGACTTTTTTTTATTAATCTCACTCCATTGTATGTAGGGAGGAGGAGCTGCAATTGCAGAAGCGCAAAAAGCGAAAGATTAAGGGAAATTCACGATTGTCTTTTGCTGAGGATTTTGAGAGCGAAAGTGAAGAGGAGTATGGTGAGAACAGTGGCATATATATTATGTGAAACAGAATTTTACCCTTTTTTTTCTTATTATATTAATTGTTGTAGAAATGATTTGGAATGCTGATATATGATGATTTTGTAATATTAGAAACTGGGGATTTAATAGATTGTACTATATAATTATGTAAAGTTTCTCTTCGATTATTGTTTATCTGGAGATGAATAACCAAACATCACATAACATTTTGAATTAGGATCGTTACTTATTGCCATCGGATGAATACAATAGGCTAAGTGGTTTTTGAGCTTATGATATGAGGCAGTTGTGACTTGTGGTAGGGTCTTCAGTCTTCTTGAGAGTTGATTCTTTCTAGATTTGGGAGTGAGATTGGACCAGGTTATGATCATATTAAGTAATTAGTAGTCCGTGGGGTTGTTTTGTCATCCTAGTGACGATGTGCATTATACCTATAGCTGCTATAGTAGAAATTCATTGGCATAGTCAAACCTGTCGTCATTGGCGTCAATGGTTCTCTTGTCTGAGTATGAATCCTCCTCAAGAATTTTTAATGCCCTTATTATTGACCATTCTTTATATTAACATTGGTTTTTGGTTTCAAAATATTAGTTGTCCTTAATAAACAGAGAAATAATAATAATTTGCAATTTAGGGTATTATGGATATGTTAAAAGCTTTTCCTGGCACATAAAAATAGTATCTATATATGATTGCCACTGGTGAAAACAGGATAAGTAATAGCTCAACTGTTGCGGGAATTGATTACACTATGATCCTTGAATTTTCTGGTGCATTCTAGTCGCTGTAAATTGTTAAGAATGTCTATGTTGTACACTTGTACATCCAAAGCATTTAAGGTTCTTGTATAAGAAGAGAACTTCTAGAAATTTTTCAATTACGTAGGCTCTCTTACATGCAATATTTTCACTATGATTTTTTTTATGCCAAACTTGCTTCATCTTTAAAGAAGTGGAAATGGATTTTTAGCATTATAAACTTCTCTCCTGGTTCTTTTAAAGCTTCCTTTCATTGTCCCACACCATACTATTAACATATTTGTTTTCTTTTACTTTTTGTAGAGAGTACTGAAACAAAGATGTTAGCGCGTGGGAAATTTGGCAAAGATCCAACAGTGGAGACTAGCTTTTTGCCTGACAGGTCTGATTTTTCTCTCTTCTCTGTGTGCATGCATTTGAGTAGGCATATTGGCAAGTGTGTGGTTGTGCTCTTTGTTTTGTATGTGTTGGGACTTGCACCTAACATATGAGCTTAGGGGTGCTGAGGATGCTCTTTCAGTGAGCGGGAGGCAGAGGAGCAAGCCGAGCGTGAAAGGCTGCGGAAACAGTGGAATCGTGAGCAGGAGCAAATTCGAAGTAATCTTGTGTTCTGACCCTATCCTATTCAATGTATATGTTTGGCAAATGTAAATTTTCCTGAGTCAACTTTTATATGTTTCAGACGAGCCCCTTCAAATTACTTACAGTTATTGGGATGGAGCAGGCCATAGACGAGTGATCCAGGTTAGTAAAAGCTGTAGGACTTGTGTTTGATCAATCAGTCTCTATTTGCCCTTGCCTAAAGTTAATGAATTATTTAGGTGAGGAAGGGTGATACCATAGGAGAGTTTCTTCGAGCTGTCCAGCAGCAGCTTGCACCTGAGTTTCGAGAAATCCGAACGACATCAGTGGAGAATTTGCTTTATGTTAAAGAAGATCTTATTATTCCTCATGTGAGATTATTTCTAATTCAAGTTTCATCTTTCAAGTTTAGAGTTTGGCTTTCTGCTGTCTTCATTATGAGCTAACTATTTTACATTTCTTTGATGTTTTGGAGTTCAGCAACACAGTTTCTATGAGCTAATCTTGAACAAGGCTAGGGGAAAGAGTGGACCGGTATGCTCGAGTCTTTAAATTTAAATCTTGTTGGTAATTTTATCAATGTTCCATCCAGTTGCTACTTGCTAAGATAACCAAGGAATCATAGAGCTTTGTATTTTGCATTCTCAATGTTTTTGCATCTTGAAAATGATAAAACCGAGGAATCTTTTTCTTATCGTGTATTTTCTGTGCAGCTTTTCCACTTTGATGTGCACGAGGATGTACGAACAATAGCCGATGCAACTATAGAGAAAGACGAGGTACATTTCCTTCCATGTTTTATCAATATCTCTCTAATCTAATCCTGTGAATTCAATACACTAACTGTTTGACATGGCAAGACTGGAAATTAGAAAGCAGTTGTTTTTATTGCACTGTAACTTTATGTTCTACTTGGTGCTTATTAAACATACCTAATTTTGCACGTGTAGTCTTTACTTAGCATCACAGAAATGTTTGGCTGCACAGTAGTTAAGTTAATGATTATGCAGTTCAGAATAATCATGTTGAATCTAAATAAGCTTTGACGTCACTAGGGAGCGTGTACTAGAAAGCAAAGAGAGAGAATTTCTCTGTTATATCTTTGTTCAATACTAATTTTTTGTAAAATCTTGTACAGTCACATGCTGGGAAAGTTGTTGAGAGACATTGGTATGAAAAGAACAAGCATATCTTCCCCGCTTCTAGATGGGAGGTATATCTCTGTCCTTATGTCTTTCGATCCTTTTGTGCTTTCGGATGCCAAAGAAATTATATTCATGTCGAATTGTTGATCATTCCTAATAACCTGTTTTTCTTTCTCCTTTCTTTATTGTAGATATATGACCCGACAAAGAAATGGGAGCGTTACACAATCCATGGAGATTGATTGATAAAGTCATAGGCGACCATTTCATTGTGTAACATTGTGATTTGTTTCCTACAAGTAGTTAAAAACCAAATCATCATCAACCTTGTGGGTACAATTTTTGAAATCTGTATTCTCGTATTGTTAGATTCGGAACCAAGTATGGAAGTATATCGTGGGATGATATTCCATAGAATTGATTATGGACAGTTTATGGAATCATAATACATACTGTGGACAGACTCTTATTTGATTGGTTCTCATTGCCACATGGCGTGCACCCATTGAATGGATGATGTGTTTTCCTTGACACCTGATATACACCCATTGGGTAAGATGTATTGTATCGGGTGCATGCAAGATCTTCTCTTAAATTACATATTAATTCTGAATTGATTTGTGAATTATATACAAATTTCGTAATTGAATTGTGATCGTTTTTGAATTGATTTTCTCCATTCATTTTAATAAGGCGGGTTCAAGACAAAAAAAAAAATGTGGAAGATTTGTTCTCTATCACTTAAAAAAAAAAAAATGTAATTGTACAATAGATACTTGATAATTATCTTCCAATATTTTTCTTGAAAAAATAATTTAAGAGAAAAAAAACTCATTCACAAAATGCAATTGATGCTAAAACGGCGCCGTATCCAAGGATTAGTCATTTCGTCCCCATTACATATGTCGAATTGTCGATGTCATATATGATAGCGTTCCAAAACCAAAAGGCAAAAAACACAATAAATAACGAATCTCACAAGTGTTTTTCAGATACTGTTCAATTGACCCGAGAACCAACAAAACGCACACGAGAGCTTTATTGGTCTTTATTTCTTTCTTTGCTTCTTCTTCTTCTTCTTCTTCACTGGTCATCGGCGATGAAGAATTTTAGGGTTTTCTTCCTCGCTCTCCTCCTCCTCGCTTCTCCTCTCCTCCAAGGTCCACCATCTATCTCTCTCTCTGTGTATCTCATTTCCAGATCTAGATCCATACACGCATGCACGCACGCACGCACTTGCCTTTTAATTCGATTCTTTATTTATATTATCGATCTTGTCGTTCGTATCATCATCAGCTTTCTTTTTTGATCTGTTTAGTTGAGATCTGATTCTATCTCTGTACAGAGGTTTTGACTTTTTATTTTTTGTTTGATCGTTGACTGTGAATTTGAATCTCTTCTTCTATCTTCGAATTTAGTAATCACGGTTTCGATCGAATTGTTTGTTTGTTTGTTGTAGCCGAGATATGACATACATCGTTTTGCATGGCTTTTCGTGGTGCTTTGATTGCTTTTTTGATAGTGAAATCAAGCACTTTTGAAGAAAAAAAAAAAAAAAGGCATGCGTTTCTCAAAAGTGCTTATCAGAGACTAAAGGAGACATTTCAATGTAGAATCAAACGGAAATATTGTTCTCAAATGCTTAATTTAACATGAATTGATTAAGTATTTCTTAATTGGAGGAGTTGGAAGATTTTGCATTAGTTTTTGTATACGATTGGAATTGAATTCGTGTTGTTGTGTTAAATTTTGAGCTTGAATTGTTTTTGGTTTGAAGATTAAGTCTTTGTTTTGTGAATTCAACTTCAATTGACGGTTCTTTCTTTCGCCTGGTAGTTGCTAGGTGTCAATCAGATTCAGAAGCAGGAGTTGGAGAAACTGCTGAGGAAGCTAGTGATCTTGGGATTGTTGGTGAAGAGGTGCAAGATTTCGGTGATGAGACTTTTAGCCCAGCTCCAGGAGTGGAGACAGTGTGCATTTTCCCCAAGAATAGCGCACGAAGTGAGTTGTAGCATTGCATGTTGACATGTATGTTTATATTTCTTGTATTATTTGGAGAGAAATGTTTGATTAATGTGGTTTATTTCCTTTATTGCAGTCGTGACAGCTGGAGAAGAGACTGAACTAATTGTTGGGATGAAAAACGATGGTAAATTCGTTTATTCTTGTGTTATTGGCCTAATTTAAAATGATCGTTTTATGCTCGTCCCTGATGTTTTTAGTAAAATAATTTTAATGTTTATCAGGTTTTTCATTGGTCCTACGTATTTTACATGTTATTTATGTTGAGTGTGCTTGTTTTATGCATCTTTTCGACCCATTTTTTCCCTTCTTTTTGCTAACCTTTGCTCATTCTCGTACTTGGGTGAAATGGCAGCGGAATCAAGCATGAATGTGATAGCAATTCAAGCCAGTGTTCATCTTCCTTTCGATCATAAACTGCTGGTTCAGAATCTCACCGCACAGGTGAGGTTTGCTTAAATCTGCCTTTGTAATACTTGATTGCCAGATTAGCTACTAGTATGATTTGGTATTTCATTCTATCAGTTTCTCTTTACAATGGCTATATTGCACTTTTTCTTTCCTTTTTTGGCATCTCCAATGAAACTAATTAGCTTATTTGATTGAGGTGATACCTGTAGTCCCTCAGTTTTTTTCTTGCACTGTATTCTTTTGGACATTTGATCTTTTAATCAAAAGAACCTAGAAAACATAAATTCATCATGTTAAAATATTCCTTATGCTAAACCATTTTAAATATTAATTGTGTTGATGTGAATTTCTTTTATATGAGATTTATGGATTCTTTGAAACTAATTTATCTAGATTGTCTTTTTTTACAAGTTTTGAATTCCTAAGATATTTCTTTGACCTTTAGGATTGAAAATTGAAATGTGCAATAATGTCTTAGAATGAAATCGTGGTGTTATTTACTGCTTGTAATTAATTTCTTGTTAATTATACATTCATTTAGAAGATTACTAGGGTCTAGGTTTGTTGTGTCACACTGATAATGCTGTATATTCTAAAATGATCTACATCATTGTCAGATGGGTACATTTTTAGTCCCAGATGCTGCCTCTTGGCAATAGCTGTGGAAAATACCATTGGCAATTTTTGTACAGCAAGCTTTTCCATTTTGTTATGCATTCTCAACTGTCTGTTGAGATTTTTATAGTTAGATGGGATTGGCAAGATGCATTGAGCTCAACACTCTGGCTTTATTAGACAAGACCATTTTCTGCTTGCATGTTTCCATCTTCTACTTCCTTTTTTAATATTCTTTATTTGGAGATGGGGTGTGGATCTGGTTAAATCAGTCTGTTGTTTTCTTACTCAGAATATGTTTGTGCTGTATTGCAGGCCTTTAAAAATGCATCTGTGCCAACTTCAGCTCAAGCTACTTTCCCATACATTTTTGCCGTCAGCAAGTTTTTGCAGGTACGTGCATTATCGTGGAAGTTCAGTGTGTTCTTTATGTCAATTTTTAATATGATTTATAGTTACTTTGAAATGCATGTGAAGTAATGGGAAAAAATAAATTGTGTTTGAACTTACATTCCTTTTTTGACAGCCTGGCACTTTTGATCTCGTCGGCAGCATTATTTATGAGATAGACCACCAGCCTTACCAAAGCACCTTTTATAATGGTACCATTGAAGTTGTTGAGGCTGGTGTTTTCCTCAGCATAGAGTCTGTCTTCCTCATTACACTCGGAATCGCCCTTCTTATCCTCCTTGGTCTATGGATTCACGGTCAAGTAAAGCAATTCTCCAAGGTAGTAGTTGCACGCCACCATTTAGTCAATAGTTTAATGTACTTTGCTATCCTTCTATATATGATCTCATTTGCTTACAAATGAAGCCAATAATTGCGTTATCAAAATCTGATAAAGGTTTATCTTGATTGAGATTGTTGATTGTTACTAAAGAAGCACACGTGTGTCTATATGTACTCGACAATGTTTAGGTGATGGAGTGGTCATTTTGTAGTCGCGTGTTGTCTTTTAGATGTTTTGTCATGATTGCACAATAATTCTAACATTTATCTATCTGTGGTGTAGAAAACTAAGAAGGCTCCAAAGGTGGAAGTTGGAACAACAACTAGAGATGTCTCTATGGATGAGTGGCTTCAGGTGTGTAGTTTTCACAATCTGATGTAGTATTCATTTCACTAGCCTTATTTCGCGTCTTTCCCCTACACTATGATGAATAAGGTCACCGACTCGTTCTAAGTTTCATCTCGAGAACTGATTCTGATCTATTTCATTTTTCCTCCTCTTCAGGGAACTGCATACACTCAATCGGCGTCCATCAAATCAAGGAAGAAGAAGTAGACTAGCAATCTCGCCCAGTTTGGCTGTACACGGCACTCTGGTAAAGTGAAGACTCTTGTAACTCACACTAGGCATTTGGAGAAAAACGCATAAGAGAGCGTACAAGTTGAAGTAGTTTTGGAAATTTAGGGGGAAGAAAAAGACCTTACCTTTGCTGTTGTAGCATGTGGAAGAAATTTTTAGAATTTTTTTTTCTTTTTTCTTGGAGATGTTAAAAAGTTGAGCCATTTTGAAGCGAAACTAACTCTGATTTGAGTAGGAAGAACACGATTTTCCTGAACCTTGACTCGAGAATCTTGCTTAGATTACATGCCTTTTTTTTCTGACTTAAATCTTGTCTTTCTTCTTTACTTCTGTGGATGAATCTTGTGTTTTTATTTTTCATTTTTTCGAAAGCTTGGGATGAAAACATAATTCGAATCAACAATTTCATTTATGTGGTGTGAGGGAGGAGGGGTTTCACTGGGGCTATCCCAACATTCTTCATGATTTTTTTATACAAGAAATGTGTTGCTTTGCCTCCTAGATTTGCTGTAAAATGGTTTTGTTTTGTTTTCTTTCAGCCCTTAAGCCGCAGCTGTGCTCTCCTTCTGTGGGGTTCGTCGTCCTCCAATTGACGGTGAACCCCATAGATGATAGACCTTTGATTTTCGTTACTAGAATAATGTGGAAGCTGTATTATAAGTAACTATCACATAATCGACACATTTATCATTATTCTTATGAAAACTTTTGTTTTTTTTTTTTTTTTCTATGTACATTTATGGGATATAATAATTTTCCCTCATGTAGTTTGCCATATTAGACACTTTATCTCCTCTAGTTTCAGTAATGGTCATTTTTCTCCCTATAGTTTGCCATATTCGTCATTTCCCCCCCTAAAGTTAGATTTTCCATTAAAACCTCTAGTTGACGGTTAAAATGCAAGGGTAATATGGTAAAATGATAAAAATAAATTAGAATTTTTCGAAAATAAAAAATAAAAACAAATAAAAAATCTCTCCAATAAACTCTCTCAACGCTTTCTCTCTCTTCTGTCATTTTTCTCTCTCGTCAACCTGCCTCTCTCTCTTCCAAAGCTTGCCGTTTACGGCGATTTGCGTTTCTCTTCTTCTCCGTTTCTCTTATGTCTTCTTCCCCGTTTCTATGTGGTGTGACACCGATTGGGTCTCGATTTTCTTGGGTTTGTGTAGGTGTTAGAGAGAGAGGGAGAGAGAAGAGAATGGATTGGTGGTGATTTTTGGGTTTGATTTTTCTAGGTTTTATGGGGATTTATGGGTTTGGTTTCGATTTTCTTGGGTTTGGGTTCGATTTGTATTTTGATGTGGATTTTGGATTTTGGTTTCGATTTTAGGTTTGTGTGGGTGTTAGAGAGAGAGAGAAGAGAACGGATTTCGGTTTGGATTTGGATTTCGGTTTGAATTTGGATTTGGATTTTCTTTTATTTGGATTTCAATTTGTATTTAGATAATCTATTGGGTTTTGTATTTGGCAAACTACAGGGGGGGAAAATGATTATATACATACATTCATTATGCAACGAATTAAGGTATACTTTTCTTTAGTAAAGTGGTTCACGAAAAATTAATAAAAAGGTTAAAACTAGTTTTATCGCCAAAATCTTATCAGCACCAAAGAATGAGTATAGATATGTATCCACTCTCATTAAATTTTCACGTTAGGTCTGCCTTGCGGTGGTTGGTAGTAACATGCAGCTGTCCTTGTAGATATCCCATGCAACAAACACGAATTGGTTGTATTGAAGATAAAATTCTTTCACACGTTGCATTGCAGCCTTGCATGATCTCTTGCTTTTTGGGGATTTGTAAATAAAACCCTAGCCATTTTTGGCAACATAGTTTTTCACATCATTTTCCAACTTTTTCCTTTCCACAACATGCTTCTTGTGAGTGCTTTGTGTACTTTCATACAGCAGAGAATGTGGTTGGGAGTCTTGGAAATTTACTCTTCAAATCTGAAGCTAGATAGGGTGGTGCATTGCGGGCGCCCGGGCGCCCTGGATCTATAAGTAAACATTGATACTTTAACATAAATATTTCCTATAATTTTAGGAATCGATATAAAGAATATCCTTAAATATATCCAGTATTTGCACATCATCTCTTAACAAAGATGGTAGTGTACCTCTTAAATATGTACGGTATTCATATGTCAGTACCATATTCTATCAGAAGTTTTGAGTCTTTTCTAATAAAAGATATCAATGTGATCAGTGATCATCATATGAATATCTATGGTACTTGGTAAATTCAATTCATGATTGATTATTAACTCAAAACTTCTTCTGGTAATATTTGTACAACACCTTTGTGGTCATATCTATGAATATGGTAAAATTTAATTAACCTCCAAAAAGTTGTGTTTTGAAGTGTTATTGCTGCTGCCATTTACATATTATTAAGTATTTAAGTTCACTAACAGCTCACAAGTCAAAAATAGGACCACTATTTGCTGTCTCTTTATTGGGAAAGATGAGAAATTTTGTCGTGGAGCTTCATTTTCAAAATAGGTTCAATTATTGATTCAAGCTTTTTTTTTTTTTTTTTTTTTTTTTTTTACAAATCATGTGACACTAAATTGTTATCATTAATAAATGTTTCATGATAAGTTTCTTTTGTTATATTGTTCGATAATAGTGGCGTAGCTCAACTGGTAGATAGATGAACTCGAATCCTACCGGTGGTTAAAGCTTTTAAAAAAAATACATGGTCTAGAATAAATCCGAAGCACCATGCATCTTTCATTCGATTTAAAATCATGTAACACGATATAATATATTGACTAGAAGATGTAAAACTACAATCTAGAGTACTAGAAATACTTGTATCATTGTATGTACAAGTAAGAGAATCTATTTCAACATCATCTAATAAAATAAGCAAAATGACCTCTTGTTGAGCTTTGAATTGAAAGCTGTTAACATCAATAAACTAATATCTGTTTTCTCACCAAAAAAAATACACAGAATTAAGTTCACTCATTAATGGCATTTGACTAATCGAAGCCTTGTAAGTTGTATCAGCCACAGATTTCTGATACTATCTATCCAGCAAATAATTTCACATGCACAATTTTTAAATTGCTTTAGAGAAAATGTAGTTAATTGTGTAGGCCCTGCATTCTTCAATCCCCACACCAACTCAAATATCAATTTTTGATACTGAACATTCGGATGTGCGGTCTAGATATCAATTTTCGCAATAGATGTTATCTACTCGATTAAGAAATGATATACGTACGTTGAAATATCATTTGATTTTCCTTAATTTTACACTTAATGACAATCGACAACCTTAAAAGTGCTTAATTAAACTTCTTCTAAGTTTCCAACTTTATTTGTCTCTCTTTGACATGAAATGTTGCTTTCTAAGTTTCTAGTGATTAGGATTCTTATAATGTGTCATCAATCTTTGAATTAGACATTGATTATCAACAACCCCTATAAGCTATGCCTTTGTGTGACTCTGAAAAGAAATATATATCATCACATAATCTCCGTGACTACTACTCAATAATTAGAATTAGAGTAGTGCTAGACGTCCCAATTTTTTTCCCAAATTTTGTCCTAAATGATGTGGCACGTGAGGTGTCAACATCATATTAGTTACCATATAATCTCATAATTTATAAAATATTGACACCTCACGTGCCACATCATTTGGGATAGAATTTGGGAAAAAAAATTGAGACGTCTACCATTACTCTTAGAATTAAGGTAAAAAAAAAAAAAAAAAAAAAAATTTGTTGGAAAGGAGTGATTTTTATTCCACCAAAACATCAGATTAATCCAATTCTCATGTCACGTGGACGTCTGCATTTGTAACATTCATCCAAAATTCCTAACCTAAATTCTGGGTAATTTGGTACATCTAAATTTACGTATACAAACTTTCTTTTTTATTTTACATATGTAGAGATGTCAATGGGGTAGGTTTAGAACGGAAACAACAAATCTTGACCTTGAACCAAAAAAACTATTTGCCCCCAATCCCGAGTATTGAAGAACCGGGATTGGGGTTGGGAAATTTCCGGAGCGGGGGGAGGTGACCCCGACCCTACCCAGCTCCTCCCTTAGTTTTTTAATTACTGTGTTTTTTTTTTTTTCCTTTCGTTTTAACTTAAATAAAAATTAGGTTTAAATTGCATAAAAAAATTCATGTTAATTTTTTTTTATCTTAATATGACTAATAAAATAATATATCTTAATTTTTATTTATTAAATATTAATATCATTAATAAAAAAATATTAAACGGGTTCGGGACGGGGGCAAGGTGGGGACAACAAATCCTAACCCCGCCCCATTTTTTAAAATGGATCGGAGCGTAGAAATCGGCCCCAAACCCATCCCGGCCGGCCCTATTTATTTTGGTAAAACCCTATCTCGTATGGGACGGGGTGGGGTGAATCCCCACGGGTTCGGGTTTTTTTTTTTTTTTTTTACATTCCTATACATATGCGAGGTAACTAAATACACTAAATGATTGTGAATTCAAGTTCCAACTAATATTAAATCCAAACTTTCATATTTAGAGAATCTATATTCTTCCTAAAGTATGATATACCGTTATTCCGTTAATGACTTCTCTGGTTAGGACGGTCCTGAAATTTTTCGTGTGAGATCTCAATTAACACCGGTGTAAATTAAATTGACCGTACAAACAAAAGAAGAACCTGATCAACACCTACTCTTCTTGTAAAGATGTGTAATTGCTTCTCTTTTCTATGTTAACAACAAAGTAACACTAAAAATAGAATCAAATACCATGACTTGCAAGAAGCATGAACAGTTTTTCAAACCACCCCATTTGTTTTTGTTTTTTATATATAATTTTTAACTTTCTCATCAAAAGCAAAGTGTGTGTATATATATCTCTATATATATATACATTAATGAGGGCTGTTTAGTAGTTCAAACAAACAGAAAGTGTTTAGCTGTTTAATTATGAGTGTGCAGTTGAGATCTCATTCAATGAAGATAATGTCATCTGCTTCAATTTCATGCCGGTGAGCACGTTCCAATCTTTTTCAATTTTACATACAATAAGTCATTACCAGGTCGGTCCCTGATCTCATGTGACCCTCTTTAATCCGAGAGTGTCGGTCGAATTCCTTCGTAATCTTTCTCTCAGCTTCTCATACCATTATATATATAACCAGCCAACCAGCCTTAGCTTCTCAAGTCACTCTTGTAGTAGTAGTACAAGAAGAAGCTGCTTTTTTCGGGAAGCACGGTTCACGATGCGGATTCTCCCCGTTTCCCGAGAAGCACTGCTGTGCTTCTTGGTGTCCTTACTGATATCTGCAAGTCTCTCCCATGGCAAGAATGATCAAAGTAGAGTTGAAGTAGTTGGGATTGGTGAATGTGCAGATTGTGCAGAGAACAACATTAAGGCCAGCCAGGCCTTTTCAGGTATAAATCTTACATACCACGTAAAATACACGTTCCGTTCCGTAACGTTTTCTGTTTTCCCTTTGTACGTAAAATGTTAAAACTAGCAAGGTCTCTCCAGGTACGTATAAATCCATTATAGTTGTTTGTCCATGCATTGTGAAAATGATGTTTTTGTCTAGCTCGATCGAAATCTAGTGCTTGTTCATTAATGTTTTCTATTTTCATTGTAAAACTTTAACGAACAGGATCCTACTACTTCCTCTTTTTCCTGTTTTCTGGTACTTCTAATCTAGTCCCATGTAAAAATTGTTAAAATTTTACAATTTTGGACCCCTGAAGTAAAAATTGTGCAGTTTCAGGATTTTGTAGAACTGTTTGTTTCCAAATTATATATAAACCATCCTGGAAAGATCATATATCAGCAAATACTCTCACAACATGCATTGCATGAGATTGTATATTTTCTGAACACAAACCTTTTTTTTTTTTTTTTCTGTTCTATAGGACTTAAGGTGACTATAGACTGCAAGCAAGCAGAGAATGGAGAGTTCAAAACAAGAGGTTCCGGAGAGCTTGATAAGGAAGGCAAGTTCAGGATTTCACTTCCTGAAGACATCATTGAAGATGGAAACCTGAAAGAAGAATGCTATGCACAGCTTCACAGTGCATCAGCCACACCTTGTCCTGCTCATGATGGCTTGAAATCCACCAAGATTGTGTTTAAATCCAAAACCAATCAAAAACACACTCTTGGCTTGGAAGGCAAGAAACTCAAATTCTCACCAACTATTTGCACTTCAGCCTTTTTCTGGCCTCCACTTCCCAAATTCCCCCAATTGCCTCCACTGCCTAAATATTCTCACCCAAAGTTTCCCAAATCCAAGCTTCCTCCATTGAAACATTTTAGTCACCCTTTTCATTTCCCTCCTAAATTCAAGAAACCATGTCCTCCACCGATCCCAAAATTTCCGCATCCTCCACCAATCCCCAAGGTGGTGCTTCCACCAATAAAGCCACTTCCACCACTACCACCACATATCAAGAAGCCTTGTCCTCCTAAACCTCCAATTGTATTCCCACCAAAACCACCAAAGCCACTTCCACCACCGGTACCGATAAAGCCACTTCCACCACTACCACCACATATCAAGAAGCCTTGTCCTCCTAAACCTCCAATTGTATTTCCACCAAAACCACCAAAGCCACTTCCACCACCGGTACCGATAAAGCCACTTCCACCATTACCACCACACATCAAGAAGCCTTGTCCTCCTAAACATCCAATTGTATTCCCACCAAAACCACCACTCTTTAAGCCTCATCCAATCCCAAAAGTGCTTCCACCACCAGTTCCTATCTATAAACCAAAACCTCCTGTCCCAAAAGTGCTTCCACCACCGATTCCCATCTACGAACCAAAACCTCCAATCCATAAAGTGCTTCCACCACCAATCCCTATCTACAAACCAAAACCACCACCATTCTTTAAACCACATCATCCATTTCCAAAACTCCCACCATTCCCCAAGAAACCACCATGCCCACCATTACCAAGTCTTCCTCCTCTCCCCAAGATTCCTCCAAAGTACTTCCACCACCACCCCAAGTTTGGAAAATTCCCACCTCTCCCTCCATTATTCCCTCCTCACACTTAGACTAATAATGTCAATAATATTGTTCAAGGGGTCTCACTACTTTATCGATACAATAATGTTATCAGGACCATCCAACGGTAGATATTTGATATCGCTACACTGATTACCAACCATTCTGATAATATTATCGTATCAATAAGTTAGCTAAATTAAGTTGCAACTTGCAAGTAGAATGAATATTTTATTGTTTGATTGTTGTAATAAGATCTTATAGAAAGAGAAAAAAATTGTAAGTGAGGAGAGAAAAGAGTGTGAATCGATATTTTAATTGTTTTATAATTTATTATTAAATCATATATCAATTAAGTTGGAGGTGTGCATGTGATTTGTTTTCTACATGTTGAGTTGCTGACACCAAGTCCTTTGAAGTTGTATTTGTTTTCAAGTGGTTGCCTACTGCAATAACTATATATTTGTTTCAAGTCATGCAAAGAGCTTTCTCCTTCTTCCATGATCTATTTTGATTCTCTACCGATCCGAGCTAAATATAAGTCTGTATTGAACTTTAAAAGATCGTATATCATTCACTCGTATGAGCAAATTACCGAACTTTAAAAATATATCCAGGACACAAAAATTTCAGTGGGTTCCTTATATCATCTTATACATAAAATTTAAGTTCAAAATCTTCAATTCATTGTAATTGGTAGTTTTTGAAAAATAAAAAATGGGAACATAACAAAATTTTATTAGATAGTCATACAAATGACGTGATAATAATTGTCCCACGTAGTTACTTGTATCAATAATATACAGATCCAATTAAAATAAAATAAAATAAAATAAAAATAAAAATAAAAAAATAAAAATAAAATCGGATTTTTTTTTTTTGAACAACATATTTTTAAAAACAAAAAGCCCCAAAAGGCAAGGAACAAGCAGGCACGAGCCAAGAAAACACCCACAAAACACAGCCAAAACACTGGAGACAGGGGAACAAAACCCGAAACAGAGCAAAATAGACACCCCAAAAAACAGAACACCAACAAACAGAATCACAACTCCCCCCACTCTACCCTATCCGCAGCACCACTGGAACTCAACTTAGCTAGGCTATCCACCATCGAGTTGGACGACCTCGAACTAAAGATGACAGAAACATTCTTCATCTGTTGCAAATAACCTCTGATGTCATAAGTTATATTGATGTGCCTATTGCTCCCAAAGTTCTCCACATTATTGGCCCAAGAAACCATAACCATAGAGTCACTTACAATTTGAATATTGCGTTTGGCCAATTGATGATTCGAAGCGCACAACTCACAAGCTTTTTTAATAGCTAAAATCTCCGCCGTATTCGAGTCTTGTATGCCGACAGTTAAGGAGAAGAGACAAACTATTTTACCATCTGAATTTCCGAGAACTCCACCGATACCGGCAATGCCTGGCTTCCCTCCACGTTGAACTTCAGATTAGCACCATCCGGGGGAGTCCAAACTTATTCGACTTCTTATTAACACAGCTTTCTTTAACATTAAGCATCATAGTCGAGACCAGGTCCTTGTTGCCCTTTCCAAAACATTTGAACCACCCCACCAATCTGAATTTCACCTCGTCCACTGCCTTCTCAATGACTGATTCTTGACCTCTAAAGATGAGATTATTTCTAACCTCCCATATCGTCCAAATCACAGCAAAAAAACAGAATGTTCCGTGCCCTCAAGCTTTTCGTATCTGGGCTAAGGCCGATCCAACAATCCATCCAATCAATCAACGACTTGCTGGGACAACACATAACAATAATTCCAAACTTACCAAGACCAAGAGCAATGCACAAAAAGGTGATCAATGGTCTCATCACCATTGTTACATAATAAGCAATTCCCAGATTGGCCATTCCCCATACCGAAGCGAACAAGAACGTCCCTCACCATAATTCTGCCTTTCCTAAGCTGCCTTGCGAATATCTCAACCTTAGGCGGGCACAGATTTTTCCATAAAAAACTGGAGCAAGACTGAAACTCGACTGGGAAATTCTCCAGATTATTGCGAAACGATTTCACCGAAAACATACCGTTATTACTGAACGACCAAGCAACAGAATCATGAATCGAATTCCGAATGACCATGCTATTCAAGAAGGACACGAAGCTGTTCCAGTGCTCCCTCTCCCAATCAAAAACCGGTCTTCGCTGGCAGGGTCATCTCCAGACATTTTGGGGCCCGAGCAACTTTGTGATATTAAAAAAAATTGGGGCCATATATAAAATTATTATCACTAACATAAAAATTCAACATTACAAAGAAAACAAAAAAAAATAGCGTCAAATCCAATTTCAACTAAATTTAATGGATACTTCAAAAGTTCAAAAATAAAAGCAACTAATTTTGTAAATTACAAGAAATGGTGGACTGTTTTCAAAAATAAAAGAAAAGGAGACATTGAGAGGTGAGACAAACACCTTTCTGGAAGGAAATTGAAATGGGAAAGGAGGCTAGTCGACGGAGAGAGAGGGTGGCGATTTTGACTCAGACGATGTCAAACTAGGTTAGCAATTGGACTCTCTTTCAAAAGAAAAAAGAATTCAATTGGATTTAAACAATTTTGACTCAGACGATATAAAACTAAGTCTGATATATTATAATTCAATTGGGCTTTGATGTTTATTTTTAGAGCAACAATATTTGCACCCCTACACCCCTCTCGTAAGTACACCCCATTAAAATTTTTAAAAATCTCTAGTTTGTAAATACACCCCAATTAATGGCAAAAATATCCTTGATATATTTCTATTGTATTTCTGTTTTTGTAACTACACTCCACCTACACCTATTTTATTATAGAGAGCTTCTTTTGACAATCCAATTTTTACTTTTTACACCTCTTTTCTAAAAACACTTCATTCTCAAAATTTAAATTTTAAAAAGTTCTAAAAACACTTCATTTTGTTACAATATTATCCTTTTTATCTTTTTTGAATTAAATTATTAAAAAAAAAATTATCTCTCATAAATTATTAGATTAATTATTACATATTAAATACTTTCTCTTAAATTTTTAATTACCATATTAAACTCTCTCTTCTTCAATACATATCTCTAATTTTCTACCTCCATTCTTTCTCAAGCAAGACTAACAGTTAAGAAAAAAAACACTTACTAATAAACTTGATTTTTAGGAACCATATGTATGTATATATTAAAATAAAAAATTTAAAAAAAAATCACTTTTTTTTTTTTTTTTTAAATCGAAATATGAAAATGTTTTTTGTTACTCTTGTAGATATGTGCCTAGAGAACTTTAATTCTTTCATTAGTCTTAGAAATTCTGAAAACAATTCAAGCTTTCATATATCTTTTTTTTTTTTTTTTTAATTGACTTTTTAATATATATATATATATATATATATATATATATATATATATATTACTGTTAGTAAAAAACTAAAATATTCATAAGTTTTTTTTTTCTTTAACTATTAATCAGAGATTGATTGAGACAGTACGGAAATATGATTTTTTATTTTATTTTTGGAAAAATGGAGAGAGATTAATTATGAAAGAGTGTTTAATATGAATAACAGATTTAGGAGAGAGAGTTAAATACGTAATATTTAATCTAATGATTTAGGAGAGAGAATTTTTTTTTTTTTTTAATAATTTAATTAGTTTAGAGTTTCTTTAATTTTTTTTGTCTTGTTTAGTAATTTTAATTTAGGTTAAAATTGTCATTAATAAAAAAAAATCAAATTGGAGTGTGAATAGATAATTTGTGGATTGTAAGGAGAAACTCTCTTTATTATATAATCAAATTATTATTATTTAAGACTTTGTTATTTCATTTCTTATTTTTCTAACAAATAATTTATAATTTTATAATATATAAATATACCGAAATGAGTTGGGTTTTGAGCTAATTTTATTTGCAAGTGGTAGATTAAAATAACAAAAAAGAAGATAATACATTATACAGGAAAAATAATCAGGCAATGGCCATTGCTGCCAACAGTAAATTAAATGCCCAGAAAAACCAAGGACTAGCATAATTGCATTCATATGGAACTTTTACCCATAATTACACAAATGTCCCATGCTGTTAGTTGACTTTTGTTAACTCTAACTGTTGACCACAATTTTAACCCACAATGACTTAAGTGCCCCTAGTTACCTATTTTATTATTTAAATTAATAATTAAAAAACGAAATAGAAAAGACAAAGAAAACAAAAAACAAAAATACAAAAAAATTATTTTTTTTCTCTTTCATTTTCTCAACCCCCAAACACAATCTGAAAATAAACTTAAGAAACAAAAACCAAAACTCAATCCCACAAATAAAAACCAAAACTCAAATCCACAAATAAAAACCCAAATCCATCATTACCACAACCAGTTAAACATCCATTTAAAAAAAAAAAAAAGAACTTCAACCTAGAAAGTTAAAAATCCACCGTTGAAGTTCTAATTTTTTTAATTTTTTTTTTAAATGGATGTGGTTAACTGGTTGTGGAATTGATGGATTTGGGTTTTTATTTGTAGATTTGATTTTTGGTTGTTGTTTGAGGATTTGAGTTTTGGTTTTGATTTTTGGGATTGAGTTTTGGTTTTTGTTTGTTAAGTTTTTTTGGATTGTGTTTGAGGGTTGAGAAAATGAAAGAGAAAAAAATGATTGATTTTGTTTTTTTGTTTTCTTTGTCTTTTCTGTTTCATTTTTTAATTATTAATTTAAATAATAAAATAGGTAACTAGGGGCACTTTAGTCATTGTGGGTTAAAATTATGGTTAACGGTTAGAGTTAACGGAAGTCAACTAACGGTAGGAGATATTTGTGTAATTATGGGTAAAAGTTCCATATGCATGTAATTATACCTAAACTTAGGGGATGTTTGTGCAATTAGTCCAAAAACAAACATACACAACACAGATGTGATTTGTGTGCCACGAACACATGCGGAGACAAATAAATAAATAAAAACTCAATGCTTTTGCTTTGTACGTGTTGTCGGCGTGCAACAGATAAATATATAAAGAAAAAAAAAAAAAAAACCTTAAAACTAAAGAGGGGTAGAGTTAAAGAAAAATCAATATAGCTTTTTTCTTTGAAGTGTGGGTTTTTACATTGTGAACCGATGAGGCTTTTCGAATTTGTGACTGAACCCGAAGAAGATTATAATTTGTATTTAAAATTAGTATTTAGAAGAAAAGTTAGGATTCAATAAAATATAAATGGTTATAAGATATATGTGAAAATCAAACAAATAATAAGAAATAATTTGTGGGTGTAGTTACAATTTAGTCCTTTTAGTCATTTTAATCAAAGGTAATATTGAAATTTTTAAAAAGATATTAATTTGGGGTGTACAAACCGTTTTGGTGGGGTATAAATATTGTCACTCTTATTTTTTTTGAAATTGAACTAGATATAGATAATTGAGCCTTATTAAAAAACTAAAGAAAGGTTTGAGATTGGACTTTCTTAAACTTAAATATATTGGACCTGAGGCCCCTAATTTTATAGAACATGAAGAAGTATATTGGGCCATTTGGGGCCCCTAATTTTATAAAAGATGAAGAAGTAGATTGGACTTTTTGAGGGCCCCATCATTTTGCTGGGTTTGCTACTCTTATGGGCCGGCCCTGTTCGCAGGCTCACCCTCTATGACCGCGTAAATCCTACAAACTTCCAAAATTTTGGATAATACCTTCTTTTTCCGTGGCTAAGGCATAAATCCTCGAAAATAACTCACTTAACAGGATCCCCTCGTATCTAATATCGAACCAAAAATGAGCCCTATCCCCACAACTTAAAACCACATGCAAGCCTTCTTTAATTAACTTCTCGATTTGAGATCCAAAGTCAAAGAGAGTAGAAATAGCTTTCACAAAATGAGAACCATTGTGACCTCCTTGCCAATTCCAGAGTAAACGTTTCTTGTCTAGACCATATATTGCACAAATGACCTTTTTCCGTAAGGAGGAGGCCTCATACCTAAAATGCCACACCCATTTGGCCAACAAGCCTATATTCTTATCAATTATGTGACCAATACTCAAGCCACCATTTTTTTTATTTTTGCACAACGAATCCCAGTCTATCGAGTGAACCTTTCTCTTCTCTAAACCGTCTCCCCAAAAGAAATCACATTGTAACTTCTCAATTCATGTTGCCACTCCCACAGGTATCTTAAAGACCGAAAGGTAATAAGTAGGAATGCTTGCCATGACAGATTTGATCAACACAAGTCGACCACCCTTCGATAAAAATCTCCTCTTCCAAGGTGCCAACTAGTTGTCGATTCGTTGATTGATTGGGTTCTAAAACAACTTGGTGCTAGGATTAGCCCCGAGAGGAAGACCAAGATATACCATGGGAAGAATAGCCTCTTTGCAACCGAAAGCTTCTGCCCAATTCCTATCAATACCAGTTCTTCTACCAATTTTTATGAGGCACGTTTATGGTAATTTATGCGTAATCCAGAAGCCAATTCGAAACAACGAAGAATCCTTTTCCAGGTCATAAAAAAGTCCAAATTCGGTTCCAAGAAAAGAATCGTGCCATCTGCGAATTGGAGGTGAGAAATATGGACCTTGTTTTGGCCTAAAATCGCTCCTCTCAACAAATTCAATCCCGAAGCCTTTTTGAACACACAATTTAATGCATCAATAACAATATTGAAAAGAAAAGGGGACAACGGATCACCTTGCCAAAGGCCTCTTTCATTGCCAAATTCTTCAGTTAGGCTTCCGTTTACAAGCACTGAAAGCACCAGCGTAGAATTGCAATAATGAATCCAATTCCTCCATTTACAACCGAACCCCATACTTTCCAACACATAATCCAAAAAAGGATGATCTACACTGTTGTAGGCCTTCTCAAATCTAGCTTCACAACAATGCCCCTGATAGTGTCTTTCTTCCATTTGTGAATTATCTCATTTGCAATTACGAAGCTATCAATGATTTGTCGTTGTTTCACAAATGCCATTTGAGCTCCACCTATGATGGAATTCATGATTTTCTTTATTATATTCGCTAGAACCTTCACTAACACTTTGTACATAGAACTAACCAAGCTTATGGGTCGAAAGTCCGTCATATGTTCTGGTTTGCCAATCTTTGGGATTAACGCAATAAAGGTCCTATTCAACTCCTTCACAATTGCCACGTCGTCGTGAAACTCTTTCAAAAAACTCAAGAAGTCATCTCTAGTCACGTCCCAATTCTTTTTAACAAAATTAAGATTTAAATAATCGGTCCAAGAGCCTTATTGCCATCGCAACTACAAATTGCCTCCCAAACTTCCTCATGCAAAAACTGCTCATCCAACTCTTTCCTCCGAGTAGAAGAAATCTGTTTCATGTCAAGACCATTAATCGTCGGCTTAGTCTTTAAGTCTCTCTTGTAGTGCAATTTGAAATGTTTAAAAACTCCATCCCGAACATGACCAGGATCTGAATACCTCACCCCATCAAAAATAATATCCCCAATAGAATTCGTCCTCCTTCGAGAATTGGCAATGTAATGAAAAAACTTCGTATTTTTATCCTCCTCCAACAACCACTTAATTCTTGCGTTCTGCCTCCATTGTTGTTCTTCCCTCCGCAAACACTACCACATCTCCGTGATAATCTTTAAACGATCATCCTTCAAAGTTGCCGTCCAACCTACAACTTTTGCTTTATTTTCCACTCCTGCCAACTTAGCTTTTAAACTCTTAATAGAATTATCTTCCTTTTTATTGACTAAATTCTAGTTCTTAAGATTCCTTTTAACTGCTTTGACCTTAGAAAACAGCACATACCCTTGTGACCCAGTAGCCTTACACTCTTTCCACACCTTCCTAGCATTTTCCATCAAGTCTTTGTCCTCCAACCAACCGTTATAAAACCGAAAAGGACAAGGACCCTAATCCACATAAGGTTCGCCTAGAGAAATCGCATAATGATCCGAGATGCTTCTCGGTAAACTTTTTTGAGCAAGCTTAGGTAACCATGAGAGGATGATAGGGGAGATCAAAAAATGATCCAATTTTCCCCAAGAAGCTCTTTCCCTACTGTTGGTCCATGTGAAGGTCGAACCTTGCATAGGAATATCTATCACCTTTGCCTTCAACATGAAGGTATTGAAGCTTCTAATCGAACCCATGTTGCACACACCACCTCTTCTTTCGGACGGATCTAGGATCGTGTTAAAATCCTCACCAATACACCAAGGCCACGAGAGAGTTCCTTGTGAGACAATGATAAATTTCCATAAGGCCTTCCTCTCATTCTCGTTGTTAGATGCGTAAATATTACAAAACACAATATCCTTTTTCAACTTAACCATTTCACCTACCAGAATGATGCACGACTTATTGGTGATACACGAGTGAACTTTGAACAAGTTCTCATTCCAAATAGAAAGTAGACCACCGCCCGAGCTGTCGGCTTCCACTCCCACACCGTTAGTTAACAACGCACCCCCTAAAGCCCTAATTGTCCTACAATCAATTGACTTAAGCTTTGATTCTTGTATGAACAACATCATAGGTTTATGTTGTAACACCAAGTCTCTCACTGCCCGCCTCTTCTCACCTCTCCCTAATCCTCTAACATTCCAAGATAAAGTTAACATAGACAACAAGGAAGCCACAACAACAACACAAAAGAACTACTGTTGGGCTTCTTTAAGCTTCTCCGCATCTTCAATCACTCTCCTAGATATTTCCTCCATGATTTCATTCTCAATACCATTGAAACTGAAACCCAACGTCGCTCCGGTTTCTATAACTTTATAAATTTCCTCATTTAAGCTCCACACTCCATTTTCAGTCATCTTTCTTGTATCAGAGTTGAAGTCAATTCCCAGTTCTATGCCCTTCTCTACAACTTTGGTAATCTCCACCTCCAAATTCCATGGTTCAACTGAGCTGGCTCTTACTACACCCTTATCTCTAGTAACTTCCATGTCTCTACTTTTATACTTTCTAGTCTTCATGCCATGCATTTTGGAAGACATGCACATTCTCTTCCTCTCTTTCTTCTTCGATTGAGGAGTTAATAACTCCACTCTTAAATTAATCCCGTCAAATTCTGTTTACTCCTTCTCACCCAAAGCAATCAGCAATCCCTCCTCAGATTTTGGCAAACTCTGTCCATGTAAGGTACCTCCAGTCCTTCTTTGGTGATTCAAACCAGCCGACCCATGTATATAATGCTCTGAGACATGTATTGTTTTTGGTTTGCATGACTCCTCCTCGTCTCTGAAGTACTCTCCTGGTAATGCACTTATCTTTCATCACCTTCAATATGTATACAGCCAATCTTAGCTACTGCTCTACTCAGGCCTCCACTTTCATCATTCCCCTCATCACCTTTAGAAATTGGGCTATCAAGAAGAGAAATACAGGCCTCAGACTTTTCAAATAACCCACTAGACATTAAACCAAGAATTTTGTTTAGACCTTCAGAAAAAGATCTCAGACGAGACCTGAGATTAATCTGATCCAACGAGGGGCTTTGAGGCCCAACATGCTTTTAATTTCTAGAGCATTCGCCCTTCCATAATTACATATCAGAGCTAGGACCTATCAGGAAGTCCTCATCCGATGAGGTTTAGATATAAGACTCTTCTGTCATCTCTCTTCTTTTGTCCAGGTCTATTTTAGCCCATCTGTTACATCTAGCCGTAAGCTTAGCTTTATCTTTCTTGACCCAACTTCCTTTACCTTTTTCTAGCATCCTTTTGCTTCTTGGCTCATATTTGTTGACATGTGTTGGGTTTCCAATCTCACAGACCTCCCCACTTTTATGTAATGTCATCATCCCAAAAAGCTTTTCTTTTAAGTTGACTTTAGACTCTTGATGGCATATGAGTTCTCTTCTTTTTAGGTTCTTGTTGTATTGAATAAAGCAAAAAGAAGAAACTTCACCTTCTTCCTTCCTTTGGTCACTGCAAAGACACTCCATATTTAGAAACGAATTCGAATTGGATTGAGACTTCATTATTCTCAATCCTAGAAAGTCTTCGATCTAGGGAGCATTAACTAGATTTTGATCTTCTACCAACTTCACCTGTCGAATGTATCCATTAATCTTGACTTTCACCAGGCTTGGCCCAGTATTTTCGAAAGGGATTAGGATTAGGATTAGAATTCTTCCTCTGTCTAGTCTTCTTTTGAGCATTAACTTCTCCTGGTTAAGAAATGGCTCTCCGATCTTCCGACCTATATTGTTGAAGAAAGATGCACTCCAACAACTCAAAGGGACCCCCCCAACAATTAAACCACGCCAATCTACCATTAGATGTACGAGTATCCGACCATTTCACCATTGACGAAAAATCACCATTGATGAAAAACAATCCTCCCAAAAAAATCTATTTTTAATGAAACCATCTCTATCTTCCATTGATTCAAAGCACCAAAGAATACTCTTACCTCCCAAATAATTTGAAGAAAAGGAAAAATCCCTCTCACTCAAACGCTTATTCACACTTTTCACATTGCTAAAGCTTTTCAAAATCCCCACTACGCATTTCGAAAGCCACTCATCCTCTGCCTTTTGTCTTTTCCAGTAAATCATCTTATCCTTCTCATTTTTTGCTGCTGCTTCTCTACCAGTCTTATGCGGTTTGTCTTCTACCACTTCTGCAAAGGAACGTTTGGGTTGATACATGGCTTCCTGAAATCTTTAATGCCTTTTGCTCTTCTAATCCAGTCACTAAATCTTCCATCTCCAGTCTCTACTTTCCATTTCACGCTTACCTTCTTCACATCCGGTTGAGCAGGTCTTCTATTTGACCACCCATACGAGGTAACCTTCGAACTAATTGTCCAACCGTAACATGCATCCCATTCACCATTTTTGCCAACTTAAAAGCCTCTTCCCATGTCCCAAAGCGAATGAAGGCAAACAAACTACTTCTTGTTCTAGACTTGGAAGAGAGGAAAACATCCCTCACCTTCCCAAATGGCTTAAAAATCCCCCATAAGTTAGCCACATCCACTTCATGATTCAAATTATCAACAAACACTGAGAATAAGTTTTCTCTAAAGTCCTTCCTTCCTCCATAATCGCTGGCCTGGATGTATCTCGTTCCGCTTCTCTCTCTAGAATAACCTCTCACTTCTCTCCTCATAATTTTTTACAACCAAATAATTGTAAATCATAAAAATAAAAATAAAAATAAAAATAAAAACTCGGATTTTTACTTTTAACATATCCTTTTAAGAATATCGGTTTAAAAGGTATCGAAAAACACATTAAAAGGTATCTAATGTATGCTCACAATTGTTTAAAATTTGAGAGTTATTTACTTATTTGTATCATTACCTTTTTCCTTTTCATTGTAGTTCATTTTGTGGGTAAAAAGTAAAAACCATAATTCAAGTCAGTCATTCTAATAACAAATTAACTTATTATGGTGATCGTTGATATATATATATATATACAGTCTTTCTACTGTCAGTTCATCTTGATATAAAATATATCAAGACGAAAAATGTGGACCACAAATTATGGAGAAGTTTTGATAAATGCATACACTTTGAGTCAAAGTATGTAAATCTAATATATGGTCTATATTCTTCGTCCTAATATATTTTATATCAGAACAAAATGACAATAGAAAAATTGTATATATATATATATATATATATATTTCTCATACAGTTAATTTTTATCGGTCATCTAACATGCATATTATTGCATGGAAAGAGACATCCAACCATAAAGTCTAAGCTCAAAAATCAAAATAATATCTCATGGAATATTTATTTTAGAAAAAAACAAACAGCTAAAAACAAAGAACTTGATAGTTCAAGAAAAATTATTATTATTATTATTATAACTCTAAACTTAACCATCTAAATTTTAATTCAAAACTTTAAAAACAACCTTTCTTCAAGTTTGTTGTTTACACGAAATTGTTTTCCAATCAATCCTCACTAGAATGTCTAGTTATATAAAACTGGTTGTCAAATATATAGCAATCATATCATTGATCCTATATGAGAATTATGTGCAGGATCATGCACATGAAAATCTTTGAAACTAGTTATTATAGATCAAGATAATATTAATTAAGTTATTGTATATGATTGAAAAATCTAATGATTCAAAAGAGAATAAAAACTTTAACATTAAATTTTTATTTTTATTTTGAAGAAATTTTTTTTGGACCATCTATTGCACCTATATGATCTTATGCAGAAGTCTAGGATTTTGTTGTGACAATTCACAAAAATGGTCCAATGTACTCGAAAAACCCAACAATTGGTTGTCATTAGCTAAGGTGCCAATTTTCTGTCAGGTTTAGAGGATCTAATTTAAAGCCCACCAAATATGTGAATGTGGTGGGGACTTTTGTTATACCAATTTTCCTTAGCGTCGGCTGTGTAATTTGTCTTCCTGTTCCGTGCTTGCACGTTGAATATCAAAAAAAAAAAAAAAAATTTAAAGCCCACCAAATATGTGAATGTGGTGGGGACTTTTGATTTCTGCATTGTAGGTTTTCATTGAAGCAGGTACTGGTCCATAAAGTTCTGTTCATCAAAAAATGCGGGCTTTAAATTTTGATTCCAAGGACACGACGAGATTGCCTGCGTGGCTGCGTCCTCATCCACATCCCCTCTCCCAAATCCCGAATCGATTGAAATTAATCAAAGTTTAGAGTTGCAAAAAGAAAGCTTGTACTATAGAAAACAGATGTCTTAAAGCCTATTTCTAGTTTAAAAAAAAAAAAATGAAACCAATTAATTGAATGCATTTTTTTATATAGAAACACTTGAAAAATAATTTCAATGAAAGCATTAGAGAAATATTATAGAATATATATATATATATATATATATATATATAAAGTATTTTAAATATTTTGAAAGTACTTATATATATATATATATATACGGTCCCGTTCCTATCAGTTCATCCTGATATAACTTTATCAGAATATTGAATGTGAGCCACTCATTTATAACAGTGATTTGACAAGTGTATACATACCAAGTCAAAGTATGTAAAACGAGTGGCTCACATTCAATATCCTTATATAATTCTATCAGTGCGCACTGATAAGATAATTTCCGTATATATATATGTCACAAGAGCGGGCAAAACTCTAACCCAACCCAAGATATTGTTAGGCAAACGAGCACCCATTACCACTATAACACATTGGCCGTACTTTTGATAATACTAAAACAAGCTTAAACAAACCTATCTGTTACTTCATATCTACCCATCTTCAACAAACCTATCACAACAAACCATCTTCAAAAATTAAAGTTACACATTAAATAGTGAGAATGGCTGGTTTAAATTCTCTTTGAAATCACTATAAATATATATGAGTAATGCTAGAGGACCCAAAAAACTAACCCAAATTTTGAACCCAAACCTATGTGGCAACATCACATGGGATCTTTGGGAAGAGTGACGTGGACCCATGTTATGTGTGATGTTGCCACATAGATTTGGGTTCAAAATTTGGGTTAGTTTTTTGGGTCCTCTAGCATTACTCTATATATATTGAAGGCCTTATTATGTTTTGTATCAATCAAGCAACAGTAGCTTAGTGTAGCGTAGCATCATCTGAGACCATAATCTGGTGTTCGGTTTTATTTTAGCTAGTTTTTTTTTTTTTGGGTGCCGGGAGCACGGTTCCCAATGTGGATATGTCCTGTTTCTCGGGAAGTGCTTTTGTGCTTCCTGGTTTCCTTACTATTGGCTTCAGGTTTCTGCCATGGTTATGATCATCAGAAAGTTGAAGTAGTTGGAAATGGAGAATGTGTAGATTGTGAACAAAATAACTTCAAAACCAGCCAGGCCTTTTCAGGTATGTGTTTAAGTGTATTGTTTACTTTCATGTGCGGGTTTGGCTCCGTAACATTAGAGTCGATTATTATAATGTTGCATAGTAAAAGTAAAGTAATATGTGTGCAGGACTTAAAGTGACCATAGACTGCCAGCGGGAAAACGGAGAATTCAAAACACGAGGGATCGGAGAGCTCGATGAAGACGGTAAATTTACCGTATCGCTTCCTGACGAGATGGTTGAAGATGGAAAATTGAAGGAAGAATGCTATGCACAGCTTCACAGTAGTGCATCAGCATCAGCAGCAGCAGGCACACCTTGTCCTGCTCATGGTAGCTTGGAGTCCTCCAAGATTGTTTTCAAGACGAAAACCGATGAAAAGCACACCTTCGGCTTGCCCGGAAAACTCAAGTTTTCACCGGTAACTTGCGCATCAGCCTGTGCTTTGCCTCATGTCAAGCACCTACCAAAGCCTCCACCTCCACCAGTACCAATATTCAAGAAACCTCTTCCACCACCGGTACCACCAAAGCCTCCATCCCCAAAAGATCATCCACCAAAGCCTCCATGCCCAAAAGATCATCCACCAAAGCCTCCATGCCCAGATGATCATCCACCAAAGCCTCCATGCCCAAAAGATCATCCACCAAAGCCTCCATGCCCAGATGATCATCCACCAAAGCCTCCATGCCATCCACCAAAGCCACCATGCCCAGATGATCATCCACCAAAGCCTCCATGTCCAGATGATCATCCACCAAAGCCACCATGCCCAGATGATCATCCACCAAAGCCTCCATGCCATCCACCAAAGCCTCCATGTCCAGATGGTCATCCACCAAAGCCACCATGCCCAGATGATCATCCACCAAAGCCTCCATGCCATCCACCAAAGCCTCCATGTCCAGATGGTCATCCACCAAAGCCACCATGCCCAGATGGTCATCCACCAAAGCCTCCATGCCATCCACCAAAGCCTTCATGCTCAGATGATCATCCACCGAAGCCTCCATGCCATCCACCAAAGCCTCCATGCCCAGATGATCATCCACCAAAGCCACCATGCCCAGATGATCATCCACCAAAGCCTCCATGCCATCCACCAAAGCCTTCATGCTCAGATGATCATCCACCGAAGTCTCCATGCCATCCACCAAAGCCTCCATGCCCAGATGATCATCCACCAAAGCCACCATGCCCAGATGATCATCCACCAAAGCCTCCATGCCCAAAAGATCATCCACCAAAGCCACCACTCTTGAAGCCTCCATTCCCAAAAGTGCTTCCACCCCCAAAAACCCCTCCTCCCCCAGTCCCAAAAGTGATTCCACCACCAACTCCTATCTACAAACCAAAACCCCCTGTCCCTAAAACCCCTCCTCCTCCTGTCCCAAAAGTGCTTCCACCACCAGTTCCTATCTACAAACCAAAACCCCCTGTCCCTATAACCCCTCCTCCTCCTTACCCAAAAGTGCTTCCACCACCAGCTCCTATCTACAAACCAAAACCCCCTGTCCCCAAAACCCCTCCTCCTCCTGTCCCAAAAGTGCTTCCACCACCAGCTCCTATCTACAAACCAAAACCCCCTGTCCCTAAAACCCCTCCTCCTCCTGTCCCAAAAGTTCTTCCACCAAAGCCACCACTCTTGAAGCCTCCATTCCCAAAAGTGCTTCCACCAAAGCCACCACTCTTGAAGCCTCCATTCCCAAAAGTGCTTCCACCAAAACCACCACTCTTGAAGCCTCCATTCCCAAAAGTTCTTCCACCTCACATACCACTTCCTCCGCCATTCCCCAAGAAGCAACTCCCTCCACTGCCACCAATTGTTCCTCACCCTTAAAACCATTAATTAATTAATATATTATTATTATTAATAATCATTTAATTAATATGTTATTATTAATATAATAATTATTTAATTAAATGTTCCAGTGAAGTCTCTGATCGCTACTGCACAATAAGGTCTTCAACATATACAGAGGAAGGCGATTATAGACCATTATTATTGTAAAGTGAAAACAAAAAGTTGGAATCAGTTTTCATTGCTTAAATAAATTGTAATTGTGTGGATTATTGTTTACATAATCCAGAATGTTTTAATTTTCATGATTTCAATATTTATTTATTTTTTTATTATTATTGTTTTGATGAATTTTGAAATCAGTGAGATGCTACCATCAAAAATTCAAAAACTTCAAATGCAAATAATAGTGTAACATTATTGAAAATTCTGCATAAACAATAATAATAAAAAAATTGATTAAATGAGTTTCACTCATTTTTCGAACAAATTTAGCTATACATTACCGTTAGTTTCAGTTATAGTCGGTTAAGTTCAGGCAAGGTTGGTTTAGGATCGGTTGGGACGGGATTTTATTTCATTTGTATTGAAAAGTTAACTACAAACAATCCAACCCATTTCAAATGTCTCATGTTCTAGTCACTTTTGAATGACAAGAAAATATCAGTACATTGTAAATTCGAGTCGTGCAACCGTCGTTTTTACGAAATCTCCTTTATATTATTTTGAAATCTAATAAATATTAAATGTTATGGTATGCTCGATATCATGTCATCTACTTTATAACACCTATATGATTGTATAGGATATATAGGAAGTGAATGATGCATGGATTGGGTGCTCAAATACACTTATACTGTCACTAACTCAAGTCTGTTGATTGATTAACGCGGGTAATATTTTCTTGTAAGTCATGACGTTCCTATAATAACTGCATCAACTTTGGTATAATGGTGCTTGCTTATCTTATTTCCATCAGCTATCATATATTAGTTCTAATATTTGATTATCTGTGGTAATGCTTTGAAGGATATTTGATCTTTTCACTTTGTGGGCTGAGGAGACACTAATTGAAGACAATTTGGTTTTGGACATTCTTTTCCTTGTTTATTATGAGTCGTTTTCTATATGTAATGGTGAGAAATGGAAGAAGTTATGCTCACTCTATAAGGTATATTGTTATTCTTCTTGCTCTATAAGTTGTACGATTGTTATACATTTTTTTGGTTATAATGTTAATCGTTGTTCAAAAACATTCATGCCACAGGGAATCGTATCTTGGTCTTATAATTTTGGGAAGCTGGCAGTCTCAAATGATGCACTAAAATCTTCTTATGATGCCAAAAATCAGCTGCTACTTATCCATATAGAAACGCTGGACCTGGAGAATCTTCTTCAAATGGTTCATGATGAAACACCTTTCAGGTTTTTAGCTAGTTGTTAGTTCCATCATATATATTTAGGCATCATCTAGGAACTCTTGAATCTCTCTTTCTCTCTTGGATAGAACCTTTTTGACGGCAGATGCAGAACAATGCTATTGAAACCTTGTTAATATTGTTTATGTATAATTGAAATAATCATTGTAGCATATCTATCATTTTTAAGTTTCAATAGAAGATTTATTTTCTTGTTTTAGGGAGGTAGTACCAGTAATAATGATTGTACATAATTTATTACTATTATTATTTCTATTTTTTTTTAATAAGACTAAATTATGATTCTTTCTAGAAACGCATTTCCTTCACTTTTGTTTCTCTTTTTTCTTTTTAAATTTTAAGCCTGCTCAACTATTAAAAGATACCTGTTTTGCCATTTCTTAGGACGGGTGCTTTGGCTTTTTCCTCAATTGATGTCCAAGAGATATCGATGCATTGTTATCTACTTTTGATGCTTTTGAAATGAAGAATATGTCTTTTACTTTTTTTAATATGTTGCAGGGACCGGTTGCTGGTTATCGAAGTGTCTTGCGGACCTTCATTTCTGCATTTATTGCGGCTTCTGAGATCAATCTTCAGGTACAGTACACTTCAATTGTGGAAGTTGCTTATAAGGGATTTATTGAATGCTTTCTTATCGATTCTCCTCTTTTAATGATGCAGTTAGAGGATGGTACTCCAAATTTGATACTGGATATTCTTTGCAAAATTTATCATGGAGAGGTTTGCATTTATAGCAATTAGCTGATTACCCTTCAGGGTTTCCATTTGATTCCTTTTTAGTTGTTATTGATTTCCGTATTTGATAAATTGGAGATTCTCATTCTCAATATTGTAGGAGTCACTTTGTATTCAGTTTTGGGACAAGGAAAGTTTTGTACGTTGATGGTCCTATACGGTGTTTTCTTTGCAACTTGGAAGGTGAATTTCCTACTAGGACAGTGGAACTTGTTCGCCTTTTATCATCTCTTTGTGAGGGAAGTTGGCCTGCAAAATGCGTGTGACGCAGCGTGAAACACAAAAAGAATAAGACCAACGTTTATATTCTATGATAAACTGGAATCCACCAGAAAAAGAGAAAAAACTCTTTAAAATAAACTCTGAATTTTTATTGAATGAAAGATAATGAGCCTTTCGGCTTACAACTCTATTTAAAGCAAATAAACCCTAACTCTAATCATTGTTGGACAAGAAACGGGCCTAAATAACAAAAATGACTAAAAATAGCAAAATTGAGATATTTGCGGAAATAAATACTACTAACGACCCTAAGCAAGCCAGAATTGGCGGCAGACGATTCTGACTTGTCAAACTCAACTTATGACCAAAACAAAACTTTCCTAAAATAGTAAAAACGACAATTACGGGACCTAAACGATGGAATTTGGCTAAAAAAGGTCATGCCTCACTACAATGAGTGACTATTGAAGATCTCGCCGAATCACAACAACCGAGAAAGTTTCACGTTATTCCGACTCCGACGCCTGGACATCATTTAGCCTTGAATTTAGGATGGTCCCTCAAAGCCATGTAGGAATGACTTGTTCTACATCAGCGTGTAAGTAGAATTCATTTCTTTTCTAGGTGATCATATGGATTAAGTTGATCACCTTATACTGTGGAGCATGAAATCTCTTATTGATTGTATGGGTGTAATGCTGGTTTTTGTTTTATGGATACAATGATGTTCAGTTTATTAATGATCAAATATTCAAATTATTTACCCCCTTTGACGACCAAAAGACTCTAGCCTGAGTTATCATTTTTTTGCTTGATCAAAGCTATTTGAATCCGAATCGGAATTGTTATACAACACATATCATACCTGTGCTTGCAAAGAAAAAAGAATAAGCAAATTTCCATTGAAATGCTGCGCATGCTCATTATGCTTTGCACCTTTACATGTCATATGTGCATCAGCTTCCACTTTTGTGCAACTTGTGACAATCTTTTTATTTTATTTTATGTATATGAGTTGTAGATTTTTCTATTCATACAAGAAGCATAGTATGTCTTTTGCATGGTTTTTCTTTCATGACGAGTGACAACATCTGCATGTATAGCTTCTAGAAAGGTAATCTGTATGCATTCATCTAATGGAATAGTGACACCTGATTTGCTATTGTATCAATGTAATACCTAAATTAAATGCTAATTTTTTTTTTAATTATCACTATGATCTTGAGTAATTAATTTGATTGTTTTATATTAAACCTTATGTTCCATAACTAAGAATCCTAATACCATATGCAAATTTTTATTAATGACAATTTGATGTAGGACCCACCCTAGAAATATGAACTAGATAAAGACTTTAGAGAGATAGAGAGAAATAGAGAGAATTAAGGATGGAAACAGAAAGGGGAGAAACACATAAGAAATAGAGATTGGAAAACTAATCAATCAATTCATCAAGTATCCTTACAATAGGCTCTAAAGGAGCCTATTTATAGCTAAAAAAATGATAAACAGTTAACTTCTGATAAAGATAAAGATAAAACAAACCTAAACTAATCTCTGAAGGAGATAATTTATTCTCAAGATAAATACAATATAATAACTATTAATATCATCTAATAATGTTTGTTCCCTATCATTCTCCTCCACTAAGAAGAACTCGACTCTTGTCGAGTCAAACAAGTTGCAACCATCGAACGAGAAAATACCACAACTTGTTCTTTGTTGAGGCAGCAGATTCATCAATCCAAGGTCCATTCGTCATAGGCATAGGAAAATGAGTAATTGTAGAGCCCATTGGTATATATATTAAACCTTTGTATATTGCCTCAGTAAGCTTAATCGGTTTAGTGACAACCATCTTCACATTTTCATGAGTTTGAACCGCAAGTGAGGATGAGTGATTGGCCGCTTGAACTTCACGAACATGACCACTTGGTCTATATACTTGTGAAGTTGGTTGTCATGGATCAACCGTATCCGCAGCCTCTTGCACTTTATTGTTATTTTCTTCCTCAGTTAGGTCGCTTCTCTGCTTAAAATATTCAGAAAGAATATTCTGACATGCAACTATGAGTTTTTGTTGTTGCGTACGCACGCTAGTGAGCATAATGCTCATCTTGGTAGTATTGGATGTCCAACTGACAACAACCATCATAAATATTCCGACCTTGAAGATAACTTTTCGCTAAAAAGGCACTCCGGTGTGATTGAAATTGGATAAAGGCTTAAAAACCAAACTTATGCAACAATCCTTTCCACAAATCCATGAGGAGAAAATATTTTATGTAGCACTTCCTCGGTAATAGGATAAATCATGTGATAGATTGTAACTATGAGAACTCGATTTGGCTCATCAATGGTGTCGGTGTGATGCCTTGTGGAATAGGCAACAACACGTGGTTGGTTCATTGAGGAATAATAGAAGGCAGAACAAGGTCCTTGCATGATCTGGATTTCCACTGTGGTTAATTTGCAATTTTTTGGTTGAGTTGTAATTTATTTATTTTTTGGGCTGTATCTGATGGTTTTGAAAATTTCTAATTATGGATTGTGGAAGTGTGTATGGAAAGTGATTTGGCTCTGATACCAAATTGATGTAGGACCAACACTAGAAATATGAACAAGATAAAGACTTTAGAGAGAAATAAAGAGAAACAGAGAGAATTGGGGATTTGAAACAGAAAGGGGAGAAACACAGAAGAAATAGAGATTGGAAAACTAATTAATCAATTCATCAAGTCTCCTTACAATGGTCTCTAAAGGGGCCTATTTATAGATAACAAAATGATAAACACCTAACTCTCGATAAAGATAAAGATAAAACAAACATAAACTAATCTCTGAAGGAGATAATTTATTCTCAAGATAAATACAATATAATAACTACTAATATCATCTAATAATGCTTATCTAGTTCCTTATCACAATTCTTTAGTTTTTAGAATAGGTTGGTGTTACTGAACCCAGTTTGTATAAGAATTATGATTTATGTCGACATCTTCACCTTTGTCATATTCCTTGCAACTTTTTAATTGCGCTTTTAAATTATTATCTACCGTTTTGAAGGAAAATTGTTCATTGAATAACTATAATCTATGTTATGTCTTCATGTCAACAGGTATAATTTTTTTTGTTGAAAGTATGTTGTTAGATTATTGGGTAAGTTGTTAATTTCAATTAGTTATCTTTAATTTTTTTTAGTTATGTACAATAAAGAGTTTTGAGTAGTCTGTTACTCAAACTCTCCTTCAGAGTTGTTGTTTCCTAGTGTTAACCCAAAATTGTCACCGGGGTGCAATTTAGAATTAACGGTATGTGAGGGACCCGGATCTAATTGGATCTGGGCTAGCGGGATACTCTATATCCCGATACCCCGCTAATTCTTTGGAATCCGTTAGGTGTGATAGGATTTGTAGGTGACGGATCTGGATCGGGATCCTATAAGGGCCAACGAGATACTTGGTAATCTGGTATCCCGCTGGGTACCCTGATCTCTATATTATGAAGGATGCAAGTAGTAAGATGGATGATTTCTTATATGATGGATGCATAAAACAAAAGCTGTATATATATATATATATATATATATATATATATATATGGATCTCGATCTCGGTGGGATCTTTACAATTTGGTATTTAAACTATCAGTATTTCAGTAAGGAAAAAGTAAAGCATATGTGGGAACAGTGGAGATGGAGCTTTTCGTGCCTGTCGATAAGTAGTAAAAGCGTCGTAGGGTTTTTTTTTCCCTTCTCCCGTCATCACGTGATCAATATATAGGCTCGCCTCCTTGGTGAGCACTCCTAGAACTTCGGTCTAGGGTTTTCGTGGTGCACGGGTCTTCTTTTGGGGCCCGACACTTTCGTCGGGAAATTGATCCCAAAAGATCAGGTGATTTCTTCTTTCCCGGTTCCAATTGAGTTGAATCCTATTAAAAATAAGATCCTCAATTGGCGGGAATGAATGCCGCGTTGTAGCTTGAGTTTTAAACCCTGAACGGTGACGTTTAGTGTCTGTTTTTATATGTAGTCTACCCTTCGGGGTGCCCCCCACTTGCTTCAGCGGGGTCGGTCTACGGGGGTCCTGGTATATATCTTGTCATGTGTATGTCATGTGTTTCGCTGGTCGAGGTACTCTGGGTACCCCGCGTTCCTTGTGCCCCTCTCAAAACGATGTTTCCAGATATCGGGGCTTTCAAGTAGCAGGGTACCCTGGATAGTCGAGTATCAGGGTACTCGGGGTAACTGGGTACCGGGATCTCGTGATGGTTGCGTCCTCCAAAGACCCCTCGTCTTTTTGGCTTCCTAATGCTTTCCTGGCCCTGGAGATTCTGGACCTGGTAGGGGTAGGTAGAAGCTCTTACTTTAGCCCGTCGGCTAGCAGGCGGGGTACCCGGACATCTTTTCGTTGTTATTTTGGATCCTGACCTTCTTCTCAAAACTAGTGGAAAATTCTTTTTTGATCCCCGCCCGTTTTGGCGGTTAACACCTAGTTTAGTTGAAAGTCCTGGTATTAAGGAAGTAGTCCAACTTATTTTCCTATTTATGTTCATCGATCTCTCGGTTGAGAGTAAGTGAGAAATAAGATAAATTCATTCTCTCACAATTCCATATGGTATCAGAGCTACTCTATGAACCAACAAACCCTAAATGAGTGTGGTAGACACGCCTAGTACATCCTCAAATGATTTCTCTTCCTCAAATCTAGAACCTATCAGAAACAATGGTGGTAACGGCAAGTCCGATAGTCACCACTTCCCACACATGCCCATTACTGGTCATAAATTGAATGGGAACAATTATCTCCAATGGTCTCAATCCTTGTCAATGTTCATTTGTGGGAAAGGTAGTGATGACTACATCACCGGAGTTTCTATGCCATCGGCAAAGGGAGATCCTGATTTCAAGCAATGGAAAATCGAAAACAACATGGTAATGTCATGGTTGATTAACTCCATGACAAACGACATAAGAGAGAATTTTCTTTTCTATGAGACTACAAAGGAGATATGGGATGTAGCAAAGCAAACCTATTCCAATAGTGATAATTCTACTGAATTATTTGGAATGGAAAGTACCCTCCATGACCTACGATAAGGAGAGATGTCTGTCACTCAGTTTTTCAACACACTTACTAGACATTGGCAGTAGCTAGATGTGTTTGAAAAATATCAATGGAAGTGTCCAGAAGATAGAGTGTTACACAAAGATATTGTAGAACAAAAAAAGATTTTCAAGTTCTTACTAGGTCTGAATCAGCAACTTGATGATGTGAGGGGACGTGTTCTAGCAATCAAACCACTCCCTAGCATTCGTGAAATTTTTTTAGAGGTCCGAAAAGAGGAGAGCCAAAAAAGGGTGATGATGAGGCCATTTAAAGTAGAGAGCAGCCATACTTCAACTCCTGAGGGTTTAGCCCTTGCTGCTCGAGAGACACAAAACAGTTTCAATAACAACCAGCATAAGAGAGGAAGGCCATGGTGCGGCCACTGCCGTAAGCCAGGTCATACTAAAGAGACCTGCTGGAGGATTCACGGAAAACCAACAAATTGGAAACCCAATTGGACCTTCAACAACAGAGATAGTCGTGGGAATATGGTGACAGGTAATGAAGGTTCTTTCACACCCGAACCCAACCCTTTTAGTAAGCAGTAGCTGGAAGTTTTGTAGAGATTCTTTAATAAATCATCTCAAAACACTACAGTCATTGGAATCGGATCTCTAGCTCAAAAAGGTACCTTTCTAAATGCCCTAAGTGTGAAGAAAAAATAGCATAGTCCATAGGTTATGGACTCAAGTGCATCAGACCATATGACCGAAGATGTCAAGAACTTAAAAAACTTTAAACCATGTCATGACAATCTTACTATTAAAATTGCTGATGGTTCTCTATCAAATGTAGCTGGCACAGGTTCAGTTGTGATTTCTAAGAATCTGATACTTCACTCAGTTCTTTTAGTTCGTAATTTGAATTGCAATTTGTTATCAATTAGAAAACTCCCTCGGGAACTAAATTGCATGTATGATTAAATTTTTTCCAAACCATTGTGAATTTCAGGATTTGGATTCGAGGAAGATGATTGGCAGTGCTGAGATGTGTTTAGGACTCTATCTCTTAAAGATTGAAGACTATCCTGAGAGACAACCTCAAACAACAGAGTTTGTATCTCTCAAAAGTCAGTTTAATTCGAATTCTAGGTTAAATAATGATAGTGTAATCATGCTGTGGCACTATCGATTAGGTCATCCTAATTTCATGTACCCTGAAAAATTGTTTCAAGTATTGTTTGAAAATAAAAGTCCTCATCTTTTCCAGTGCGAAATATGTCAGTTATCTAAACATACTCGTCAACTTTACCCAAATAAATCATATCAAATATCATATCCTTTTTCTATGATCCATAGTGATGTTTGGGGACCGTCTAGGGTTAACCATATAACAGGTCTAGATGGTTTGTTTCCTTCATTGATGATCACACTAGACTAACTTGGATTTTTCTCATGAGAGAAAAATCTGAAGTAAGTCAAATTTTCAAAAGTTTTAATAAAATGATCCAAAACCAGTTTCAGACTAAAATTCAAATTTTAAGGACTGGTAATGGTAAAGAGTATTTTAACTCAATGTTAGGAAACTATTTAATCAAGGAAGGAATTATACATCAAAGTTCATGTGTTGAGACTCCCAAACAAAATGGAGTCTCAGAGAGGAAAAATCGTCATCTTTTAGAAGTGGCAGGATCAATTATGTTCTCCTCTAATGTTTCTAAATAGTTTTGGGGTGAAGTTGTTCTCACACAACTGCGTATGTAATCAATAGGTTGCCTTCCAGAGTTCTTAAATTTCAAACTCCATGTCAATCACTTCTCAAAACCTATCCTGACACACGAATTTTGTCACAAATACCTTATAGAGTTTTTGGTTGCAGTGTATTTGTTCATACTAGTCAGGTAAATCGGAGCAAATTAGACCCATGGTCAATTAAATGCATATTTGTCGGGTATGCTCCAACCCAAAAAGGGTACAGATGCTACTCTCAATCTACAAAAAGTTTTTATACATTTATGGATGTGACATTTATGGAAAACCAACCATTTTATCCCAAATCTACAATTCAAGGGGGAATGTGAGTCAAGAATTTCAGCTTTGGGAGACTCTCAATACTGATCAGAATATTCAGTTGTGGGAAACTATGCATCCTAATCAAACTCAAACCCAAACTCATCCCTCATCTACTGAAATACATACTCCTCCAAGTCTGTCTCATCCACTACCTCATCACTCTAGTCAAATTCAAAAATCAAACTCATCCCTCATCTACTAAAAATCGAGAGCCTAATCTACCTTTAAGTCCTACTAGAACTCTACCTCATCACCCATCTGGTTTTAAAAACCGAGAGCCTCACTCCTACATGTCTCCTACTTTATCTCATCTACCTTTAAATCAAACAGGAAACTCTAGGTCTTATCCTCCCACTGAAACACATGTTTATCCTAGTCATCAAATCAATTCCCTACAACCGGTTGCTGACAAAGAGTTCATTGTGTATACAAGGAAAGAAAAAAATCAAAAAGAGATAGAGCACCAAAAGTCACTGCAACGCTATGACTCTGAACCAAATCAACAAGTCCAAATACCAGACACAAACACATAAGTTGCTGTTGAAAGTATCTCAGGTAAGAGTGATTCTGATTCTACCTATACTAATAATGAAGTGTCTGATATTGATCAACCAATTGCAATACGAAAAAGAGTGAGAGAATGCAGGGATCGACCACTCTATCCTATGTGCAAGTTCATCTCATATGAGGGTTTGTCTCCAAATTACCGAGTGTTTGCTGTTAATTTAGCAACCATTACAGTGCCTAACAACATACAAGAAGCTATTAGAGTGCCAGAATGAAGGACTACAGTATATGAAGGGGTAAGAGCCCTTGAAAAAATGAGACTTGGGAAATGCCAAAACTTTCAGAGGGCAAAAATCCGGTAGGTTACAAGTGGATCTTTACAGTGAAGCACAAAGCGAATGGGAGTGTTGAACGATTCAAGGTTTGACTGGTCACCAATGGATTCACACAGTCTTATGGAATCGATTATAAGGAGATGTTCTCTCCAGTGGCCAAGCTCAACACAATCCGTGTGCTACTCTCTTTAGCCGCAAACTTGGACTGGCCTCTCCATCAATTGGACGTGAAAAACACATTTCTGAATGGCGACCTAGAAGAGGAAGTCTACATGGAGGTTCCACCAGGATTTGAATCATACTCAAAAACCAGCAAAGTATGCAGACTCAGAAAATCTCTCTATTGGCTCAAGCAATCCCTACGTGCTTGGTTTGAGAGGTTCAAAAGGGCAGTAAAACAGTATGGGTATCTACAATGTCAAGTTGATCATACACTATTTGTCAAACATTCTCCTGAAGATAAAATTACTATTCTTATAGTTTATGTGGATGATATAATCCTTACAAGGGATTATGACGAGGAAATTCAGAGACTAAAAAAGGTACTTGCAAATGAGTTCGAAATCAAAGACTTGGGAAGTCTCAAGTATTTCCTGGGCATGGAAATAGCTCGGTCAAAATAGGCCATTATGGTGTCCCAACGTAAGTATATTTTGGACTTACTAAGAGATACCAAGATGCTCGAATGCAAGCCTGCCGAGACTCCAATGGACTACACAGTGAAATTGGGAAAGATTGAAAACTGTGCACTGGTGGACAAATATCAACAACTTATAGGAAAACTCATTTACCTCTCACACACAAGACTAGACATTAGTTTTCCAGTAAGCACTATAAGTCAATTTATGAAAAATCCTACTGAAGAACATATGGATGCAGTATTCAGGATTTTGAGGTATTTGAAGATGACACCAGGAAAGGGCTTATATTTCAAAAAGGGCTCAAATAGAAGAACCGAAATCTTTACTGATGCCGATTAGGCAAGGTCTATCACAAATCGAAGGTCAACTTCAGGGTATTGTACATATGTGTGAGGAAATTTGGTCACATGGCGAAGTAAAAAGCAAGCTTTTTAGTGTCAAGAAGCAGTGCTGAGGCAGAATTTAGGTCCATGGCACAAGGTATTTGTGAAGGGATATGGTTAAAAAGACTGTTAACAGAACTAAAAACTCTTATGGATAAGACAATGAAACTATTCTGTGACAACCAGGCTGCCATCAGCATTGCAAAGAATCCTGTGCATCATGATAGGACAAAGCATGTTGAAATAGACAGGCATTTTATCAAAGAGAAGTTGGAAGAAGGGAGTGTGGAACTAGTATATACGCCTACTGTACTCCAAACTGTTGACATACTTACTAAGGCTCTTCCTAGAGTTAACTTTGAAGACTTGTGTTCCAAGCTGGGTATGAAAAATATTTATTGCCCGACTTAGAGGGGGGTGTTGAAAGTATGTTGTTAGATTTAATTCTTTAGTTATCTACAATAAAGAGTTTTGAGTAGTATGTTACTCAAACTCTCCTTTAGAGTTGTTGTTTCCTAGTTTAGTTGAAAGTCCTGGCATTAAGGAAGTAGTCCAACTTCCTTTCCTATTTATGTTCATCGATCTCTCAGTTGAGAGTAAGAGTATCTCCAATGCAAAAGTGGCTTGTATACCAATAATCGTTGACATGACAACAATGTCAAGAGACTTGCTTCCAATGTGGCATAAAAATAGACTTAATAAACAATCAATTCAAAATTTGGTCTCCAATGCTTCCGTCTAAAACAAAAATTTTCAAATGACGTGTCCATTTTTTTTTTTCCTATTTTTTTTTTATTTTATTTCCTTACCAAAAATATATGAAAAATTAATGTCAGTTTTAAATGTTTGCTGAGTCAACCTAAAAAATAGTTGTGCAACAGACCGTCTAAAAGTAGATGGTCATGTTGACAATGTCTAATACTTTTTTTTGCCACGTTAGCTTGAGGTTGAATATGCACGGTTGCATTAGAGACACAATTATTAACAGAACATCTATTTATCCTACGTGGTATCTTTTTTTTTCACAAGTCACGCTTGCATTAGAGATGCTCTAAGTGAGAAATAAGATAAATTCATTCTCTCACAATTCCATATTTTTAGATAGATCTGTCGGTATATCAACCTTGTTTGAGATCACTAGTGACTCCGTGGTAGATGGCATATCTCAGATTGTTGAAACTCTACACCCATTGCATGTTCCTAGGGTTGATGGTTTGCTCATTCCTAGTAAAACTCGAGAACATGTTTTAAAAGTGCTTGGTGGAAATATTGCTCTTGTACGTTGGGAGATAAATGGTCTAGCCTCTAAATGTTCTACAAGTGTTCGTTAGTTGTCTTGTGTTCAGAGTCAATTGGATTTTTCTGGGAACTATTTCTTTTACTTAGTATTTTTTTTTATTGTTTGGTTGTATTGAAAATAATGTTAAAGATATTTATTTCTTCCTTGATGTTTATGGTTGTGTCACTGTCTCTTTGTAAGTTTGAATAAATGAGGGGCATTTCAGTCTCCACAGTCAATTATAGGGTAGAAACAATAAAAATACTAATCTTAGGTAAAAACAATAAACCTCCTAATTTTTTGACTAAAAAGGGGTATTTCCTCAGGAAATACCCCTTTTTAGTCAAAAAAATTAGGAGGTTTATTATTGAGGAAATACCCATTTTTAGTCAAAAAAATTAGGAGGTTTATTGTTTTTACCCATGATTAGTATTTTTATTGGTTTTAGCCATTAATATGAAGACCTAAATGCCCATCATTTTCCTATTTTTAATTCCTCTCCTCTCTCTCCTCTCATCAGATTCTTTTTCTTTTCTCTCTTTCTCTCCTCTCTCCCTCCTCCGTCTCCTCTCTTCTCTCTCATGTCTTCTCACCAAAATCAGATTTCAGATTTCCTTTTTTTTAAACAAAATTTCCAGATTTGAGGGTGGTGGTTGTTTTTATGAATGGTGGGAGTTGAGTTTGGGTTTGGGTTTGTGTTTTGTTAAACAAAATTTTCAGATTTTTTTTTTTTTAAATTTTAGATTTCGTTTTTTTCAAACAAAATTTCCAGATTTGAGGGTGGTTGTTGTGTTTATGAATGGTGGGAGTTGTGTTTGGGTTTGAGTTTTGTTAAACAAAATTTTCAGATTTTTAAAATTTTTTTTTTTCATATATCATTTTTTTCAAACAAATTTCCCAGATTTGAGGGTGGTTGTTGTGTTTATGAATGATGGGAGTTGTGTTTGAGTGTGGGTTTTGTTAAACAAAATTTTCAGATTTTTTTAAAAAAAATAAAATAAAATTCAGATTTCGTTTTTTTTCAAACAAATTTTCCATATTTGAGGGTGGTTGTTGTGTTTATGAATGGTGGGAGTTGTGTTTAGGTTTGAGTTTTGTTAAACAAAAATTTCAGATTATTTTTTAAAAAAAAATATATTCTCAGATTTCGTTTTTTTTCAAACAAAATTTCCAAATTTGAGGGTGTTTGTTATTTTTATGAATGGTGGGAGTTGTGTTTGGGTTTGAGTTTTGTTAAACAAAATTTTCAGATTATTTTTTTTTTAAAAAAAATTCTCAGATTTCATTTTTTTCAAACAAAATTTCCAGATTTGAGGGTGGTTGTTGTTTTTATGAATGGTGGGAGTTGTGTTTGGGTTTGAGTTTTGTTAAACAAAAATTTCAGATTTTTTTTTTTTTCATATATCATTTTTTTCAAACAAATTTTCCAGATTTGAGGGTGGTTGTTGTGTTTATGAAGGATGGGAGTTTTGTTTGGGTTTGGTTTTTGTTAAAAAAAATTTTCAGATTTTATTTTTAAAAATAATAATTTCATATTTCGTTTTTTTCAAACAAATTTTCCAGATTTGAGGGTGGTTGTTGTGTTTATGAATGGTGGGAGTTGTGTTTGGGTTTGGGTTTTGTTAAACAAAAAATTCAGATTTTTTTTTTTTTTTTAATTTTTCTCAAATTTCGTTTTTTTCAAACAAAATTTCCAGATTTGAGGGTGGTTGTTGTTTTTATGAATGGTAGGAGTTGTGTTTGGGTTTGGGTTTTGTTAAACAAAATTTTCAAATTTTTTTTTTTTTTAAATTTTAGATTTCGTTTTTTTTTTTTTTGAAACAAAATTTCCATTGTTTCAAAGATTTTTTAATTTTTTTTTTGGTATGAGGAAATCTGTAAAATTTTCAAATCTATTCAAATCTAGAAATTTTTCTAGGTTTCTTTAAACACACTAAGCAACTAATTAAACACACCACGACAATCCAGTTAAACACACTATGGCAGACCAATTAAACACACAATGTGTAAACCAATTAAACACACCAGAGTAGACCAATTAAACTCATAAAGACAGACTAATTAAACACACCAGGTGTAAATCAATTAAACATATCAGGATAACTCAATTAAACACACCATAGAAAATCAATTAAACACACAAGGGTAAGACCAAATTAAACACATCAAGTCTAGCACAATTAAACATATCTGGGAAGAAGAAGAAGAAGAAGAAGATGGAAGTTTGGGAAGAAGAAGAAGAAAAAGAAAAAGAAAATAGAGAAAAAAAGTTGTTTTTTTTCCGGGAAGAAGAAGAAGAAAAAAAAAAAAAAAATAGAGAATTTTTTTTTATAAAGAAGGGCAATTTTGTCCAAAAAGTGGATATTTTAGTAAACACAATAAAAATACTAATCTCGGGTAAAATCAATAAACCCACTAATTTTGTGGATACTTTTAAAGTTCTCCTATATATATATATATATATATATATATATATATACAGAAATTCTATTATCAGTTGGAACTGACAAAAGTTATATCAGTTCCTTACATGTGGGCCACTGGATTTAAATACTTTGACTTGGCTGTATGCACTTGTCAGTCAAAGTATTTAAATCCAGTGGCCCACATACAAGGAACTGATATAACTTTTGTCAGTTCGAACTGATAATAGAATATCTGTATATAAATATATATATATATATATATTTATATATATATATATATATACAGATATTCTATTATCAGTTCGAACTGACAATAAATATATCAGGACGAAGAATGTGAATCACAAATTATGGAGAAGTTTTGACAAGTGCATACACTTTGAGTCAAAGTATGTAAATCTAGTGGTCCACATTCTTCGTCCTGATATATTTATTGTCAGTTCAAACTGATAATAGAAAGATTGTATATATATATATATATATATATCTCATACAGTTAATTTTTATCAGTCATCTAACATGCATATTATTGCATGGAAAGAGACATCCAACCATCAAGTCTAAGTTCAAAAATCAAAATAATATCTCATGGCATGTTTATTTTAGAAAAAAATAAACAGTTTTTATTTTTTTTAATTATTTTTTTTATTTTTTTTTATTTTTTTTATGGAAGGGCACCTGAAAACCAGGGTAAAACATGACTAGCATGTTTACATACACAACTGGGACTTCACAAATAGGACACGCGAGCACTACCCAGGTGAGAGTCCCACAAACGGGAGAAAAACCCACACACAAAGGTGGAAATACAACCAGGAAACCAAACGGTTTCGCCAAACTACACTGTACAAAACAAAACCCAACATCCGAACAAAAGCCAAGCTGGAGGAGCAACTTCTAGGCCGCCGGAGCAGACCCACCAGGACGCCGCCGACAAGAGCGACGACGCCGGAGATGCCGATCAAAACCCCACGCCCCTAGCCAAGCAAACCCCCACCGTAATAGACTCCTGTCGCCGAAAAGCAGAAAAGCCGACCAAGCCCAGCACCGAACAAAGGTGGAAGGAACCCTCGGCTGCCGGCGGAGAGGACGGGGCCGGACGAACTACATGGCCGCCGATCAACTGCTCGCACCGATTTACACCAGATCTGGCCGGATCCGAGAGGATCGGCCGATCTAACAGCTGCCGGCTGCGACTGAAGAAACAGGACCCCCCGGTGGCGCGAGAAGTCGGTCAGCCGGCCGTCGGGGCCGTCGTAGCAGCTCCGGGTCACAACCCCCTAAGCGGGAAGGCTTAGCTTGAGGGAGAAGGTGAAAACGCCCTCAGGGGCGCCATCCCCGCCGGCTGCCGCTGCCACAGCAAGAACCGGCGACGGGCGAAGGTGGGTAATTGTAGAGAGAAGGCAGACAGTTTAGAAGAGAGAGAGAAAGTGACTAAATTATTATTATTATTATTATAACTCTAAACTTAACCATCTAAATTTTAATTCAAAACTTTAAAAACAACTTTTCTTCAAGTTTGTTGTTTACGTGAAATTGTATTCCAATAAATCCTCACTAGAATGTCTGGTTATATAAAACTGGTTGTCAAATATACAGTGATCATTGATTGATTCTACATGAGAATTATGTGCAGGATCCCGCACTTGAACATCTTTTGAAACTAATTATTATAGATCAAGGTAATATTAATTAAGTTATTGTATATGATTGAAAAATCTAATGATTCAAAAGAGAACAAAAACTTTAACATTAAATTTTTATTTTTATTTTTTGAAGAAAAAAAAAGTTGGACCATCTATTGCACCTATATGGATCTTTATGCAGAAGTCTGTGATTTTGCTGTGACAGTTCACAAAATGGACTACAAAAACCAACAATAGTAATTGCTTGTCATTACCTAAGATGCCAAATTTTGTCAATTTTAGAGGATCTAATTTAAAGCCCACCAAATATGTGTACATGGTGGGGACTGGGGACTTTAGATTTCTGCATTGTAGGTTTCCATTGAAGCACATGCTGGTCCATAAAAGTTCTGTTCATCTAAAAATGCGGCCTTTAAATTTTGATTCCAATGACACAACGAGATTGATCGCATCCCCTCTCCCAAATCCCAAATCCCAAATCGATTGAAATTATTCAAAGTTTAGAATAGAAAACAAGTGTCTTAAAGCCTATTTATAAATTATTATTTTTTAATGAAACCAATTAATTGAATGCATTTTTTTTTATATAGAAACACTTGAAAAATAATTTCAATGAAAGCATTAGAGAAATATTATAGAATAGATAAAAAAAAAAGTCTTTTAAATATTTTGAAATTACTTTTATATATATATATATATATATGTCACAAGAGCGGGTAAAACTCGAACGAAGACATTGTTAGCCATACTTTTAATAATACTAAAAAAATTCTTCAACAAACCTATCTGTTACTTGTACCCAAAAAAGTTACACATTAAATAGTGAGAATGTCTACCTTCATTTGAGGCCTTTAGTGAGAGGAGGTTTAAATTCTCTTTGAAATCATTATATATAATGAAGGCCTTATTATGTTTTGTATCAATCAAGCAACAGAAGCTCAGTGTAGCATAGTCTCATAGGAGATCATAATCTGGTGTTTGGTTTTATTTTAGCTAGTTTTTTTTTTTGGGTGCCGGGAGCACGGTTCCCAATGTGGATACGTCCCGTTTCTCGGGAAGCGCTTTTGTGCTTCCTGGTTACCTTACTATTGGCTTCAGGTTTCTGCCATGGTTATGATCATCAGAAAGTTGAAGTTGTTGGAAATGGAGAATGTGTAGATTGTGAGCAAAATAACTTCAAAACCAGCCAGGCCTTTTCAGGTATGTGTATTGTGTTACTTTCATGTGTGGGTTTGGCTCCGTATCATTACAGAGTCAATCCCGCATGAAAAAAATATGTAGAAATCTTGTATCTGATTATAATTATTGTAATGTTGCATAGTAAAGTTATATTTACGAAGCATATTTTACCTACATTTCACTTCTATGCAGGACTTAAAGTGACCATAGACTGCCAGCGGGAAAACGGAGAATTCAAAACACGAGGGATTGGAGAGCTCGATGAAGACGGTAAATTCACCGTATCGCTTCCTGACGATATGGTTGAAGATGGAAAATTGAAGGAAGAATGCTATGCACAGCTTCACAGTAGTGCATCAGCATCTGCAGCAGCAGGCACACCTTGTCCTGCTCATGGTGGCTTGGAGTCCTCCAAGATTGTTTTCAAGACGAAAACCGATGAAAAACACACCTTCAGCTTGCCCGGAAAACTCAAGTTTTCGCCGGTAACTTGCGCATCAGCCTTTTTTTGGCCTCATTTCCAGCAACCACCATTGCCTAAATTTTTTCTTCCAAATTTTCCTCCTTTTTTTGGCCATCCCGATTTCAAGAAGCCTCCCCTCCCTCTTCCACCACTACTCCCGAAATCGCTTCCACCACCGCTGCCAGTTAAGCCGCTTCCACCTAAACCGCCGGTGTTCGAAAAGCCACTTCCTCCTCCTCCTCCTCCCCCAACTCCGACACCATTTCCACCAAAACCCCCACTGGTCAAGCCTCCTCCAATCCCAAAAGTGCCTCCACCACCAGCTCCTATTTACAAACCAAAACCCCCTCCTCCTTCAGTCCCAAAAGTGCCTCCACCGCCGGCTCCTATTTACAAACCAAAACCCCCTCCTCCTTCAGTCCCAAAAGTGCCTCCACCGCCAGCTCCTATTTACAAACCAAAACCCCCTCCTCCCTCAGTCCCAAAAGTGCTTCCACTACCAAAAACCCCTCCTCCCCCAGTCCCAAAACTGATTCCACCACCTACTCCTATCTGCAAACCAACACCCCCTGTCCCTAAAACCCCTCCTCCTCCTGTCCCAAAAGTGCTTCCACCACCAACTCCTATCTACAAACCAAAACCACCCATCTCAAAAGTTATTCCACCAAAGCCACCACTCTTGAAGCCTCCATGCCCACCAAAACCACCACTATTAAAGCCTCCATTCCCAAAAGTGCTTCCACCCCCAAAAACCCCTCCTCCCCCGGTCCCAAAAGTGATTCTACCACCAACTCCTATCTACAAACCAAAACCCCCTGTCTCTAAAACCCCTCCTCCTCCTGTCCCAAAAGTGCTTCCACCACCAGCTCCTATCTACAAACCAAAACCACCCATCCCAAAAGTTCTTCCACCAAAGCCACCACTCTTGAAGCCACCATTCCCAAAAGTTCTTCCACCTCAGAAACCACCTCCTCCACCGTTCCCCAAGAAGCAACTCCCACCATTGCCAAAGCTCCCTCCACTGCCACCAATTTTTCCTCAACCTTAAAACCAGCAATTAATTAATTAATTAATATGTTATTATTAATATATTAATTATTTAATCAAATGTTGCAGTGAAGTCTCTGATCGCTACTGCACAATAAGGTCTTCAACATAGACAGAGGAAGGCGATAATAGACCATTATTATTGTAAAGTGAAAACAAAAAGTGTGAATCAGTTTTCATTGCTTAAATATATTTACATGAAATCAAGTTGTATTGTTTACATAATCCAGAATGTTTTAATTTTCATGATTTCAGTATTTTTATTTTATTTTATTATTGTTTTGATGAATTTTGAAATCAGTGAGATGCTACCATCAAAAATTCAAAAACTTCAAATGCAAATAATAGTGTAACATTATTGAAAATTCTGCATAAACGATAAAAAAAAAAATAATAATAATAATAATAATAATAAACAAAACAACTTGATTATAAAAAAAAATTGACTAGATAAAATTGGTTTGGTGTAATATCTCCCTTTATGAAACCCAAATTTTAATTTTATTTAATAAAAAAAAAATTAAATTCAATCGATTTTTTTTTCGAAAAAGCTTTTTCGACGTATCAGAAACCAAACCAAGAAAAAACGCTAAGGAAAAAAAAAACAACCGAAACAAAAAACGCACAAGTTTGATAAAGCGCGAAAAATCAAAAACACATAAAACACACACACACTCTCTTCTTCGTTCTAGGGTTTTAGCTCACCAAAATCTCTTCCAATGGCGAACACCACCACCGTCGACTCCTCTCTCTGGTGGCATCCCTTCGCCGACTTCCTCTCCGAGCTCGAGACCGCCTCTCTCTCCTCCGACCTCTCTCCAAATCTAGTAAAACACCGCCACACACACTCTCTCTATCTCTATCTACATTTCTGTATTTTGTACTCGTATACGTACGTACGTATATGTGTAAGTGTGTAGGTTTATTCGCGATTGAATTTCGTGTTGTTGTTTAATTCAGGTAAAGAAGTTGGAGGAGAATCGCGCGTGGTTCGTCGAAACAGTGTCCCGTTTCAAGCCACCAAACGAGAAGTCGAAGGCGGCGTTGAATTCGCAGATAGTGAAAGTCGGCTCTCATCAGTTGTTGATAAATTCCGAATTCAAAGACGTAGCTTTGAAAATCAGCTCCTATTTAGTGAGTTTTTTTTTTTTTTTTTTTTATCAGTATTCTTGTTTTTCGCCTGTCGCAGTTTTAATTTTGTATTTTATATTATTCTTGCTTGTGAAAAGTGAAAACCGAGGAGTTTAAATGCGAATTTAGTGATTAATTGACTAGAAATGCCTTCCTTGAGTGTCCGCTTGTGTTCTAATGTGGAATGCATTTTGTTGTGAGTTATTGTTATTAGTGCTGCTTATGTACATCGAGTATTAGTCCGAATTCATGTGACTGGTTATTTGGAAATGTGTTACAGTATTATGATATTATTCGTTATCAAGGGTAACCTAAATGTGAATTTTGGGCTATTGGTTATACTATACTTTGTAAAGCAAAATTTAATATACATAATTGGTGCTTCCATTTATTGTGCTAATTCGTCATTTTTCAGTGTTTAGATGAGGTGCAATCCTACATTCTTGTTGAAAGGCAACGGGATCAGCATAATGTAGCTTTTGATTCTATTGTTCAAGAATCTCTGCATGCGGTTAGTTGTTTCCTTCCCATTTTATTAATCCTTGTTTTTTATTTTATAGATATAGCATTATAGCCAATTTCGAGTACAATAGTTGCTTGGTTGAGTTGAATTATAGAATTGAAATGCTTTGGAAAGATGCTATAGTAATGATGTAACTGTCACAAAGCACTTATTTGCTGCTAATCTTATGTTTGATCTATTCTCATTTATCCTTGCTGTTTGTATGAAGATACTGCTTCAATATTACATTGAGCGACAATGCCTGTTGAAGTGTACCAGACGCATTCTCATGCATGCTTGTAAGTTCCTAGGGAGAATATCCTAATTCTCAGTTTTTCCCATTCTCTAATTTTGAGATTTATTTTGCTTCTTTTCCTTCTTTATGGTTTCATTTGATCTTTTAACCTGGAAACTTTTATGACATGCATTCAGTTGACGTAATAAGTTGTTATTTTTAGTTCCTTTTTGCTAATACCACTGATTTTTCTCCAGTATATGTTGGAAAGAGCTTGGAAGAAAAGAATGTTGTTATGGAGGAGGCACTAAAGCTGATTTCGGATGGACTGGAAAGCAAATTTATTTCTGTCCTGCACGACCTTTTATCTGCTACTCATCCCAAGGATATGGTATGCTCGATATCATGTCATCTACTTTATAACACCTATATGATTGTATAGGATAGGAAGTGAATGATGCATGGATTGGGTGCTCAAATACACTTATAATGTCACTATCTCAAGTCTGTTGATTGATTAATGCGGGTAATATCTAGGTATATGTAAAGTTGTCATCATTCATCTGGTATAGGTGTATAGCGGATCAGTCTTAAGGTTTGTTGATTAGAGACATGGATCTTTGATATTTATGCAAACATGTGTATTGACATATTCATAGTTTCATACTTGTATATAATCGTCAATTTTAGTTTATTAAAAACTTTTGCATATCTATTTGTTTCCTCCTTTTTTGATAAGGAATGCTTACTCTCTTCTCTTGTATGAAGCTAATTTAATCCTAGAGAGGGTTATATTTTCTTGTAAGTTATGACATTCCTATAATTATGGTAGAGTTCTATGTTTCCTTCTGCTATATAACTGCATCAACTTTGATATAATGGTGCTTGCTTACCTTATTTCCATCAGCTATCATATATTAGTTCTAATATTTGATTAATTATCTGTGGTAATGCTTTGAAGGATATTGATCTTTTCACTTTGTGGGCTGAGGAGACACTAATTGAAGACAATTTGGTTTTGGACATTCTTTTCCTTGTTTATTATGAGTCGTTTTCTATATGTAAAGGTGAAAAATGGAAGAAGTTATGCTCACTCTATAAGGTATATTGTTATTCTTCTTGCTCTATAAGTTGTATGATTGTTATACATTTTTTTAGTTATAATGTTAATCGTTGTTCAAAAACATTCATGCCACAGGGAATCATATCTGGGTCTTATAATTTTGGGAAGCTGGCAGTCTCAAATGATGCACTAAAATCTTCTTATGATGCCAAAAATCAGCTGCTACTTATCCTTATAGAAACGCTGGATCTGGAGAATCTTCTTCAAATGGTTCATGATGAAACACCTTTCAGGTTTTTAGCTAGTTGTTAGTTCCATCATATATATTTAGGCATCATCTAGGAACTCTTGAATCTCTCTCTCTCTTGGATAGAACCTTTTTGACGGCAGAAGCAGAACAATGCTATTGAAACCTTGTTAATATTGTTTATGTATAATTGAAATAATCATTGTAGCATATCTATCATTTATTGAGTTTCAATATAAGATTTATTTTCTTGTTTCTTACTTGGTGGGGGTGGGGTAGGGAGGTTAGTACCAGTAGTAATGATTGTACATAATTTATTACTATTATTATTTCTATTTTTTTTTAATAAGACTAAATTATGATTCTTTCTAGAAATGCATTGCCTTCTCTGTTGTTTCTCTTTTTTCTTTTTAAATTTCAAGCCTGTTCAACTATTAAAAGATACCTGTTTTGCCATTTCTTAGGACGGGTGCTTTGGCTTTTTCCTCAATTGATGTCCAAGAGATGGATGCAATATTATCTACTTTTGATGCTTTTGAAATGAAAGAAGCAGGCCCCCTAATTCTTGCATGGGCGGTGTTTCTTTGTTTAATCTCTTCACTCCCTGGTAGAGAGGAAAATAGAGTGCTAATGGTATGGATTTGTCAAAATGCTGTTTACTACACAATTGTGTTTGCTTGTGTCAATCTTGACTATGTTTTCTGTTTTCAATTAAATTAGGAGATTGATCATGTTGGCTATGTTCGTCAAGCCTTTGAAGCTGCATCTTTGAGTTATTTTCTTGAAATCCTTCATAGTGACTTATTGGAGGAATCTGATGTAAGTCATTCTCAGTTTAAGAATTAAGATTTCTTGTTCCTAATAGTGACTCATCCTGTCTTGTCCATTGCATAATGAAGAATATGTCTTTTACTTTTTTTAATATGTTGCAGGGACCAGTTGCTGGTTATCGAAGTGTCTTGCGGACCTTCATTTCTGCATTTATTGCGGCTTATGAGATCAATCTTCAGGTACAGTACACTTCAATTGTGGAAGTTGCTTATAAGGGATTTATTGAATGCTTTCTTATCGATTCTCCTCTTTTAATGATGCAGTTAGAGGATGGTACTCTAAATTTGATACTGGATATTCTTTGCAAAATTTATCATGGAGAGGTTTGCATTTATAGCAATTAGCTGATTACCCTTCAGGGTTTCCATTTGATTCCTTTTTAGTTGTTATTGATTTCCATATTTGATAAATTGGAGATTCTCTTTCTCAATATTGTAGGAGTCACTTTGTATTCAGTTTTGGGACAAGGAAAGTTTTGTTGATGGTCCTATACGGTGTTTTCTTTGCAACTTGGAAGGTGAATTTCCTACCAGGACAGTGGAACTTGTTCGCCTTTTGTCATCTCTTTGCGAGGGAAGTTGGCCTGCAGAATGTGTGTAAGTAGAATTCATTTCTTTTCTAGGTGATCATATGGATTCAGTTGATCACCTTACACTGTGGAGCATGAAACCTCTTATTGATTGTATGGGTGTAGTGCTGGTTTTTGTTTTATGGATACAATGACGTTCAGTTTATTAATGATCAAATATTCAAATTATTTACCCCCTTTGATGACCAAAAGACTCTAGCCTGAGTTATCATTTTTTGCTTGATCAAAGCTATTTGAATCCGAATCGGAATTGTTATACAACACAAATCATACCTGTGCTTGCAAAGAAAGAAGAGTAAGCAAATTTCCATTGAAATGCTGCTCATTATGCTTTGCACCTTTACATGTCATATGTGCATCAGCTTCCACTTTTGTGCAACTTGTGACATAGTCTTTTTATTTTGTTTTATGTAAATGAGTTGTAGATTTTTCTATTCATACGAGAAGCATAGTATGTCTTTTGCATGGTTTTTCTTTCATGACGAGTGACAACATCTGCATGTATAGCTTCCAGAAAGGTAATCTGTATGCATTCATCTAATGGAATAGTGACACCTGATTTGCTGTTGTATCATTGTAATACCTAAATTAACTGCTAATTTTTTTTTTATCACTACCTGATCTTGAGTAATTAATTTGATTGTTTGATATTAAATCTTATGTTCCATAGCTAAGAATCCTAAGACCATATGCAAATTTTTAGTAATGACAATTCTTTAATCTTTAGAATAGGTTTAGGATTTTTGGTGTTACTGAACCCAGTTTGTATAAGAATTATGATTTATGTCGATATCTTCCCCTTTGTCATATGCCCTGCAACTTTTTAATTGTGCTTTTAAATTCTTATCTACCATTTTGAAGGTAAATTGTTCATTGAATAACCATAATCTATGTTATGTCTTCCTGCCAACAGGTACAATTTTTTAGATAGATCTGTCGGTATATCAACCTTGTTTGAGATCACTAGTGACTCCATGGTAGATAGCATATCTCAGATTGTTGAAACTCTACACCCATTGCATGTTCCTGGGGTTGATGGTTTGCTCATTCCTAGTAAAACTCGAGGACATGTTTTAAAAGTACTTGGTGGAAATACTGCTCTTGTACGTTGGGAGGTAAATGGTCTAGCCTCTAAATGTTTACAAGTGTTTGTTAGTTGTCTTGTGTTCAGAGTCAATTGGATTTTTCTGGGAACTATTTTTTTTACTTAGTATTTTTTTATTGATTGGTTTCATTGAAAATAATGTTAAAGATATTTATTTCTTCCCTGATGTTAATGGTTGTGTCACTGTCTCTTTGTAAGTTTGAATCGGCATTTGATAACAACACTCATGTGGCAACTTTTGGTCTGCCTCTTGCATAGAATTATGGTCATTTGCAAGGAGCATGATATTTTATTTATTAAATCACTTGATTTTGTGCAGCATCAGTGCAGGTAAATGTCTTGATTGTAATTAATGGTCTGTGAACATTTTGGTCAAGGCACGTGGTTAACAATTTTTTTTTTCATCTTTGACCAGCTTTGCTTACTTACATTTATATTTGATGCTTATGAATGTTGCATCAAAAGTTCTTAACTGTTGTGGACCTGTGGTTGAAGCTGTTATTTATACCGGATTATGTCAGTTCAAATTTGGCTTTTTACTGTATTGTAGTATGATTTGATTGACATGATGTCATATTCTAATAATTTATGAAACTCTATACTCATTAAGAGCAAACTTTGATACCCTTTTATTTCCACTGTACAATTTTATTAGTAGAGCTTTCCTCTTTTTTCCCTGACATGCATTTTTGTGTAGTATACACAATCTGCGGTGCTTGTGTTACTCCTGCGTTTGGCCCAAGAGCGATATCCAGACAGCAGTGGGGAAGCTCTTCTTACTCTTGATTTGCTTAGTAGAATGGTGTCCTCTAGCATGGTAATTCTTCTCAGCGGTTATAATTGTTAAATATACTGATATTTCTGGAACAAATTAACTTATCTAATATTTAGTGAAAAGTTTAAAAGTCATTGTGATACTTTATCAAAAAGTTTCTTTCCAGAGAAAGTCAGCAGTCTTCAAGGTGCTTTCAGTGAAGTTTTTGATTGTGTGCATTAGATGTTTGTTAATCTTCAATATAGATCACTTTCTTTTATTTTATTTTTTATGCTGTAAGACTGATTAAATCAAGACATCTTTTGTTATTGTCTATGCAATTCAGCTTTAATTTCTGTAAAAGTTACACTGTGTCAAGCACTAACTTGAAGCTTTATTCTCTTTTAACAATGCTTCTATTAATGTATCATTTGTAGGCCACACGTTTTGCATTGATGGGTGTCGGCAACTCATTCTATGTTCAAGCAACTAGCTTAAATGGGCATATGGAAAAGAATGTGTGGTATTTAGTTAATTTGAACTCCGTTTTGTTGCTTTTCTTTTTATTTTATGATATTCACTGTACATTGTCTTTTTAACTTGAAAAAAAGTTGTTTTGTCTCTTTACTGCAGGATGGTTGAGATCATTTGCACCTTAATTAGGAATTTGTCTCCTAATTCAAGCAGTGCTGCAGCAATGTCCATGGGTGTCAATATTTTAGCGAAGATGTTGAAATGGTAATTCAACCTTTCCTGTTGTGTAGTTCTACATGACAGAAATGCATGTCAGCTTCTGATTTGTGGATTAATATGCTTTTTCTTTTCACTAAATTCTTATTGAAAAAAAAAAAAAAAAAAAAAAAAAAAAAAACATTCGCCATAGTGATTACAGAACTTTTAAAATTATTAATCTCTTGCTTTACTTGCTGTCCTTTAATGTATTATGTATATTCTTTTGGAATTGTTTATTGTTGCTAACTGTAACTTCTGAACACTAAAGTACTTTGTTTTTGATATTTTCTTTTCCTTTTTATCTGTGGAGCAGTTCCCCTTCTTGTGTTTCTGCAGTAGCTATAAAGGCAAACATATTTGATGTGGCTTCAATGGATGGTATATTTGACGTTAATGGTTCATCAAGGTGAATCTCATGGATCCAAACATTCACCTTTTTTTGCATGTTTGAGATTATATGGGGTTGAATATTTGCATGCTTATCTAAAATGGATTAGTATAATTTTTTGATGATTGAATATGGAAATGTTTTATTAATAGTTACTGTCGGAATGTTTTTTTGCTCTCTTTATGTCCAGCACCTTTTTTCATTTATCCAATCTATTTTTTATTTTTATAATTGGTTAGATATTTAATCTTTGGCTCCCAAACCTCCACCCCCTTCCCCCCTTTCTTTTTTCTGGTAATTGATATTTTTTGTGTACATATAGGGGCTGCTTTTCTTTATTTAGATGGTTCCATTGCTTACATTAAATTCTTATTTTTCTATTTCTTTCTATCTCTTCTTCTCTCTAGTGGGTGGTTTCTTTCTGGAAAGCTGGCAAAGATGCTTCTGGTTGATTGTGAGCAAAATGATTATGACTGCCCTTTAGTTATATCAGGTACATATAGCAGTTGCTTTTTGCATTTATCATTAGTATGCTTTTCTTCCTCTTAGCTCAGTCTTTTTTAGGCATTGTGTCATTGCGATATGTTTCTATTTGGCGCTTTTTCTTGTTACATGTTATTGTTGATATCATTGTCTTCATAATAAGTACATGCATACTCATCGGTTATATTTATGCATTTTGTTCTATTGTGTCTATGATTGATTTGTTAGATTTTTCTCTACTCAGTCATGCATTGATGTTTATGATATATTCTGTATTCTGACATCAAATTATGAATTCGCAGTGCTGGACTTTACCTTGGAGCTTGTGAAGACGGGACTAGAGAATAATTTTGTTTTGGCTTTAGTTGTTTTCTCACTACAGTATATTCTAGTTAATCATGAATACTGGAAATACAAGGTGAAGCATGTTCGTTGGAAAGTAACACTGAAGGTATGTCTTTCTATTTGACTGCTACAATTTGTCCCTGTTCGCCTGTTGGCTACTACAATTTGTCCTTATTCGGTGGTAGTGCCTAGTTTAGAGCCCAGTGAATAAAGGTTGAGATTTTTTAGTATGAAAAAACAAGGAAATATTTGAATTTTGCAAAGGTCAGTCTATAAATTCATGTTTTCTTTTCCAGGTCCTAGAAGTGATGAAAACGTGCATTATTTCAACTTCAAGTTCTGGAAATCAGGTCATTCAGGGTATTCTACTTTGTGATCCGTCCATCCATAACACACTGTTTCGAATTATTTGTACAAACACAGATGCCTTAGAGGTCAGTCATGTTTTGTTTCTTCAGTTTGTACTGATTTATATTGCAGCCACAAGTCGATGCTGTTGTCCTTACTAATATGAGTATAATTTTCAATAGAAACTTTATCTACTCCGCAACGTTGAACTGATGGAGATTGAAGGATTACAGCTTGCTATAAGCTCTGTTCTGGATATATTGTACATCATGCTCTCAAAATTCTCAAAGGTACGCTTTGAAATTATTGAGGTTTGCAATATAGTTTGAAGTAACATATCATACATTGTCAGATGTACTGTTGTGTATCTGTTTGTGTGCATGCCTTCCAGGTTCTTATGACTGTTATGAATTTCTGCAAGTTTTAGTTAGCTATGAATCTTTTTGTTTGCTGCAAAGCAAGTAAACAAGATTAGGGCCAGACAGCCTGTATTCCTTCCATTCAATAATTTCAATCCACCTAATCCAATCTCCTGTGATGACATTTGGATTTATATGCATGGATTCCACATTTATGTAGTACATCACTACATCTCTTTTTATTCTCTTCTTAATCATAATTGTGTTGATTTGCAGGAGCTATCTTCTGGTCTTCCCATCTTTCACCAGGCTGTGCTGTCATCAACAACGACACCAATTTCTGTTGTTGGAGCTGTTACATCCTTGACATCATATTTCAACAATAGTGTATGGGCTTCTGTCCACTCTCAAATTGGAAATATAACAATGCTTGGATTTTTTATACCATTCTTTCTATGTTTAAGGTTGTGAACTGTTTTATAATTGTATAATCATTGCACAAGGTGATATGGATTGTTGTTTATAGTTGGAGGGTTGGTGGATAAGTTCACACTTCTATTTGAGAATGCCAAATGACAATCCCCCCTCATATTTATAAGCATTTTACCATTCAGTTGCATAGGATAAGTCTGCCAAATGCAAAATGACAAGTCTGCATAGGATAAATACCTAAAATATCTGATGAAGTTGCATTATGGTTTATGTCTTCATGCCCAGCTCAGCTGGGAAGCTGTGAAGTCTTTTGCTTGGGCTTGGCATGGAAAAAAATGAGCCATGACATTTAGATCCTACTTTGTCTCTTTGGAAATATAAGCAATCTCCTAAGGGCCACCAACAGATAAGAACTCAGTTAACCCAGAGTTGAATTATTATTTTTTCCACAGGCATACCTAATATTATATGCTTATTACAAGTAGGATTATGAATTTTTAGACGTGGTCTTGGACATGTCCATCTCTAGACTGGCATGCTCTTGCTGCAGGAGTATGGCACCATCCCCATGTTGTGTACTTGTGTATCGGTATATTTGTGATTACATGTTGATTTTTTCTGTAGTTGTATCATCTAAATGGAGTTGTTTGTGTTGACAATCCAATTTAATCATCTATTTATAATTCCTTGTTTTACTGATCATACCAGGTACTTAATTTTTGAGGATCTAATGAATGATTTTTGAGTTGTATGTGCAGGCTATTCAGGTTGGCGCTACTAGAGTACTATCAATGTTGCTGACTATATCAGACTATGCACAATCATATTTGTCTGCCAATGCATGCTTTGGTTTGGAGGATAAGCAGGTTCACAATTTATGTTTGTGCTTATCCTTTTACTTCCTCAGCTGCTAATGCAACCAGCTGCATCAGTTGTTTCTGTCTGAAATGGGTGACTGCTTGGTTTTTTAGATTGCAGATTTAAGAAATTCTGTTGAATGCATGCTGCGGTCTGTAGAGGATGAAGATCTGTTTGTTGCTTCAGTGAATCTGCTCACATCTGCTGCACAATATCAGGTCTGTCAGTTACAGTGTGATCTTATTTGTAAGATTTGATGACCTGTTTGCACCTGTACGCGTCATTAATGTTTAACTTACAAGTTTGTTTGCTCTAAGTTTAACATTATCACATTCATCTTTCATGTAATTGTGTTGATTCTGTTTCTCCTAAACTCTGCTTCTATACTATCATACTGTAAGCTTGGTGTTTATTATTGCATTAGTGTGAGTGATAATGGATAGCATACAGATTTTTCAGTATTAACCATTTGTACTGTGTTTATAGTTTTATTGGGGTCTCAACCATTGTTGAACCAAAAATTGCTGCCCAAAATACCTTGACATTTTTGTATGGAATATTATGATCACAGTGTCATTTGGCTTAGCTGGTGAGGTCTTTTTGTTTAGTTCCAAGATTTGGAATTAGTTGCCACCTTCGCTTGGAATAGGGGGTTTTGAGGGATGGGGTAGGGCAACTTTCCATTGTATTGTATTGGCATCCTTGGACCAAAAGGGATCTGTTTTGATCTACTTAAACAGCATTTGCTCTCCTTACTGGGGCAGGGCAACCAAGCCTGTTGTCAACCACGGATCAATGTGTTTTTCCTGTTGTATGCAACCTCTTGCAGTTTCTTTGTGTCCCATCTATGTTACTTTGGGAACGTAGCAGATTGTCACTCGTTTCTTCACATCATTCAGTCACCCATGATGTTAGCTTTCCTACATATTCTTTCCTTATGGGTGGTATTTTTGTGCAGCCTGCCTTTCTTATTGCTTTATTTGCTATAAAAGAGAGTAAGGATGTCCAACCAAGTAATGGAACTGACATGAAGCATCCTACAAGAGAAGCTTCCTTAGTGCCACAAGAGTTCAAAAAATCAAGTCTGCTAGATGCACTTCTGCTATATGTTGAAAGATCTGATGATCTTATCAATAGGTATTGTCTCGAAGGCTTTAAAATCAGTTTCTTATGTCAATCCTTTCATCGTTGATGTAACTGTTGGATTTTTGTGGTTTGTAGTTTGGCATGCTTGATTTTGTTAGGTAACCATGACGTCACATGCTATAGTTTTTTTTCTTATAATTTTCTTTATCTCCAGCAATCCTCGCATACTGCTGAATGTACTTAACTTCTTCAAGGCGATATGGCAAGGGGCTGGTCAGTACACTAATATTTTGGAGTGGCTGAAAAGCTTGGGAAAATTCTGGAAACAATTGTCCAACTCATTTTCACTAACTACTAGCTTTCAGTCTCCCCCTTTTGAAAATATGACAGAAAATGAGGCTCTGAGTTTGGCATACAAATGTCAATGTCAATCTACCATATTGGAGATAATGGCACATGACATGTTCCTGCAGAAAAAACTATTACATGCTGAGTTACTCGTAAAACAAGCCACTGAATCAAAGGGGAGGATTGAAAATGCAGTAAGTGCTGAACAATCAAAATCAGCAAAAGATGGTGATCTTAAAGATATTTTGTCAAGTTGGTGTGAGAGCTCCGTTTTGAGCAGCCTGATCAAGTCATATACTTCTTGTGTATATGACGATGAGATACACTTTCGTGCAAAGGTGACTTTTCTCTTTGTTTTCCTTTGTTTTCTTGCTGATGTTATTAGTAGTGATACATAACTTAACTACTTTTCATTTAATCTCTAAATGCATAAATTGTCTGAATAAGAATTCTATACTTGATGATCCTTTGATGTGTTATTTCGTTTTTTCTATTATTCTTTCTTTATAGTTCACAATTCACATGCTACTTTGGCAGGTTGCTGTCAGTTTATTCACCGTACATATGATCGAGAAATTAGCGACGGGTGATGAGGGATGTCTGTCTATTTCATTACTTGAGAAGATCCGCATTATGTATAAAAAGGTATGAACCTGTCTACTCTGTGAGCAGGTTAAACTTTCCTAAATTAAGTGAGCCCACTGTTAGCCCATATATGTGCCTTTCACAATGTTAAGAGTGCTGGCTACTGACATGGTATTAGAGCCTTGTTTTACTAGGAGTGTGGGTTGAGTACCCCCACATGATTATTGTTATCTATTATTTGATTTTTTTTTGTATTTATGTTTGGACTTGAGACACATGGCAATTTTGTTAGTATTGCATGTGAGAGAATGTGTTGGGAGTGTTTAAATACTATTGTTAGACCTTTTCTTAATAGCTTAAGCTTTTGAGTCGAGCGGTTACTAACACACAATACCAGCATATTCTCTTCATTTTTCTTCATTTATATCTCTTTTGAGATGACTTAATAACTATTTCCATGATTGTATTTTTTTGTGTTGATAGTTGACCTCTCAGGCTGCCTTCGCTCAATTATCGGTGCAGTACTCCCAGCACGGTTACAGGTGCAGTCCACACACCTGTTAAGTTTCTTTGAATTTATGTTGTCACTTTTAACTTTTAAGCAAGGCATATTTATCTAATCAGAAATGTTAATTGCTGAAAAGACATTTAACTGTCCATAACCTTATTATATAAAATGTGTTAAATTATTTGTGTCCTGCATAATGTGTAGAAGTGGAGATGGCTATCCTGTGTCCAAACCTGATATGATATAAGTTCTAGTAATTGTTATTCAATAAAAAAATTTAATGAAAACCATTTGAAGATTTTTCTTTTAAACTGTTCAGAAATATCAAACAGCCTTCAATTTTCCACGAATTTTATATGTTAACTGAAAAAGAAATTATGTACCATCCAGTTTTTCTGACATCTCTAACGGCAAATGATTTTTATTTTTTTTTTCCAATTCTGTACATTATTGGCTTCTGCTTCTTCATTCCTTCTCTTTGTGCATCAAAGTTTCTCTGTGTGAATGGATTTGCTGTCACCGCAATGCCTCAATACATAATGCACATTTGTCTATTTAATATGTTTTGCCGCTTTGTTATTTGTCTCTGCGAATTAAGGTTTCTATACATATATCATGTATATTACTCCCTTATTCTAATTTCATACTGATTACTGTTATCTTATTTTTTATGTTTCTGGATTTCCTTTCAGTGAAGGAAAAGAAGTAAAGACTTTAATACTCAACGATCTCTACTGTCATCTACGAGGAGAACTTGAAGGTCGTCAAATCAGTCCAGGACCATTCAAAGAACTCTCACAATATCTGATTGAATCTAAGTTTTTACAGTCCTATGAACATAAGCATGATGGTGATCTGTTTACAACTGCCAAAAATGTGTACTTGTTTGATCCTGTATGTGTACAAGCAGATTTAGGTTTGGACGTGTGGGATTATTCAGAGTGGAAAGCATCTAAAGCAACTGCCGACATAATGTTGCATAGCATGCAAGATGTAAACTCGATGGTGTTGCTTGGAACTTCAAAACTTTCTGCACTGAAAGCATTAGTAACTGTCTTGACTGTGTATGAGGATGATGTGAGTTCTCTAGACTCTGAACACCTTGTGTTCCAATCTGTAAGTCTACAATATTGAGGTCCAAAACTGTTTCATCAGCAAACTTATTTAAGTTTCTACATCATTTTTTACTAAAGCTGAATGTGATTATAATTTTAGAACATCATCAGTCTACACTTTAAATCATTAAGTGTTTTTTGTTCCCCTCATATTAATGTCTAAATTAATATTCAGACTAGAGTGGGATAGCTGTTAGAAGGTTCGCATGACTAACAAAAAATTAGTGTCAGCCTTTATTAGGATTCACATGAACACAAAAGGTGATTTTCGTATGTTTGCGGATTTAAATACATAATATGAATATAGAAAAGGTGTATTTTTGTATGCTTTTGCATTTGCAAGTACCAAAAATTACTAATTCATGTTTTCCTGCTGGTGCAGGTACTGGAGAAGAGGACCACAATTGGAGGGAAAATCCCTGATGAACTCACTTTTCCTTGCATTGATCTCACATGCCAAAGTATCAACACCACAGTAGAATATCTAGCTCCAGCTTTGGATGCATCTGAAGATATTCTTGATTTCCTAGCAGCACAGACAGAATTACTTCTCCATCTTGTCAGATCGGTGCGCAACAACCTATCTATACCTATTTGTGTACATGTCTTAAAGACCTCCAGATCTGGCATTAAAGTGCTGAGTGACTTGAGGTCATCAGTCACTGGGGTGAAAATAACAAGGAAGCATTTGCTCATGTTGCTTCTTTTGGTGGTGGAGTTTACTTGTGGGGTGACAGATACGAAGTCTATTGAAGACTTTGCTGAGGTTTCTAATTTGGTCTTAGGGTTATTGCCTATTCTCTGCCACTGCATCACTAGCGACGAGCATTGTACACTCTCCCTGACTACTGTAGACTTAATTCTAAGAAGTTTACTGACACCCGACACTTGGTTCCCCATTGTACAACAGCATCTACAGTTACAGCTTGTCATTCGGAAGCTTCAGGATAAAAATTCTTTTGCATCCATTCCTATAATATTGAAGTTCTTTTTAACACTTGCACTTGTTAGAGGAGGTGCTGAGATGCTACGTAATGCTGGTTTTTTCTCATCTCTTAGAGTTTTGTTTGCCGACTTATTGGATGGTAGGCATTCCTCGGTGGTTAGTAATGATAAGTCTGTCAATGTACTGGACAAAACCGAAAAGCTTCAACACATTTGGGGACTTGGCTTGGCTGTGGTTGCTGCTATGGTTCATTCCTTGGGAGAAAATTATTGCAAAGATATAGTGGACAATGTGATACCTTACTTCTTTTCAGAGAAAGCTTACCTGATTTCTTATTACCTCAATGCACCGGAATTTCCATCCGATAGTCATGACAAGAAAAGACCTCGCGCACAAAGAACGCAAACTTCTTTGACTTCTCTTAAAGAAACGGAGCATACTCTCATGCTGATGTGTGTGCTAGTGAAACATTGGAATTCATGGGAGAAGGCCACGAAAGAAATGGATTCGCAATTGAGGGAGACGAGTATCCACCTTTTAGCCTTTATTAGCCGAGGAACTCAACGCCTTGGCGAATCATCCAGCAGGGTTGCCCCTCTAATATGTCCTCCTATCCTCAAGGAAGAGTTAGACTGGTGCAAGAAACCATCAGATGTCAACAGCAAAAATGGATGGTTTGCCCTTTCACCTCTTGGTTGCGAGTCAAAAACAAAGTTATCCACTGTGTCAACCACAACTGCTCTTATAATCAGGGATCAAGCAACTGAAAAAAGTCGTCCTATTTCTCAAACACACTTCTCAGATGCTGTTGCGATGCAACTCTACAGAATAGCATTTCTTCTTCTGAAGTTTCTCTGCTCACAAGCAGAGGGTGCTGCCAAAAGGGCAGAGGAGGTGGGATTTGTCGATCTTGCTCATTTTCCAGAGCTTCCAATGCCTGAGATTTTACATGGCCTACAGGTATAGTATCTAACATGGGTTCGTTTACCAGCATTTACATGCAATCAATGGTGATGCTTGGTTACATACCAGTCACCATTGATTTGTACATTCTATGGACTGTATGTTTTAGTGCCTTTTTTGATTTATTCTTGAAACGTGCAGGATCAAGCTCTTGCTATTGTTATGGAACTGTGCGAGACTAACAAATTGAAGCAGACTAATCCCGAAATCCAGGGCATCTGTCTTTTATTGCTGCAAATCATGGAAATGGCCTTAAACTTGGAACTATGTGTTCTGCAGATTTGCGGAATAAGGCCTGTCTTAGGCCGTGTGGAAGACTTCTCAAAGGGAGTCAAATTGTTGATAAAAGGTAATTACTTACCCTTTCATTATTCTAACAAACAATCACGTGACTTAATGTTTGGTTTCATGTATTAACTTTAACGATTAACAATGATGTTTTGGTTTTGGCCATCTATAGCAACGGAAGGGCATGCTTTTCTCAAAGTATCATTGAAGTCTTTGAAACAGATAATATCAATCGTCTATCCTGGATTGCTATAAACCGAGACCAGAATACACTCTTGCAAACATAATAGGTAAAACTCTGTATACCTAAAACAGTAGAATGTGAAAATTTTGTAAATGTTCTTTGCGGCTAGGTCGAAAACTGGAAAACTAGAAACTGTAAATATAATATTTGTGCAGATATTTCACATTCCCCATATAATTGATGCATTTTCTGGTTCATTCTTTTTGTGGTTCCAAAAAAAGACAAGTCTTGTTGTGACTAGTATATATGATGATATATTGATATATCCCTAGCAAAGAGGAATTTCAAAATTCAATCAATTCTGTTGCATTATGTAGTTGTCAATGCATCAAGTGAGATATGATTTTGTCTTTGTAAAGGGCCTGATATTTTTGAGGTGGGGGGTGGGCCCCGTACTTTTGTGACATAAAATGACATGTTTTTAAATAGTGAGACAGTTTTGATAAAATGAATGATGAGGGTTCATGAACCTGTACAAAAACTTATATGGGACAGAAATGAGTCCGTCAATGAAAGTGTGTTATATGGTATTTAAAAAAAATATTTTTATATTTCTAAATATTTTTATTGGATGGTCTTACAACGTGATATTGAGACTATATGCAAGTTTTTCCCCATGAACCTTTGGCGCTTTTTTGTTCACATAATCAGTCCACAGAGTGGACATGATTCTTCCTTGAAAACGGCTGGAAATTCTGCTTGTACCTCAAAACTCAAAAGTGAAATGATATATTTAGAGAAGAAAAATAAAATGAAATAAAGAGGAAAAAAATTAGATAATTTCATTGTTACTACTTGTGTTTGACATGAGCAAAAATTCGAAGTTAAGTTGTACAACTCCGTTTCATTTAAAAAAAAAAAAAAAAAAAAAAGTTGTAGAACTCCGTTTCATTATAAGGATTCGAGTCTCACATTACTCTTTAAAAAAAAATTTAACCTTTCTTATCATTTATCAAAAACTTTTCTTGAATTCTGTTAAGACTTTTATATATAAATAAAAAATAAAAAAAATCTGATGTAATGAAAGGTTTTTCACTTCTCATCTGTAGTTCAAATAAGAAGAGCCTAGTAATTGCATGGGCTTGTAGTGGGGTCTATAAACCTTTAAACTTTGTAAATTTTTTATTTTTTTTTTAATAATCAAAATTTTTTAATACAATAAAAAAAGCCCATAGCCAAGAATCAGATTCTGCTATATCTATATATTTTTGTTTTGAACAATATAATATAATAATATTATTTCCTTTTTTTTTTTTTTAAATCTAAAGTTGCTTTGTTGATTTTGATTGTTGACTAATTATTTTTAAAGAATGACCTCGGGAATCAATAATATCCAATTGGCATCTTAGCAGTATATATAAAGAAATAAATTTATTTCAAAAAAATGTAACATTTTTCTTTTCATTCTCCACCGTCCGATTCAGATTTTGTCCGGAAAAATTAAAAATCAGCAATAAATACTCGTACCGCGAGACCATCAATCAACATCAATACTTTCTTTCGTACGACAACAAACGACGCCGTTTCAAAGTCTCTCCGTAAAATAAAACTCCTCACGTTTAACAACAAGTCAGATAATATGACAAAATATACAGAAACGCCTACGCTCCTCGGATCCCACGCGCATTAACTAACCCTAATCAAAACCTAAACCCAACCACGGTTAATTCCAAACCCCACCCCACGATCCCTCCACGTGTAATATTTCAACGGTCCAGACTTTCAAATCCTCAACTCACCCACCGCTTAGTCCCCTATATAAACACCTCTAAACCCTAACAAATCACTCACCGTATCCGAAAAAAACAAACAACAAATAAGAAAAAAAATCTTCCAACAAATCAGAAGAAAAAAATGGCAAACCCTAAAGTGTTCTTTGACCTCACCATCGGCGGTGCGCCGGCCGGTAGAGTCGTGATGGAGCTCTACGCCGACACCACTCCTAAGACGGCCGAGAACTTCCGTGCTCTCTGCACCGGCGAGAAGGGAACCGGCAAGGTCGGCAAGCCACTTCACTACAAGGGATCCACCTTCCACCGTGTGATCCCTGGATTTATGTGCCAAGGAGGCGACTTCACCAACGGAAACGGAACCGGAGGGGAATCCATCTACGGAGCTAAGTTCGCCGACGAGAACTTTATCAAGAAGCACACCGAAGCCGGGATCCTCTCCATGGCCAATGCCGGCCCCGGAACCAACGGATCGCAGTTCTTTATCTGTACCGCTAAGACTGAGTGGCTCGACGGCAAGCACGTCGTCTTTGGCAAGGTCGTTGAGGGATTGGACATCATCAAGAACGTCGAGAAGGTCGGTTCCAGCTCCGGCAGGACCTCCAAGCCTGTTGTGATCGCTGATTGCGGTCAATTGTAGATTGATGATCGTGATCTAGATCTATGATATCATGTGTCTGCGGCGGTGGTGGTGCTTTTAGGGTTTAATTTGGAGTGTTTTTTGTTTAATTTTTAGTTGATGGTTTTAATTCGGGTCGTGTTTATGTGTCCGGGTTTCGGGTCTGGGTCTGGGTCCTCTAGTGGATGGTTCTGGAAAAAAACAAAAGAGTTTGTTTTTGTTTTTTGTATGAGCTGCCCTTTTAAATAAGATTAAATTAGGGTTTATTGTTATGATAACTTTACTCTCTAATCTTTTGGATATATATTTATATTAATAATCAATGGATAAAAAGTGGATCTGGAAGTGGATTTTGTTGCAGCATTTGGTCGCCGCATGAAGGAGGAAAATCGGAAAAAGACAAATAAATATCACTTTGTTGATACGATAAGATAATTCGATATTTGCAGTAAATTTGTGGCGGACCATAAGTACATGTGTTTTGTGATTTTGAAAATTCAAAACAGTGGGGGTATTTTCGGGATATGATTTGGTTTTATGGTTGGTGACATGTGGAGGCCCACCACCACAGATATTGCCCAGTTGTTTAGGGATATGGTTGGGATTTGGTACACTCTCATCCTATTACTGTGGGAGATTAGCTTTTCATGATTAACGACAATTAATAATGATTCGAAATCACCGGCCTATTGACTTGACTTAATGACTTGACTCGAATCCACTATAGGTAGAGACATGACTCGAATCCAGTGTTATAGGATTCATCTAAGTGCCGTAGGTGTGAAGAATACACCAATAATCGAATTTATATGTTGGAAACACCAACACTTTTGCTTTCATGTTTTTCTCTATGAGAGAGAGAAAGTAGTTGGCATGGAATTTAAAAATGGAGTTTCTAGACAATTTTGCTCATCTACCTTAACTAGAGGTAACTATTACCTCCCTCCCCAAATGTTGCCACGTGTCCTAAACTTTGATCAACTTTGGGTTAATTTTGGATTTTGGGTTAAATTTGAGACACGTGGTAACATTTGGGGAGGGAGGTAATGGTTACATCTAGTTAAGGTGGGTGAGTAAAATTGCACTCACATGTTTTGATGATTTAGTAAAGTTTTACGTTAGAAAAGTGTAGAAGTGGAAAAAAAATACAAACCAAGAATAGTCAACTGATCATTAAATATGTTGATTCAGCAATTTGTTTGTAATTGTGGTACATATTAAAAGTTGAAAGTTGAAAGTTGAAACACCTTACCCCTAGTTGACGTAGCTTAGCTGGTAAGTGGATAAGTTTGGGGTTTAAGCAAATGACTTACAAGTCAGTGGCTCGAATCCTATCAATGGCAAAAAGCTTCAAAAACAATACCTGATCTAGATAAATGGATAAATAGTGTCAAATCAAAAAAAAAAAAAAAAAAAAAAAAAATTGAAACACCCCAAATTGAATGGACCACCAAGCAAACAAGTTGGATTACTAGCAGATTGAGGCTTTAATTTGGCCCAATTTCTCATTGGGTAAGAGTAGAGCCTTTTTATATAATTGATTGCATATTAATACCCTATACAAAAAAGAAGGTCCAAGTTACTGGGCCGAGAAAACAACCTAGGCCCATGATATTATGGCATTTCTATACAGTAACTTCAAATGCAAGAATTAATGGTCATTTTTGTAATGTTACATAATAGGTTATATCTAACGTTGCAAAGTCGATTACATAAAAATAAAACTTGAGAGATCCTCACACTTATTAATACCCTATACAAAAAGAAGGTCCAAGTTACTGGGCCGATAAAACAACCTAGGCCCATGAAAATTTTAGCTGATATTCTGGCATTTCTATATAATAAGTAGTAACTTCAAATACAAGAATACGAGGAAACTTCCTTGACCAAAGTACTTGTTTCAATGGTAGTAAAAAATACCTAAATGTATTAGTAGGGAACTTTCCTTCAAATGTGCAATCAACTCTAATGGCCAAATAATGAAATAGAAACCAAAAATAAAGCAATAAAGATTATGGTACTTCTTGATAGACATTATTGGTGTTTTGTTGGCTATACAAGGTTGATAGCTAATCACTTTCATGTTTAAAGAGTTAGAAGAATTCTATGAGATGACATTTGTTTTAGTTTGGATTGTGTGAATATGATATATGGTGGAGACAAAGTCTAGTGTTGGATGTTTTATTATTAGGCCCCATTTGTTGAAAGCAATTTGTCTCTCTATTCACATAATCACATCAATTAAATTGTTGATTTCAATTATATTTCTTTTCTAGCATCTCAAATTTATGTATTCAAAAATACTAACAATTATAAGAGTAGTTAAGACCAGGGATGACAACGTCTTGGTTTGGGTCGGGTTTACCAAACCCGAACCCACGTAATACTTTTCCAATACGAACCTGACCTGAACCCAAAATAACGTTGTTTTGAGTTAGAGTTCTAGTTTGCTCAAAACAACATCGTTTTGAATTTAGGTTTTTTAAATATTCGGGTTTGGGTTTTTTTTTTTTTTTTTTTTTCAATCTCGTACTTGCAACCCGAATAAAAAATCTTACCAGACCCACGTGTTTCGGGTTCAGGTGGAAGCCTAAAATTGTTATCCCTAATTAAAATACTATAAAACCAATCTTTTGAGTATAATTTACATGTATCGGATTTCCAAACAAACTCAAATTACTCTAATTAAGAAAATCCTTTGTTTCAAAAAAAAAAAAAAAATCCTTCAAAAAGAAAAAAAAAAAAAAAAAAGTAAAAAAGCGTAGAAGAAGTGAATTTTAACCTAAAAATCACTTGATTCATACTAAAAAAAAGCATACCATACTCTAAACAAGTGATGATTATTTTATTTTTCTCTCTATATATAGAGAGAGAATAGTTTTTCTTTCTCAATCACACAATCACTTGAATATTATGTGATAGGGAAAGAGAAACTATTCAAACTCACAATTTCACTGGAATCCGGTGTTATAGAGAAAATGATATAATTTGAACTCACAACTTCGTTCGAATTTAGTGTGATAGGAGAGGGGTACAATTCGAACTCACAACTAAATTATGATATTATTAGTATAAATTAATTAATAAATATCTTTCCTATTCTATTGTCCATGAAATTAGGAGATACCTTAATTTTAATTTCTAAGGCAAAAAAAGAAAGAAAGAAATTTCATTAAAATACTGATCTTATGTTGACAATATTCTTTACTCTAAATAGTTTGTTTATTAGTAATTGTTTAATTTGAACTTTCACATTATCTCTACCACTCTTATTAAAATTTTGTTCCTAATGTTGTAACTAAATTTTTCTTATTCTGTATCCGAATAATTTCTGATACTAGATTACAAAATAATAAATATTTTAGGTTATTAATATGATTTTGCTACATTTATTATATAGTTTGTTATTTAAACGTTTTCAACTACAACTACTTAGATGTCATTTCCATCTCTGCATAGTGTCAAGATTAGGTTTCGTAACAAGATGGAAGATGAATTTCTTACAAACTTTTTGATCATATATATTGAAAGAGAAATCACATGGCAACTTAGCATATATTCGATTATAGACGAATTTATAAATTTAAAAGAGCCTCGGGTTCTATTTTGATTCATAAAGCTGTGTCTATTTTATTTATTAATTTATTAATTTATTTGTTATACTATTACAATTTACATATGAAACTATATATTATTACATTTGATTTTTTGAAATATTAGTATATTCGTCTTCCGTCAGCTTGAATATTTGTTTTTGTATTGACCCCCCAAAGCCAAAATCCTAACTTCGCCCCTGGATCTCAGTGCGGTAGGTGTCACTAACATCATGAGATTCGAACTTGGGACATAAATCAATGTTCTTAGATGAACCGGTTACAAAGGTTAGACTTGTGTAACTTTGACCTTGTTTATTGTAATTTGTAAACACCAACACTTCTGATTTCATGTTTTTATCTCCAAGAGAGAGAGAGTGTGTGTGTGATATAGTAGTTGGTGGTATGGTATTTAAAAGTGGAGTTTCTAGAATATGTTTTGAGGGTTTAGCAAAATTTTATATTAGAAAAGTGAACATTGGAAAAAAATTAGCTGATATTATGGCATTCCTATATTGTAACTTCAAGTACAAGAATCATGCACGTTGTTGTTTTTTGTTTTCATTTTTATGGGATTAACTTGGTCACGTTACATGGTAGACTATTCGTTACAAAGTTCATCCCACACAAAAACATGTGAGATCCTCGTTATCTAATAATAATAATTATTCCTTTGAATTTATTATTATTATTATTATTATTATATAATAGAATTCATGGGTATGAGGAAGCTTCCTTAACCAAAGTATTTGTTTTAATGGTAGCCAAAAAGATATACATGTATTAGTAGGGAAATTTCCGTCAAAACTACACTCAACTCACCAACAGGGGTAGACGAATTTGGGGCTTAGGTAAATGACTCTCAAGTCAGCGGCTCGAATCCTATCAATAATGAAAGCTTTCAAAAAAATACTTGGACCCGAATTAATAAATATTGTCAAAAAAAAAAAAAAAACTACACTCAACTCTAATTGCCAATAATGAAATGAAATAAAAACTAAACAAAAAAAAAAAAAAAAAAAAAAAAAAAAAAAAAAAAAACAATAAAGTTTATGATACTTCTTGATAGAAATTATTAGTGTTTTGTTGGCTATACAAGGTTGATAAATAATCACTTTCATGTTTAAATGGTTAGAATTCAATTCTATGAGGTGACATTTGTTTTAGTTTGGATTGTGTGAATACGATATGGGGGAGACAAAGTCTAGTGTTAGATGTTCTATTATTAGGCCCCATTTGATGAAAGCAATTTGTCTCTCGATTCACATGATTTTAAATTGAGTAATGCTAGAGGACCCAAAAATCCAACCCAAATTTTGGACCCAAACCATGTGGCACACATCACATGGGGTATTGGAAAGAGTGAAGTGGGGCCATGTTGTGCTTGATGTGTGCCACATGGGTTTGGGTCCAAAATTTGGGTTGGTTTTTTGGGTCCTCTAGCATTACTCTTTTAAATTATATTTCTTTTCTTGCGTCTCAAATTTATCTATTCAAAAATACCAACAATTATAAGAGTAGTTAAGACCAGGGATGACAACGTCTTGGGTTGGGTCGGGTTTACCAAACCCGAACCCAAGTAATATTTTTCCAATACGAATCTGACCCGAACCTAAAATAACGTAGTTTTGAGTTAGAATTTTAGTATGTTCAAAACGTTTTAAATTTGGATTTTTAAAATACTCTATTCGGTTTTTTTTTTTTTCCAATCTCAAACGATAAGAAAAATCTTACCGGACCCATGCATTTCGGGTTCGAGTGGATGTCTAAAATTGTTATCCCTAATTAAAATATCATAAAACCAATATTCTGAGTACAATTTACAATATTAAGAAAATCCTTCAAAAAGTAAAAAAGTAAAAAAGTAAAAAAAGTAAAAGAAGCAAAGAAGAAGAGAATTTTAACCTAAAAATCACTTGATTCATACTAAAATAAAAAATAAAAAATACCATACTCCAATTTTTAAAAAATTTTCTTAGAAACCAAACAGGTGAACATGTGAAGAAAGTTGACAGTAAAGACAAAAGAATCTTGAACCATGGATCCAATGTGTCATCCAGCTTGTCATGTACTCATGTCTTATAACTGTAACATACCACTCAATTTACCAGTTTACCCATCTCGCCGCCCACGCGACGGCTTCCTCGAAAGGGTCCATTCGTCATTTTAAATGATCAACAGCTACTACCAGAGTCATCATACCAATGAACAACTTCCACGTGCCCACATCAACTGTTTACAGACATAAAAAAAAAAAAAAACAAATACAAATAAGAGAAAGAACAAATTACATTCAACTACTTGAAGTTTGGGCTTTTACGATTAGAAGCAATTTATTGAAAAACTTGCACAAATCTCCCCTCTTCTGTTAGCATTGACGGTCAAGGATTTAGCTATTATACTTGGGGCTCGTTTGGTGCGCCGCACTGTATTGTATTAAGAGTTTAAAATATATTAGAATAATACAACATAACGTTTGATTTATTTTACACTGTTCACTGTATTGTATTAGCTAATGATATTGTATTAGTTTTTAAAACTCCTCATTTATTGAACTATTGAATTTCAATCTAATGATCCCGAATTATTCACGTATAGTTAGTGTCCCTGTATACTAGCATATTTTTTTTTTTTTTTGTTTAGTTCTTAAATTTTAAATTAATAATTTGTATGGACCCTTAGATTAAAATACAATGACCAGAAACCATGTTTGGTAGCATGACTCTAACCCTTAGATTAAAGTTTTCTTTTCATTTTATTATATCATAATTTTGTAATATCTGATTCTTATTTTTAATTGAGATTATTTTTGCCAATATGGACGTAGTTCAACTGGTAGATGGACGAGCTTGGGATTTGGGTAAGGTCAGCGGCTCGATTCCTACTAATGACGAAAACTTTCAAAAAAAATATCTAATCTCAGATTAATAGATATTGTCAAAAAATTTTTTTTGAGATTATTTTTGTATTATTGATTTTTACCATCAATTGTCATTGACAAGTTTGATAGCGGAGGAGGCCATTGTGAGTTTTCGAACAAGTTGTTCAAACTTGGATGGCTTGGATATAATTAGTACCAATAGGAAAGTTGACGAAATTTGAGATCTTTGACTCGTGAAAAAAATAAAAAATATATAAATAAACCACGTTGATCCATCAATCAACAACGAGACACTCGATTCTCGAATGCAAGATAAACGAGCGTGGCTGCGAAGCAGGTGATCACTCTTTTTTATAATGCTTGGTTACTGAAAACCGGAAATTTCCGACAAGACGACGAAAACTCAGTTGAGTTTCGTCAGCAACCATTTTTTTTATTTATTTTTAGTTTTTGGTTTCGTTTGTAGATCCCTCTCTCTCTCTCTCTACCCGTCAACAGCCGAGTTCGAAAGTTTCAAAAAAACACGGCTTTTTTGTTGCAGAGAGACAATTGACAAACAACCAAGCTGCGTGTCACTCTTGTTTGATTGGTTCTCGAAGAGCGAAATCAAAAAAGAAAAGGAAAATACACACACAAAAGCTTCATTTTTGGCGGGAATTCGAAACGCGTGATCGTGATTCATGTGATTAGTGACAGGACAACAAAAGAGTTCATTCGAATTTCCAACCTATAGAGCGAGAGAGAGATAGAGAGAGAAAAAAAGAATGGCGATTTCGGACAATTCGATGGGGCTGATATTGGCAATGTCGTCGAGTGCGTTCATTGGTGCCAGTTTCATTCTCAAGAAGAAAGGGCTCAAACGCGCCGGAGCGTCCGGTACACGCGCAGGTCTGTCTGTTCTTGAAACTTCAGATTCAATACAAAGCTTCAATTTTGTTATAGTGTATATGTAATATTTGCGTTGGAAGTTACAAATTTTTTTTTATTATTTTTTTTTTTTGGGGGTTGAATTAAATGCTTTATTTGTCCGGGTATTGGTTTCTCTAGTGAAGTTATCATTATTGATAACTATATTATAATTAAATTGACAATGAAAAATTGTGCAGGTTTCAAAGTTTGAAACCTAAAATTCGGTTTCATCCGGAGATTGAAGATTAATGACTTTGAAGGTTAAATTGAAAATCTTGAGCAGTTGATTTGCATTCAAATTTGTACCTTTTTTCGATTAGTTTGTTTGAGAAACAAATGAAATTGCTTTGATATAATATCAAGAATTAATGCAAGTGCTAATTTATCGATAAAGATTGCGTAGATAAGATTCTGAAACCATGAATTTTGAAGGAAAAAAATGATTGATTTGAGTTTGGTGGTTTGTGGAAGAAGATTTTTCGTTTGCGCTTTTAACCTGTGGATGATGTGAAGTTAGTTTTTGCTTAAGATTGAATATGAATTGTGCTCCGGATAAACACTAAACAGAATGAGGTGTGATTTTTCTCGTGAAGGTTTACCGTGTATGTTCTAGTTGTCTTTTATCTCTTCATATTGCAAGTTATTGCATGGATGAGCTATCAATCCAAGAAATTGTTTTTGATTGTGTATTTGGTTTTTCAGTGCTGTTTGGAATAAATACGAGTGTCTTCTAATTGGTTTTTTTTTCATTTTCGAACAATACAGGAGTTGGGGGTTACACCTACTTACTAGAACCACTTTGGTGGGTAGGCATGGTGACAAGTAAGTACATGAATACCAATTCAAATTACGTTCTCAATTTTCCTGTGTCCCCCAATCTTACTGGTATGAAGTAATAAATGTAGTCGAATGGGTTAATGACTCTGGTTATTGTAACTTTCTGTAGTGATTGTTGGAGAAGTTGCGAATTTTGTAGCTTATGCTTATGCTCCTGCTGTTCTGGTGACCCCACTTGGTGCATTAAGTATAATTGTCAGGTAATGCAATGTCCGAGCTCTGGTTTTCTAGTAATTTCTGATGAAAAAAAAAAAAAATTGTCACCAATCTCTGAAAATATTTTTATGGCTGACTTGTTTGGTGGATCTGAATAGTGCTGTTTTGGCGCACTTCATGTTGAAGGAACGACTACGGAAAATGGGTGTCCTAGGATGTGTCACCTGCATCGTGGGATCTGTGGTGATCGTAATTCATGCACCGCAAGAACATACTCCGAATTCAGTACAAGAAATCTGGACTCTAGCTACTCAACCAGGTTTCTTGGTTTTAAGTCTTTTTTCTTAAAAAAAAATAATAATTTTGATCATTGTTGTAGCACATCCTTTATGTTGAGCAATTATTAATCTGTTTTCTTGTTTCCTTCAACAGCGTTTCTGGTTTATGGAGCAGCTACACTTTCAGTAGTGTTGGCTCTTGTTTTGCACTTTGAACCTCGCTATGGGCAGACAAACATACTGGTCTACTTGGGAATTTGCTCTTTAATGGGCTCACTTACGGTAACTATGTTTCCCCCGAGTTTTCTACTGTCTATAGAAAATCCATTCTGAAGGCGTTACAACATTTCTTGTCAGTGTGCCGTTTAATTCTATGTTAGATGCTTAACATACTTATGTTATTCAGGTTGTAAGCATAAAGGCCATTGGAATTGCTATAAAACTTTCACTGGAAGGAATAAGTCAAATGGCATATCCTCAAACTTGGTTTTTTATAACAGTTGCGGCAATCTGTGTCATTACACAGTTAAATTATTTAAACAAGGTGAGTCATGTGCAGCGATTTGGTGGTACTAATCATTGAGAAATCAGTCTTCTAACTGCCTTGCATGTTTTTTTTTTTTGTATGATGTGTTAGATACTACATATCATTTTAACAACTTTTCATCATATCAAATCTCCTATCCTTGCCGTAAATACATCTATATTGTGAAAATTTTCTTTAGAATTTTCTTTTCTTTTTGTGTTTGCATACTACTACTTTTTTTGGCATAGCATAGCAACTGAAAATCTGAATCTCTTACAGTGTGCAAAATAGGATCATGTGCATGTGGGCACCGGTGCACCTGTGTAAATAGTGTATTATGTGGGTATCTGAAACATACTGCTGCATTTAGAGAATAAATTTAATGTGATGACTTAGATCTCCTTGCTTTGTATTTGTTACTGAAAAACTTAAAATGGTGGTGTTTCTTCTTCCCTCGGGTATACTATGAAACATGTATAGACTATTTGGATGGTTATGATGAGTGGGTAGGCTACTTAGCATCAAGACGATGTCCTATTTTCTATTAATATTTTCTGAAATTTCCCTGTTTGCGGTTTCAAAAAATAACCATCCCATAGACACAGTTCAGGTTTTTGTGGCAAACAAGCGAATTAGATAAGGCAGCACTCATCATAAGAGTACTGGATTGAAATTTCCCTGTTTATTCTTTCAAGAAATAATCATCCCATGGGTGTAGTATACTAGTATGCCATGTCAAGACTGCCGGGTCCGTGCTCAATGCTTTATACAAAATTTTTAATTTTTTTTAGTCAAAAAGCTTAGGTGCTCGCATGCTTAGAGATGGCAGCCATCTGATGGTACCATTAGTCTGAGTCGGTTTGTAGGTTTGCCTGCTGCCGTCAATCTCTTACATCCTTGTATAATGTTTAGTATTACATTTCCAAACTGAAGAGTTGATTGCCATTTGTACATGGACTAATATATTTATGATATCTTCTTAATTTTCCAGGCATTGGATACATTCAACGCGGCAATTGTTTCTCCAGTATATTATGTGATGTTCACAACTCTGACTATTATTGCCAGTATAATAATGTTTAAGGTAAAATTGTTGATCCATCCTCTACAATTATTCTTGTTAACGCAATAGGGTCCTATTTCCTCTTGCAATTATCAGGAAACCATGGTAAAGTGGTATCTTCTATTTTATCTTATACAGGATTGGTCAGGTCAGAATGCCAGCAGCATAGTGTCCGAGATATGTGGTTTTATCACCGTGCTTTCAGGAACAACCATACTTCATGCAACAAGAGAACAGGAGCCCGCACCAGGTATTTTTGATTTATCGATACATATCTTATGTGAATCCAGATCAATAGCAAATGAACATTCTTGGCTTTTTATCTACTGGTCTCATAGCTTTTTGGCTCTAGGCCATCTTTGTGAACATCAATATTGTTTCTGGTCTGACCTTTATAGCGAACAAGGTTAAGCAGAAACAACTCCATGCCCCTATAAGTTGCATCTACGCATGAACAAAAGTGTTGTTTTGCGTTGTCTATAGCTGACTCCTTGCAAAAGCTTCTTTTGATAAGTAGGGTCGTGTTAGCTTGTTTTATTCTTGTTCTTGTGACTTTACTATCAGCTTGAGCTGACGACAGTGCTTTTATTACTCAGTTGGAACAGTAACGTGGTACGTAAGCGGGGATTCAGTAAAAGGTGTCGACGAAGAACTCTTAATCTCACTAAACAGTTCAGATTGCTATGTGCAATGAGATAATTTTATTAGATGGATTAGAGCATCATTCTCACCCTAGAAAGCAACACTGTAAGCAAACAAGCAGGCGTTGAGAATCATGAGCAGCTCCCAGTTTTCGGAAAGGTAATTTTTGTGTATGTATACCTTTTCTCTATGAGCTATACGGCAAATACTGGAATCTGGAATCGAAATAGATTGCTGGATTGCTAGATGCCTGCCTGCATCGAAACGAGGACTACAATGCGGTATCAACATTCAACACCGGTGTAGAGTTATGATCAATCTCATTGCAGGTCCATTTATAGTTTTTTTTTTTTTATCTGTAAATAGATTTTAGATTTCATATTTGTCTTTTCTTTTTCATCAAATAATTTCAGTTGAGGGTGGGGTTTTGTCTTTGTCAATATGAAATTTCTTTGATTCTTTTCCTTAATCACTTGCTAATTTTGTCTGTGATTCAAGTGATTGATTTCCATACCTTGAGTCTTGACTAATCTTCAAATTAAAATTGTTGTTAGAACTTCGACACTGTTATTTTTGCCTCTGCAAGTCTGCATACTTGTAATCTTAATTGTTAAGTTTTATTTTTTCATGTGTGATTACTTAACATGGTATCAAAATCCATCACATATCTATTTATGTTTAGATTGTTAGAACTTCAACCAAACTTGTAATCTCCAAGCTTTGAAACAAATCGGATTTATTTTTCAATCAGAAGTACCAAACCGACTCCGTAAGGTTACAAAGTTTGGATCTTGACTTTGTAATTGTAACATTATAAGGCGCACTCTGTAATGTTGCAGAGTCGAATCCCATCCCACCGAAAAAAGAAAAGAAAAAAGCAGGTTGTTAGAACTTCAACCAAACTTTTAATCTTCAAGCTTTGAAACAAATCGGATTTATTTTTCGATTAGAAGTACCAAACTGACTCCGTAAGGTTATAAAGTTTGGATCTTGACTTTGTAATTGTAACATTACAAAGCGCACTCTGTCATGTTGCAGAGTCGAATCGCATCCCACTGAAAAAAAAAAAAAAAGCAGTAGGATTCTAAACTACAGATTCTTCGAGAATCACTTTAAGAGGGAAGCAACTTATGGAAGCCAAAAAGCAGTGGCTAGAAGTTGAAGCTCGGTGGCATCTCTACTGTTGCTGAGGTGGCAAAGTTTGTCGTTTCGACATACAAATTTAAATTCTACACGTAGTTTGCCATTGACCACTCAATTGTCCTCGCAACGCATATCCAAGATGTCGTTTTTGCATGGGATTGGTTTAACGTTCTTGCATGAATCTTATTTGTTAAGTTTTATTTTTTATTTTTTATTTTTTCTTTCTTATATTCAAATGATTCACAAATATCTAAGCTGAGTCACGATTGTTTGAGATCTATCGAGATGGTACGATATATACTTTCACAGTATGGGGATAAATCTCTCCATAATTACTGATAAGTACTTTTTTACTATGGACATGAAAGGGGAAATAGACACCTTAGCTATTATCGGATAAAGTTAGTTTCCGTGTTAAATATGGGAAACAATCGTATTCTAACCATTCATTTATCGTAGTGTTTTATGAAATATTGAAATCATCGGAAAGTGAGAACGAGATAAGATGAAGAAAGTATCCAAATCTTGAAGTTACACAAATTGTTTTTTTAGTTAGAATTCCTAATCAGTAAAAGAAACGTAGAAAGTAAACCTAAATAAGAAACCTTAAATAAAAGGTAAAAAAATCTGAAATCCGAATCACCATCGAAATTCAAATCCGAAAACATTTTCATTCGTTTATTATCAAGGGAATCTCTCACACGCATCCTCCACCGTCCGATCTACTTCTAATCCTTACCTACTATATAAACAACACCACCACCGCCTCCTAGCTTTCAACAAACGCCAACACACAAAAAAAAAAAAACAACAAATTTCGAGAGAGCAAGCGAGCGAGAAGAGAAAAAAAAAAAAAAAAACGGCAACTATGGCGGCGACGGTATCATCTCCATGGTCGAAGCCTGGTGCTTGGGCTTTAGACGCTGAAGAACATGAAGCTGAGCTCCAACAACAAGAAGAGAAACAAAAGAACTCTGAAATCGCCGATTTTCCGTCTTTGGCTGCCGCCGCTTCCACCAAAACGAAGAAGAAGAAAGCTCAGACCTTTTCGTTGGCTGAGTTCAACTCGGGAAAGCAGATTCAGCCGAGTCAGCCTAAGGGTCTGACTCATGAGGATCTCATCAATCTCCCCACCGGTCCGCGTGAGCGCTCTGCCGAGGAACTTGACAGGACCAGGCTTGGTGGTGGGTTCAAGAGCTATGGTTCGAATAGTAGGTATGGTTCGAATGGTCAAAACGGCGACGAATCGTCGAATTCGAGGTGGGGTTCTTCTAGGGTTTCGGGTAGGGATGGAAGCAGCAGAGAATCGCAGCCGTCGCGTGCTGATGAGACCGATAATTGGGCTGCTGGGAAGAAGCCTGTTTCGTCTCTTAAAGAGAAAGGTGGGTTCTTTGAGTCGCATTCGAAGGCTGATGAGAGCAATAGCTGGGTTTCGAATAAGACGACGGAGTCGCGGAGTAAATTTGGTTTTGGGGGTTTTGAAAGGAAGAGCAGTTTTGATTCATTGTCTAGAGATAAGGAGAGAGATAGAGATAATTGGGGGAGGAAGAGGGAGGAGAGTAGCCTTGGTGGTGAGAGCGAGAAGCCTAGGCCGCGGCTGGTTCTGCAGCCGCGCACGGTGCCTGTGAGCGTCCCCGCTCCTGTGACAGCTCCCGTGAGCGTCCCCACTCCCTTGAGCGGCGATGTGTCCGACATCCCGGTGGCCAAACCGAAGGCGTCGAATCCGTTTGGAGCTGCCAGGCCGAGAGAGGAAGTGTTGGCGGAGAAAGGGAAGGACTGGAAGGAGATTGATGAGAAGCTGGAGGCCGCGAAGATTAAAGAGGACAGGCCTGAGGCACCTGAACGAGCCTCCTCGTTTGGGCGTAGGGGATTTGGAGATGGAAACCGGGGAGCTGTGGAGATTAGGAGTTGGAGGAAGAGTGACTCTGACTCTGCTGAGGCGGCTACCCCACAAAGGTTTGATTTTTTTCACTGTTCAATTGGTGTATGATTGTTTGAATTCGTGGATGGTAGATTTTGTGGATTGTTTGATTGTTTGAATATGATGCTTGCATGTTTTATATATCCATGTGACAATGCATAAGGTTATTTGCTTGAAATCTGTAGTATTGTGGGAATTCTTGAGTGGATTTGTCGGTCTCAATGTGGCTATTCGAAACACAACATAATTTCCATGGTGGGATCAGTAATCATTGATATACTTCTATTGATGTGGCTTGCCATGTTAAATCAAAACATTCATTTAGGTTGAATGTAACACCTGGTGAAACAATTTGTATAACTCAAAAGCACTTATTTCTAAATCTGGGTTATGCTCTTGTATTTTTTATATGATTATGTTTGCTGTGGTTGATATCGGTTTGTTGATGCTATATGTAACAACTTTTTAGACATACAAGATTGCTCTAAAGATAATGGGGGATTTTCTGTAATCATATGTAGAATTTGTAATGGCTTGGCATAAAATTAGGCCCTTTGCAATCTTGAAATTTGCTGCTACACAGCAGATCAGATTTTTATTTTCCTTTATCTTTGATGACACATTCGAGGTGGTGGTGTTGTCGAGGGTTGTGTGTGAATTTCACATCAAAGGTGGTGGTGTTGATGAGGGGTGTGACTGTGTGGGGATTTGTATTACCTACTTAAGTTTTAGTGATTTTTCTATAGACCTATTTGAGATTTCTGCGCAAATACAAAGTAGCCCAACAACTTTTAGTTTTACTTAAATTTCTCAACCTTTATTATATCACAAGTTCATACCTACCTTGATTTTCAAAAAGTGTGATATGGTTGCCACAGTTTTCTAATGCAGAAAAGAAAGAGACAACCTGCTTTACTTCAGTAGATTCAATTTAGTGGTGTCATTTTTTTTGTCTTCATGTTTATTTGAGAACTCATTGAAATATCTGGTTGTGTAACTTTCTTTTCATTAAAGTTTTCTGGAGGTCTGAACCTTTTGTAGCTGCATTGCACACCAATTGTTGATAAGTATACCGTACCTCTTTTCAAATTAGCATAAACTCTAATCATATGTTCATGAAAGTGCTTCCATTGAAGTATATGTTTGGGAATTTGCTTCTCTTTTGCTGTTATCAACTTTCCTACAAAACTCTTCTTGTCTAATATATTTTCTTTTGGGTCCAGTGCCTGGAAGACTGAGAATGGAAATGCTTGGAAGACTGTGAACGGACATGCTGAAAGGAAAACCGAGAACGGGGATGCTGAAGAGACCTCTGAAAATGGACATGTCGAAGAAGAGAATTGAAAGTAGAGCTTGACATATTGAGGGAATGAAACATTGAAATTGATAGAAGTCTAATGTGTTTGATTTCGATGAGACAATATTTTATTTATCTTTTTTTTTTTTTTTTTTTTTAATTTGCCGTGACGTTACTAGTGAGATATGCAGTAATTAGACAATTTTGGTAGGCTTTAATGTAGTTTACACTGTTGTTTTGTTTTTGGCCAATTTGCCTTGTTTTATAGCAGGTGTTGCATTTTAGATTTGTTCATGTCATTTTGTTATTACAAATCTTTGAACTCTGTTCTGTTTTTGGTTGAGCGATTTGTTTTTCTTATTAGGTCCTTGCCCGCCCGTGTGGATCCCAATTGTTCTGAACTGATGATCAAAGAAATAAATTTAAGGCATATTATCTGTTCTTTGATTTTCACCTATGATTTGTTTTCATCGCACAAGATTTTTCTACTCCGGCTTGTGGCTTCTTTGGTTTTACGACCATGAGAGTCGTATGTTTGCAGTTTGCTTTGCAATTCATATGTCGTAATCATATCAGCATTGTTGTTTATATGATTGTTTTTCGCGGTTTCTGGCTGTTCTTATGACTCCTTTTCTGATCATTTTAGTTTGAAGTTGCATAATTTTAGTCTGAGATTTAGACTGCCATTTAGAATGATGTAGCAATTCCAATATTACTGTATATTGTCTTTGTTCTTGATGGGAGTTCAGTTTTGGTTACTAGGGAATGGTGTAAGTAGTTTCATTAATACCTAATCAATATGCATAGGCACATAATTAATCCGAATATCAACCTAAACATGTTTCTATATCATGATTAATCAAACCCTAAATACATGTTACTAACCCATGTCAATTCAAGAGAAAGCGGAAATAAGTGAAAGTGAAATTGAAAGCGGAACCGTACCTGAATCTATTGCCGGAGGTTGGTGGATGGGTTGTGATCTTTTAAATTATTACGATCTCAGTGAACTCTAAAGTGTTCCTCTTGTTCTGTTGATCGGGATACAAACAAGCAAAAAGAATCGTGTAATTTGGGGACCATAACCCTAATATATAATAATGAGATTATTATAGGTTTTACTATTTCTAATTTGGCCCCTCATCAAATTAGATATAGCACTCTGGTATCAACACATTAATTCCATGACAATTATACCCTTACACCTTAAAATTTTAAATCTTAATTAGACCATTTAATTTAGGCTTAACCAAAAGATAGTATAATACATTTAATATTTACATGTGTGGCCCCACATGTTGGAATTTAACAACAAATGGATCTGTTTGTAACTTTATGAGATGTTCACTTCGATCTGTTTTATTAGTGGCCTAATGAGATCAATCATTACAATCACGGTTTGGAGAGTAATTCCAAAAACGAAACTCAACCCTTAATATCGGATATGAGTGGTGGACGTGTGTGTGTATACAAACAATTAATGACAATGAAAATGTTAGAATTCCTACATTGACATGGTTGCATCTGGTTCTTGAATCTTTGCAGCATGGGCTAATAATAATCTCATCAATGCTTGAAGCAATTGTGAGGGACCACATCCCAATTAACACCTACTTCAACGGCTACTAAAATATTTTTGAGTTTCAAGCTCTTTCACTCTTTAATTCTGGGTTGGCTTTCATTTAATTAAATATCATGACTTGATTAATTTTCAATTTCTGATGGATTTATTTGTACTATAATTCTATAATTTAAGACTAAATAATTGAACAGTTACAAAAAGAATTCATTAATTAATTAATTCATTTTCTGAGTTATGTATAGACCCTGTTTTTGTTAATGTTCTTTGCTGGAATTATTAGGACCGTTTAATTAAACCGAATTTGGAATATTGCCAGACTTAATGAACACATTTCACCACCAAGCTACATTGGGTGGTGGTCACAAAACTGTGTTTTCAAAGGCTAGTTCTTCTTTAAAAGATAACTTTCTAGAACGAACTCGAATCCTTTACTGATCTAAAAACGAACTCAAACCCTGTTCTTGTTAATGTTCTTTGTTGGAATTATCAGGACCATTTAATTAAACCGAACTTGGAACATTGCCAGACTGAATGAACACCTTTCACCACCAAGCTACATTGGGCGGTGGTCACAAAATTGTGTTTTCAAAGGCTAGTTCTTGATTAAAAGACAACTTTCCAGAACGAACTCGAATCCTCTGTTGATCTAAAAACGAACTTGAATCCTTTGTTGATATAAGAACTATACCGTATTCACTCGTTTTCAAAAACAATAAATTGTTTTCAGATTGAAAATACATGCATACAAGCTTTCTTTGGGGGTTGGTTGGGGATGTATTGGACAGTTTGGTCTTCAATGGAAATAACATGATAGCATTAATTTCTATTTACAGACAAAAGTGTTTTTGTTGCTTTAACAAACCTACATGGTTGTAGAGAGAAATTATAGCTTTCACATTATCATCATATAAGTTGTCAGGAAAAAAAAAAAAAAAAAAAAAAACTGCATTTCAGCTACTAGAAGCTTGTCACCACCAATACAATCAACTGCCTCATCAATGGCCATAGAAAAATTTCATATGTGGTTCTTAAATAACCCACAAAGAGGTTAGTGTCATTGAATTCCTCCATATACAATCAATCTTTGCAAGGACAAGATCTCCTCCCATGACATTGTTTAAAGTTTGAACTTGTCATGTCCTTTTCAGATTTGCAATAAACTGTTTTTCAACACTCATAAATATGCACAGTTGAGAGTTGTATAAAAGGACTGATCACACTACTAGTACTACTACTTATTTACTTCTACTGACAAATCTCATAAATAAAAACATTTCTCATTATTACTTTGGTTTCATTTCAATATTTCATATGCTTCTTGGTGGTGGTGGTCTCTGATTTTGATTTTACTAACAGTTCTTCAAGTTTCCATGGATTGGTCACTCAGGCTCTCCTTCAGTGTCTTTCTCATTCTTGCAGCAGCCATCGATGGGGCTCGAGCTGCTGCTATGGTCACTGGTACTGTCTTCTGTGACCAATGCAAGGATGGCCAGAGATCCCTCTTTGATTATCCTGTTTCTGGTAAGAGATCCATAATGTTCTAGTTAATTTAACACTGCATTTTATTAGTCTTGGTTTTGTAGTCTTTCGACATTTTGAAAACTAAGTGGAACTATAAGCATACCTAGCTGTTTGTTTTGTTGATTTATGACTTGGGACAATTGTGTGGCTTGATTGTTTCTGTTTGTTGTCACATAATCTAAATTGTCTTTTCAAGCTACCAGTAAGTTAGGATTTTTACGGTGGAAGCAAGAGATCTAAAGATCGAATTTTTTTTAATTTTTTAGTTTCTGTGCTGTGGCTTGAAGAACTCCTTTTTCATTTTCATTACATTAAACCTGTCAATGTAATAACATTATCAGCATCTTGCCTCTTACAGGAGTTAAAGTTAGGATCACCTGTGCCGATATTAATGGACAGACTACAATGTCCAAGGAAGTGACTACAAATTGGTTTGGAAGCTATTCGATGAGTATAGATGGCAGCTCGAACTTGAGAAATTGTCATGCTCAGGCTTCAGGTAGCAGTGGTGCTACAACAGGTTGTGCTGCAGCTGCTGGTCCTGCCCAAAATCTCAGACTGTCATTTAATTGGTTTGGTATGGAAATCTATTCTGTGAATTCTTTGCTCACTCAACCTGATCATCCCATGTCAATTTGCCCCCAGTCAGCTACCCCGGTATCTCCACCAAGCACGCCTGTATATCCTCGTCCAATGCCAGTCACACCTACTAATCCGGTATCTCCTCCGAGCACACCCGTGAATCCTCCAATGCAAGACTCACCGCCAAGGTCTCCTCCTACTTTCAGGGTTCCACCAATGTCTAGATTTCCACCACTACCTCCACCGCCTCCATTGCCCCCAATGCCTCCAGTGCCCTTTGTGGAGGCTTCGGCATGTCCACACCAGTAAGTTATTATGTTTCTGTATTTATTCTGTAAGCTATATAACGTGTATACGTGTTAACCCTGTATGTTTGGCATGGCATGTGAGGGAGTGTGTTAGAGTGTTTTATATCATTGTTTGGATCTCTACCGAACAGGTTAAACTTTTGAGTCTAGCGGTTACTGACACTATATATATGTTTTCAGGAACTGGACAATGCCAGAGTACAAATGCTACTGGAGGGCACTCAACACAGACACCAAAGTGGCGGATGTTTTCGGACCGATAGCTTCGAGGCGATACGGGACAGGTATGACACTATGGCAAGGTCTACAAGGGAGAGGAGATCCACACAGGACTCTGCTAAGAGAAGCAACAACAGCTCTACTAAACTCCTACAACAGTCTTCAATTCCCTTACAACACAGAAGCTGTTGTCACACACATGAACCAGGCCTTGATGGGATCAAATAGAAGGGTACTCCTCACTGCTTTGAGATTCATGAGAGCAAATTCTGGCTCAACCAACAAAGTCTCCTGCAAATTCACTCCTTGCAAGTGACAATGCATTTTAATTTTTATCCATAAAATTGCTCTCTTTATACACTTTGTTAGCATTTCTTGAATCTTTGCAGCATGAGCTAATAATAATCTCATCAATGCTTGAAGCAATTGGGAGGAACCACATCCCAACTAACACCTACTTCAATATTTTTGAGTTTCAAGCTCTTTCACTCTTTAATTCTGGGTTGGCTTTCATTTAATTAAATATAATGACTTGATTAATTTTCAATTTCTGATGGATTATTTGTACTATAATTCTATAATTTAAGATTGAATAATTGAACAGCTACAAAAAGAATTCATTCATTAATTAATTAATTTCTTAGTTATGTATAGACCCTGTTTTTGTTAATGTTCTTTGTTGGAATTATCATGACCATTTAATTAAACCGAACTTGGAACATTGCCAGACTGAATAAACACCTTTCACCACCAAGCTATATTAGGCGGTGGTCACAAAACTGTGTTTTCAAAAAATAGTTCTTCATTAAAAGACAACTTTCCGGAACGAACTCGAATCCCTTGCTGATTTAAAAACAAACTCAAACCCTATTTTTGTTAATGTTCTTTACTGGAATTATCAGGACCATTTATTTAAACCGAACTTGGAACATTGCCAGACTGAATGAGCACCTTTCACCACCAAGCTACATTGGGCGGTGGTCACAAAACTGTTTTCAAAGGCTAGTTCTTGATTAAAAGACAACTTTCCAGAACGAACTCGAATCCTCTACTGATCTAAAAATGAACTCGAATCCTCTGCTGATCTAAGAACTATATCGTATTCACTCGTTTTCAAAAACAATAAATTGTTTTCAGATTGAATACATACATACAAGCTTTCTTTGGGGATTGGTTGGGGATGTATTGGACAGTTTGGTCTTCAATGGAAATAACATGCTAGCATTAATTTCTATATACACACACAAGTGTTTTTGATGCTTTAACAAACCTACATGGTTGTAGAGAGACATTATAGCTTTCACATTATCATCATATAAGTTGTAAGAAATGAAAGTAAAAAAAACACAGCATTACAGCTACTAGAAGCTTGTAACCACCAATACAATCAACTGCCTCATCAATGGCCATATAAAAATTTCATATGTGGTTCTTAAATAACCCACAAAGAGGTTAGTGTCATTAAATTCCTCCATATACAATCAATCTTTGCAAGGACAAGATCTCCTCCCATGACATTCTCTTAAGTTGGAGCTTGTCATGTCCTGAATTTTCATGTTCTTTTCAGATTTGCAATGAACAGTTTTTCAACACTCATAAATATGGACAGTTGAGAGTTGTAAAAAAAGACTGATCACACTACTAGTACTACTGCTTATTTACTTCTACTGACAAATCTCATAAATACAAACATTTCTCATTATCACTTTACTTTCATTTCAATATTTCATATGCTTCTTGGTGGTGGTGGTCTCTGATTTTGATTTTACTAACAGTTCTTCAAGTTTCCATGGATTGGTCACTCAGGATCTCCTTCAGTGTCTTTCTCATTCTTGCAGCAGCCATCGATGGGGCTCGAGCTGATGCTATGGTCTCTGGTACTGTCTTCTGTGACCAATGCAAGGATGGCCAGAGATCCCTCTTTGATTATCCCATTTCTGGTAAGAGATCCATAATGTTCTAGTTAATTTGACACTGCATTTTCTTAGCCTTGATTTTGTAGTCTTTCGACATTTTGAAGATAACTAAGTGGAACTTTAAGCATACCTAGCTGTTTGTTTTGTTGGTTTATGACTTGGGACAATTGTGTGGCTTGATTGTTTATGTTTGTTGTCGCGTAATCTAATTTGTCTTTTCAAGCTACCGGTTAGTTAGTGTTTTTATGGTGGAAGCAAGAGGTCTAAAAATCGATTTTTTTTTTCTTAGTTTCTGTGCTTTGGCTTGAACAACTCCTTTTTCATTTTCATTACATATATTAAACCTGTCAATGTAATAACATTATGAGCATCTTGCCTCTTACAGGAATTAGAGTTACGATCACCTGTGCCGATATTAATGGACAGACTACAATGTCCAAGGAAGTGACTACAAATTGGTTTGGAATCTATTCGATGAGTATCAATGGCAGCCCGAACTTGAGTAATTGTCATGCTCAGGCTTCAGGTAGCAGTGATGCTACAACAGATTGTGCTGCAGCTGCTGGTCCTGCCCAAAATCTCAAACTGTCATTTAATTGGTTTGGTATGGAAATCTATTCTGTGGATTCTTTGCTCACTCAACCTGATCATCCCATGTCAATTTGCCCCAAGTCAGCTACCCCGGTATCTCCACCAAGCACGCCTGTCGATCCTCGTCCAACACCAGTCACACCTACTAATCCGGTATCTCCTCCGAGCACACCCGTGAATCCTCCAACGCAAAACTCACCGCCAAGGTCTCCTCCTATTTTCAGGCTTCCACCAATGCCTAGATTTCCACCACTACCTCCACTGCCTCCATTGCCCCCAATGCCACCAATGCCCTTTGTGGAGGCTTCGGCATGTCCACACCAGTAAGTTATTATGTTTCTGTATTTATTCTGTAATCTGCATACGTTTTAACCTTGTATGTGTGGCGTGGCACATGAATATGTTAGTGTTTTATATCATTGTTTGGATCTTTACCAGACAGGTTAAACTTTTGAGTCTAGCGGTTACTGACATTATGTATATATGTTTTCAGGAACTGGACAATGCCAGAGTACAAATGCTATTGGAGGGTACTCAACCCAGACACCAAAGTGGCGGATATTTTTGGACCGATAGCTTCGAGGCGATACGGGACAGGTATGACACTATGGCAAGGTCTACAAGGGAGAGGAGATCCACACAGGACTCTGCTAAGAGAAGCAACAACAGCTCTACTAAACTCCTACAACAGTCTTCAATTCCCTTACAACACAGTAGCTGTTGTCACACACATGAACCAGGCCTTGATGGGATCAATAGAAGTGTACTCCTCACTGCTTTGAGATTCATGAGAGCAAATTCTGGCTCAACCAACAAAGTCTCCTGCAAATTCACTCCTTGCAAGTGATCAAGCATTTTAATTTTTATCCATAAAATTGTTCTATCTATACACTTTGTTAGCATTATCTTATAGTTATTTGGTTATAGTATTTGTATGCTATGCTATTTACTTATTTTGGATCTTGATATTGGGTATATGCTATAGTGAATGTAGTATTGAACATTTGAACAATTTTTATTAATTATCATGATTAGTTATTTGGTTTATGGGATCATTAACAAGCGTTGCTATTAATAATGTATGATTATGATTTATTTCTTTTTTCTTTTTTGTAATTTATTTACGATTGTCTTTAAATTCGGATCATACATTTTAAATTTTATCCATCAAATTGTCCTCTCAAATTATGTATACACTTTATTAGCATTGATTTGCTTATATGGTTCTATATATATTATTTGTATGCTATAGTGAATGTAGTATTGAACATTTGAATAATTTTTATTATCGTGATTAATGATTTGGTTTACTGGATTATTATTAATGATGTTACTCTTAATAATCGTATGGTTATTTATTTATTAATTTTTTTTTAAAAAAAAATAATAACATATGTTTATTTATGATTTATTTCTTGTATGTGATCAGACATTTTAATTTTGAGTAATGTTCTTAACTCATATGCTACATCATTTTTTTTTTTTTTTTTTTTGAACACATACCACATCATTTGAGTATGGATTTGGGTATATTTTTTGGACATCCTAACATTACTTAAAATTGATAAGTATTTAAAAAAAAAAAAAAAAAGTTTTAGTAACATGTCAATTTTTTTAGGGTTAATAGCACTGGTGCCCACCAGTGCCCCCTGAACATATAGTGCACCATATACTTTTTTTCTGGCATTAAACCCCTTGAATTTCCATAAATTTGCAAAAGCTGACATAATGTAAACGGACGTCAAAGGAAAATTACACTTATATACCCTAATTATATTAATAATTGTATTAAAACTGAAAAATATAATAATATCACACAAACACCCTTTGACTTGTTTGACTAATGTCTAAAAAATAAAAAAAATGATAATATTAATAATTTTTTGTAAAAAAAAAAATAAATAATAATAATAATAATAATAAATCTAAAGGAAATTTTTTTTAAAGAAAAAAAAAAAAAAGATATTTACAGGAAATTAGGGTCAGAAGGATTTATTGGGACACCGTACTATAAAAGTCACGTTTAAGTATATAACCATTAAAATTAGGGTCAGAAGGATTTATTGGGACACCCGACACCGTACTATAAAAGTCAACATATTTAAAATTTAAATATTCCACCAAAACTTATTTACTAAAATGTAAATTCATTTTGTGACTAAATTGTACCTTCTCTTCTTCATTTTAGGTTGACGAGGTTGACGTTTCGGTTCCAGCCGAAGTTCTTCATCTCGAAGGTAAGTTATTTTATTTTTATTTTTTTCTTTTGTTTTTCTCTTTGAAGTTTGTTTTCGTTCGTTTATTCAAACTTTTTTTTAATACACAATAGATACTGATTTCATGAAAATTCATTTTGCTTCTTTTATACTCAATGGGTACTAATTTCTTTTTGGTTTACATTAATCTAGTTCAGAGATTTTGTAAACTCCTTTGTGAACGAACTTGTTTTATGTTTGTTTATTTCAAGTAATTCAAATAGTTGATTTTGGTTTATGTTAGAAGTTAATTGGAATATGTGATTGATTGGTTTTTAGTTAATAAATATTATAATAATAATCATAAAAGAATTGATGTTTATGTGATCTTTTGCATGAAATGAGAAGTGGGTATTTGTAAAAATTATGCTTTGCTTGAAGTGGTAATGGTGTTGTTGATGGGTTTATTTTACTTTTTGGGTTTTTCAATCTGTTCCTCTAATGTGAAATGTTCATGTTTTTGGATCAACCATAATCGGTCAATTCCAACATCTGACCATCACTGTGTCTGATGCATCTAGCTCTATCATCATCATCATCAGGGTCACTGACCATTTCAAGCCATGGATTTCCCAGTAAGAGAAGCAACTGTAGCTGAACTCCAGCTCGCTTTCAAGAAAAACCGCCTCACGTCAAGACAACTGGTTGAGTTCTACCTTGGAGAAATCAGCAGACTCAACTCAGTCCTCAGAGGGGTCATAGAGGTGAACCCAGATGCACTTCATTTAGCTGATAAGGCTGACCAAGAGCAAAAAGCGAAAGCACCAAGGTCACTGCTTGGTTTACATGGAATTCCAATCCTGGTCAAGGACAACATAGCTACCAAAGATAAAATGAACACAACAGCTGGCTCATTAGCTCTTCTAGGCTCTATCGTGCCAAGAAATGCATTTGTGGTCACCAAGTTGATCGAAGCTGGGGCTATAATTCTCGGAAAGGCTAGCCTGAGTGAATGGGCCAATGCAAGGCGCATACCAAATGGTTGGTGCGCTAGAAGTGGCCAAGGAAGAGTAAGTGCACATTACTACAACAGCATCATTTTTTCAGTTCATTTTAGTCTCTGTTACTTGAAGGCTCACTATCAATGATCGAAGTTGTAAAATTTGATTGCAGAATCCTTATGTTCTGTCAGCTGATCCTTCTGGGTCGAGCAGTGGATCAGCAATATCAGTAGCAGCAAACATGGTAGCAGTGTCACTTGGGACTGAGACTGATGGCTCCATTTTATGTCCATCTAGTTCTAACTCAGTTGTTGGAATCAAACCAACCGTCGGTCTCACCAGCCGAGATGGTGTTGTCCCAATCACTCATAGACAGGACACTATTGGGTAATTGAGTTTGTCATGATCTTGAATTTATCATTAGTGTAGAGTAGATCATAACATTCTGTGAAATCCACTGACACATATAAACATGAATTAACAAAGAACCTCTGCACTGTGCGGATTGAAACAGGCCGATTTGCAGGACTGTAGCAGATGCTGTTTACGTTCTTGATGCCATCGTAGGTTTTGATCACAACGATGAAGCGACAAGAGAAGCATCAAGATACATCCCACTTGGTGGCTATATACAATTCCTGAAGCCTTCTGGGCTCGAAGGGAAGAGATTGGGGATAGTGAGGGATCCTTTTTTCACCAACATTAAAGAACCTGAAATTATCAGAGCATTTGAGCACCATTTCCAGACACTGAGGTGAGCTACAACACATAACCAGGTTTTTCCAAGTTATTTGTCAGCATTAACTTGATAATCACAATGAATTAGCATGTTATGATTCAGACAACAAGGTGCAGTTTTAGTGGACAACCTGAAAATACTTGGCATAGATGTCATTATGAATCCCTTCATTAGTGGTGAAGGAAAAGCAATGGATGCGGACCTGAAACTGGATTTGAACAAGTACCTTGAAGGACTAGTGGTTTCTCCAGTGCGAACCTTGGCAGATGTTATAGAATTCAACAAATTTGAAAAATTGGTGAGTTTCTGTAGATTTACAGGTCCATCCATACCTGTTACTTGGTTAGGATACTAAACCTGAACACGAGCTTTTAATCGTGCAGGAAATGACCGAGAAATATGGTCAGCAAGGTCTTCTAGACGCCCAAGAAACAGATGGAATCAATGCTGAGGTGAAAGAGGCATTGTTGAAATTAGAAAATCTTTCGAGAGACGGATTGGAGAAGTTGATGAAGGAGCAGAAGCTAGATGCAGTAGTGACTCCTGGAGCCGATTTCTCTCGAGTTCTTGCAATTGGTGGATACCCTGGAATCAATGTCCCTGCTGGATATGATAGTAATGATGTTCCTTTTGGCATTTGCTTTGGGGGATTAAAGGGCACAGAACCAATGCTTATAGAGATTGCATACGGGTTCGAGCAGGCTACCAAGATCAGGAAGCCTCCTCCTCCGTTCAAGCCTTGAAAAAAGATTTTACAGTAAAAACATGATTGATTGTTGAGTGTAAGTGTGTAACATTGCAGTCTAGTGAGGTGTTAAAAAAATAAGTAAACAAGTATTCACCATGTTACTCCTAGCTGGTCCGTAAACCTACTAACCTTGTTAGCAAGCCTCCTCCTCCATCTAGACCTGGCACGGTTCCGGTTCGAACCGCCGGAACCGGCCGGAACCGGAACCGGAACCTGAACCGGTTGGACCGGTTCCGGTTCCGGTTCCGGTTCGTTAGTTGGTTCGAACCGGCGGTTCGAACCGGATTGGAACCGGCGGTTCCGGTTCCGGTTCGAACCGCCGGTTCACACAATTTTTTTTTTTTTTTTTTTTTTTTTTTTTCTATAATACCACCCCCCTTTCATTTTTCCTCACACCAATTTTTTCTCAATTCTCTAATTCTAATTTCTCTCCAACACTCTCAAAAAAAATTTGCCTCAAAAAAAAAAAAATTGCGGTAAAAAAATTTGTATATATGCCTTAAACTTTGAAAGGCCATAACTTTGTGCTCGGATGTCCGAATTGGGTGATTTTTTTTTTGAAATCGCATAGAATGATGCAAGGAATCCAATGGGAGCAAGTCCAGAGGGCTTGTGCCCACTTTTCGAGCCCCAAAAACCCCTTTTTCATCAAAAAAAAGTGTTTTTAAGTGTCGTGTTTATTTCGAACCTTGTTTAAATCCAGTAAGAAACTTTTCCCTCTCGATCCGACACCACACCCGTGCCCGTCTTGGTCCGGAGAATTACTTTAAAGTCAGGCCTCGTGTAAATGGACACGTTTTAAAATAAATCTTTATACTACTTATAGTTTTTGTTTCAATTATTATATTAGAATTGAATGTGGCTTCATTGGTTAGGGTGTTATGTTATCATGGTTCTTTTGCAACCATGGTTCAACAACCCATAAGAACCCATTTTTCTTTTTCTTTTTCTTTTGTCATTTGTAATTTTATTTTATAATTTAATTTAATTTTGTAATTTGTCATTTATATAACCCATAAATTGTCATTTGTAATTTTATTTTATATATTTTATTTTATTAGAGAAGTCTTTTTTTGTTTGTAAAAAAAAAAAAAAAAAAAAAAAAAAAAAAAAAAGGTTCAAAACCGCCGGTTCCAATGGAACCGGAACCGGAACCGGCGGTTCCGGAACCGGAACCGGAACCGGCATATAACGGTTCCGGTTCCGGTTCCATCAAACCGCGGAACCGGAACCGCCGGTTCCGAACCGGAACCGGAACCGAACCGGAACCGTGTCACCTCTACCTCCATCTCATATGTAGTACTTCCTTTTGGTGGTAAAAAACACTTATTCAGCGTTACAACATCCTAATTTCAAGTTGCATCGTTGGAGGTGGTATATATAAAAAAAATAAAAAAATAAAACAAATCATTTCTAAATTTTCCTTCAAGTTAATTTCATGATCACTAGCTTTTTAATTTTTTTTTTTTTTTTTTTTTTTATAATTATTTTTAAAGTATTTCAATAAATTTTGATATTAACGGTCGAGTCAGGGATATGTTTAGACCTATCGAGATCAAATAGTACACATACGAGATATCATGGGGAAAACTCCCTTCCCTACACATGTTTATAAAATGTGTATGGCGATATTCAAACTCGCCATCACTAACATGGACTACCACCCCGTGTTAATTTCAAATTTAAATGAAAAATGCTCTACAAGACGGTTTTTGATAAACAATCAGTGAATTTTTTGTTTATTAAATTTTGAAACTAAAAAGTGCTAGTGGTATTCAATAAAAAAGTCTTTTATCTAAAATTGAAACTAGAAGGTTGATTATCAAAACAAAACCCACATGTTGGTTTTGTATTTCAGGTTCAATGTTATCTGTACACACAATTCACGATTTGCATTTCCACGTGAAACATGATACTGGACCTGTTGTTTGGTTGTGGAATAAAACTGACCACTGAAAGTGCCCTCACCAACTTTGAAGAAGCGAGCAACAAATGAAACAAAAAAAAAAAAAAAAAAATCTTCTCCTTGTTTGTGGTGTTCATAGAATCATAGGCCCCACCCCCATCCAAAAAGAAAAGTTGTTTCTATCCTTCTTTTTCCTATCTTGGGTGCCAATCAATGATCATGATTTGCACAAAATCCACAACCAATGTGAACACAGTACTTAGTGGAAAATCGCCGGATAGTTTTGTCGGAAAGGAAAGGGCGTAGTGACATATAAAGAACTCAACAATTAAAGCCACCTCAAGCACAATGGCTACCAAATCTTCACCACCAAGTGTTTCTCTCCTCTCATCACTGTTTTTGATGCTTCTAGCTCTATCATCATCATCATCATCATCCGGGTCACTGACCATTTCAAGCCGTGGATTCTCAGTAAAAGAAGCAACTGTAGCTGAACTCCAGCTCGCTTTCAAGCAAAACCTCCTCACATCAAGACAACTAGTTGAGTTCTACCTTGGAGAAATCCACAGAATCAACCCAGTCCTCAGAGGGGTCATAGAGGTGAACCCAGATGCACTATATTTAGCTGATAAGGCTGACCAAGAGCGAAAAGCGAAAGCACCAAGGTCACTGCTTGGTTTACATGGAATTCCAATCCTGGTCAAGGACAACATAGCCACCAAAGATAAAATGAACACAACAGCTGGCTCATTCGCTCTTCTAGGCTCGATCGTGCCAAGAAATGCATTTGTGGTCACCAAGTTGATCAACGCTGGAGCTATAATTCTCGGAAAGGCTAGCCTGAGTGAATGGGCCAATGCAAGGATCATACCAAATGGTTGGTGCGCTAGAAGTGGCCAAGGAAGAGTAAGTGCACATTACTACAACAGCATCATTTTTTCTGTTCATTTTACGATCACGTCTATGTACTTCAAGGCTCACTATTGATGATCAATGTTGTAAAATGTGATTGCAGAATCCTTATGTTTTGGCAGCTGATCCTTGTGGGTCGAGCAGTGGATCAGCAATATCAGTAGCAGCAAACATGGCAGCAGTGTCACTTGGGACTGAAACTGATGGCTCCATTTTATGTCCATCTAGTTATAACTCAGTTGTCGGTATCAAACCAACTGTTGGTCTCACCAGCCGAGATGGTGTCGTCCCAATCACTCATAGACAGGACAGTATTGGGTAAACGAATTTACCATGATCTTGTATGCATAGGAAAGTTCAATACTGTAGAGTAGATCATAAAATTCTGTGAAATCCTCTTGACACATAAACATTAACTAACAAGGAACCTCTGCCCTGTTTGGATTGAAACAGGCCGATTTGCAGGACTGTAGCAGATGCTGTTTATGTTCTTGATGCCATTGTAGGCGTTGATCACAACGATAAAGCGACAAGAGTAGCATCAAAATACATTCCAGTTGATGGCTACATACAATTCCTGAAGCCTTCTGGGCTCAAGGGGAAGAGATTGGGGATAGTGAGGGATCCTTTTTTTACTGACATTAAAGAGCCTGGAATTGTCAGAGCATTCGAGCACCATTTCCAGACACTGAGGTAGGCAACACATAACCAGTTTTTTTCCAAGTAATTTGTCAGCATTAACTTGATAATCACAATCAGTTAACATGTTATGATTCAGACAACAAGGTGCAGTTTTTTTGGACAACCTGAAAATAGTCGGTATAGATGCCATCTTGACTCCCCTTGTTAGTGGCGAAGTAAAGGCAATGTACACAGACCTGAAACTTGATTTGAACAAGTACCTTGAAGGACTAGTGGTTTCTCCAGTGCGATCCTTGGCAGATGTTATTGAATTCAACAACAAATTTGCAAAATTGGTGAGTTTCTGTAGATTTACAGGTCCATACATACCTGTTAGGATACTAAATCTGAACGTGAGCTTTTAATTATGCAGGAAATGACTGAGGAATATGGCCAACAAGGTTTTCTAGAAGCCCAAAAAACAGACGGAATCAATGCTGAGGTGAAGAAGGCATTGTTGAATCTAGCAAAACTTTCGAGAAACGGATTGGAGAAGTTGATGAGGGAGAACAAGCTAGATGCAGTGGTGACTCCTGGTTACGCATTCCGCACAGTTCTTGCAATTGGTGGATACCCTGGAATCAATGTTCCTGCTGGATATGATAGCAATGGTGTTCCTTTTGGCATTTGCTTTGGGGGATTAAAAGGCACAGAACCAAAGCTTATAGAGATTGCATACGGGTTCGAGCAAGCTACCAAGATCAGGAAGCCTCCTCCTCCAATCAAGCCTTGAAAAGATTCTACAATAAAAATATGATTGATTGTTGAATGTAACATTGCAGTCTAGTGATGTGTTAAAAATAAGTAAACAAGTATTGATCATCATGTAAAATGCAGCGAAAAATGAAGCTATGTCTATGCTTGTGACTCTGATTCACTCAACTATAGTTATTCGTATTCGAACAACAGTGTTCCAGCTAGATTCAAGCTCAGTTTGATTACATAAACAAGTCATATGATCAAGCTATTTTGTAAATTTTGATGATTTTTGATCCTTGTTTATTCTCTCAAAAGTCAAAACTATGAATTTGAATGTATGTTCATTATTTGACCTGAACAAGTCTATTTTCATGAGTCTGTAACAGGTCCTATTCATTACAATTGAGCCAATCAATCACCAAACAAGTAAATTTACGAGCTTTTTTATTTTATTGAAACCGAATTCGAACAGTTCATACATAATCGAGCCAACAAAAATTGAACTTGAACTTGAATTTGAAAATAATAACTATCTACCTTAAAAGACTCTCAGCGACTTCAAGCTCGAGCAATCCAGGGAGATTGAAACAGTTGACGAGCAAGCTGACTCCGCCGCCGACGGGAGTCTTCAGGCAGACCTTGTTCTTCCTGATGGAGTCGATGTGGACCTCGTTCTTCTCGAAGCAGACGTGCTCGTGGAACGCCTCCGTCACCTGCTCCACCGCATTCGTCACCACCAAGGGGCCAATTCCGTCGCGGGCCGGTGAAATGTAGGTGATGGATCGGGTCTACTTGTATTATATTTATATTCGGATCTTTAATATATCCATAAAATTCCAATATTAATGGGCACGTCAGCAGATTGGTGCTGACATGCCCGGACACATCAGCAATATCAACAATTTTTGTTACATCATTACCAATCAGCTGACGTTCCTGGGCACGTTGGCAATCAAAGCTGATGTAACTGTAAACGTCACCGTATAATGTGCAGGGTTCATTTTTGAATACCCCTTGAAATGGGTGGAACATTAGTACATTACCCCCTCCCATTAAAAAAACAAATAGATAATTGAAATCAAAATCTATCTATACTCATGTTTTTGTTAAAAGAAAAAAGAAAAAACCAACTCAAGAAATCGACGGCCACCATCTCATGAAAACAAAAACATATATTTGAAATAAATAAATAATAATAATAATAAAAAAACAGATAATTGAAATCAAAATCTATCCACCCATATTTTTGTAAAAAAAAAAATCCATCCCAAGAAATCAATGGCCACTGTCTCCAGAAATCACCAACCATCATCTCTGGAAATCAAAACATATATTTGAAATCAAAATCTATTCACCACAATCAAACCCATTTTCAAAAACATATATGAAGTAGCTAGAGCCAACAACTTTTCCTAGAGTCTCAGATGCGCCTTCTTCGTAACAACATCAAAAGACAAACAAACAATAGGACAAAAAACAAAATTAGAAAACTAGATAAAACAAAGCAAGAAAACAAAAAAAAACCACCGACTGGGTTCGGATCAGCCTCAACACCTTTGTTCTCAATTCATCAGATTAAAAGTAAAATTGAAAAGAAAAAAAAAGTTAGAGAAAAACCAAAATCGAAGTAAAAAATCAATTTCAAAACAAAACCAACAAGATTTAACACTCAAATCCAACTACCAAATCACCACTGGAGGAGACCGCCGGAGTTGCACTGTAGAATATCATCGGATTTGAACAAGTACCTTGTAGGACTAGTGGTTTCTCCAGTGCAAACCTTGGCAGATGTTATAGAATTCAACAACAAATTTGAAAAATTGGTGAGTTTCTGTAGATTTACAGGTCCATCCATACCTGTTACTCGGTTAGGATACTAAACCTGAACACGAGCTTTTAATCGTGCAGGAAATGACCGAGAAATATGGTCAGCAAGGTCTTCTAGATGCCCAAGAAACAGATGGAATCAATGCTGAGGTGAAAGAGGCATTGTTGAATTTAGAAAATCTTTCGAAAGACGGGTTGGAGAAGTTGATGAAGGAGCAGAAGCTAGATGCAGTAGTGACTCCTGTAGCCGATTTCTCTCCAGTTCTTGCAATCGGTGGATGCCCTAGAATCAATGTTCCTGCTGGATATGATAGTAAAGGTGTTCCTTTTGGCATTTGCTTTGGGGGATTAAAGGGCATAGAACCAAAGCTTATAGAGATTGCACACAGGTTCAAGTAGGCTACCAAGATCAGGAAGCCTCCTCCTCCATTCAAGCCTTGAAAAAAGATTTTACAGTAAATACATGATTGATTGTTGAATGTAACATTGCAATCTAGTGAGGTGGTAAAAAATAAGTAAACGAGTAATCACCGTGTTACTCCTAGCTGGAATGCAGCCGAAATCGATTAACTTTAAAGCTGGCTTTTGTGGTATTATTTCCTTTTATATGTAGAGAGCTTCTTTTTACACTTCTTTTCTAAAAACACTATATTCTCAAAATTTAAATTTTAAAAAATTCTAAAGACACTTCATTTTGTTACAAGATTATCATTTTTATCTTTTTTGAATTAAATTATTAAAAAAATAAATTATCTCTCCAAAATCATTTGATTAATTATTACATATTAAATACTCTCTCCTAAATTTTTAATTACCATATTAAACTCTCTCTCCTCCAATACATATCTCTAATTTTCTATCTTCATTCTAATATGCTTGATTTTTAGGATCCATATGTATGTATATATTTAAAAAAAAAAAAAAATCAAAATGTGAAAATGATTTTTGTTACTCTTGTAGGTATGTGATTGCCTAGAGAACTTTAATTTTTTCATTAGTTTTAGAAATTCTGAGTTTAATCGAATCTAGTTGAAACAATTCAAGCTTTCATATATATATATATATATGAAAATTGAGTTTTTAATATGAGTGGTGCTATTGGCACCCTCTACTGATCTATTTATGCCCCACTTTTTTAATTATTTAGTATTTTTTTTTTCTTTATCAAAATTATTAAAAGAGACATATAATTTAAGGAAAAAAAAATTCTGTAAAGTAAATCTAATAAAACCCCACATTCCTTTTCAAAAAAAAAAAAAAAAAAAAAAAAAAAAAACATTCTTTTAATCCTTTTCTTGAAATATATATTTTTTCATAACTCTTAAACCCTAAAAATACTTGTACGGATCCAATTTAAACAATAAATCAAACACTTGAGTGCATTAGACAGATGAGATATTGATTATTATATAATCTCATTACTCTTTTAGAATATGAAAGTGAAATGATGATAACCAAAACAAATACTTACTCTTTACTTCTTATTTCATTTTGTTTGTGGGCTATTTCGTTTTTTTTCTCTGTGTGTATGTTTTGTCTTGGGTTGTAATGTTCTTTGCTCTTTTCTAGGGATTGTTTGCATATTCTTTGTCTAGTGACTTCCTGGCCTTTTCTATAAAGCTTGATGTTAAAAATAATAAAAAAATAAAAAATAAAAAATAAGAAGAAGAAAAAAAAAATTCGTTCATGGAAGGTGAGAGAAAGACGAGACCAGAGATAAAGAGATCTGAGATAGATAGAGATATTAGAGATGAGGTTTATTAAGTTTGAAAATTATGTAAAAGGATAGTTTTGGAAATAAATAAAATAAAATAATAAAAACATTTAACTTTATTTAATTAAATCAAAATTTAAACAAATGGGACATAAATAGATCAGTAGGTGTGCCAATAGCATCACTCTTTTAATATATATATATATATATATATATATATATATATATATATATATATATTGGTGAATGTAGGGGCTCATAGGGGCCATGGCCCCCCAAACCAACAAATAAATAAATAAAATTATATTATACATTAAATTAGAATATAAACCAATCAAAAAAAAAAAATGTGATATATATAGTAGGTAATCATATTCTCTTGTCCTTTTTAATAATATAAATTAAATTATAATTTTTGTTTTCATAGTTCTAAATTCTAATGGCCATGAAAATAGGAGATAAAATCAGTCCATTTTAATATTTTAATTTCCTATTATTTCATACATTACTACCTAATCTAGTGTGTATTATATATGAGTAATGCTAGGTTTCCCAAAAAAATTCTCAAATTCTTTCCCAATGTATGTAGCACGTGAGGTGTCAACAATCTTGTAAATCATGAGTTTATGTGGTGAATGATGTGATGTTGATACCTCACGTTCTACAGACATTTGGGAAAGAATTTGGAAAAAAAAATTGGGAAGCCTAGCATTACTCATTATATATATATATATATATATATATATATATATATATATTATAGATTTTACTAGAACAAGCTAAGTAAATATTGAACTCTTATAGCGACTACCTTTATTATTTATTTTGTTAGGTTAAATATTAATCTGATTTTGATAAATTTACTTTATTAGTTTATTATTTAAATTTTCTTCAAAATTATTATAAGTTAATTTGGTTTGACATGAATATTATAAAATTAAGTTACAAGTATGTAAATAATTGTGATTTAAATATATCAATGGTATAATGATATTTTAATTAAACTATTGAAATTTATATTTTATAAGTTGGAAACTATTAAAATATTTTTTTCAGTTATGCATACCGTTAAGAACAGGCATAAATTTTACAACAAAATAAAAGATGTTTTCTCATACTCTCTTTGATTATGTAATTGAAATGGAAATTATGAAGAAAATTAGATTGATTTGGTTATAAATAATTTTCTAAATATAAAATAGGCATGTTACATTTTAATTAGTTAATGTCTATTTCATTTATTTATTTGTATAATTACTTTTAACACCAAACAGTATCACATTTTGTTGAAAAGTATCAGGTGCGGGATTTCACATTTTTTCTTGTACATGATTCCTACTAACCTACAATATTAGTTATTGTTTCGGCCCCTCCAAAGCCAAAATCTTGGCTTCGCCCCTATATATATATATATATATACATACATATATATATTACTATTAGTAAAAAACTAAATATTCATAAGTTTTTTTTTATTTTTTATTTTTTAATTATTAATTAGAAATTGATCGAAAAAGTATGGAAATATAAATTTTTTTTTTTTTTTTTTTAAATGGAGAGAGATTAATTAGGAGAGAGTGTTTAATATGGTAATAATAGATTTAAAAAAGAGAGTTTAATACGTGATATTTAATCTAATGATTTTGGAGAGAGGATATTGTTTTTAATAATTTAATTAGTTTGGAGTGTTTAATTTTTTTTTGTCTTGTTTAGTAATTTTAATTTAGTTTAAAATCGCCATTAATAAAAAAAATTTAATCGGAGTATGAATAGATAATTTATGGATTGTAAGGAGAAGCTTTCTTATATGTAATACTTTTGAATTTTTTTCATTTTAAAATCCCGAACCTACCCTCAAGCTTGTGAAAGCCTAGCCCTCTAAACCTACTAAGCCTGGCCTAGCCACTCAACGGGCTTGGACACAAGCATAGCACTCCATTAAACTAGCTATCTCATCTCATATGAAATACTTCCTTTTGGCGATAAAAAACGCTAATTCAACACTACAACATCCTAATTTCAAGTTGCATCGGTGGAAGTGGTATATATATAACAAATCATTTCTAAATTTTCCTTCAAGTTAATTTCATGATCACTAGCTTTTTTTTTATATAATTATATATATATATATATATAACAAATCATTTCTAAATTTTCCTTCAAGTTAATTTCATGATCACTAGCTTTTTTTTACATAATTATTTTTAAAGTATTACGATAAATTTTGATATTAACGGTTGAGTCAGGGATATGTTTAGGCTTATCGAGATCAAATAGTACATATTCGAGATATCATGAAGAAAACTCCCTACACATGCTTATAAAATGTGTATGGTGAGATTCGAACTCACCATCACTAACATGGACTACCACCGTTGTTAATTTCAAATTTAAATGAAAAATGCTCTACAAGACGGTTTTTGATACACAATCAATGAATTTTTTGTTTATTAAATTTTGAAACTACAAAGTGCTAGTGGTACACTGGTATATAATAAAATAGTCTTTTATCTAAAATTGAAACTAGAAGGTTGATTAGCAAAACCAAACCCACATGTTGGTTTTGTATTTCAGGTTCAATGTTATTTGTACACACAATTCACGATTTGCATTTCCATGTGAAACATGATACTGGACCTGTTGTTTGGTTGTGGAAAAAAACTGACCACTGAAAGTGCCCTCACCAACTTTAAAGAAGCGAGCCACAAATGAAAAAAAAAATCTTCTCCTTGTTTGTGGTGTTCATAGAATCATAGGCACCATCCAAGAGAAAATCTTGTATGCACCCGGTGCAATGCACCCTAGCCAATGGGTGCTTGCCACGTGGCACAGAGTGTGCCATATGGCATACACCAATTGGTTGGTGTGCCACATGGCATACACCCATTGGCTAGGGTGCATTGCACCGGGTGCATGGAAGATTTTCTCCCCCATCCAAAAAGAAAAGTTGTATCATAGGTGCCAATCAGTGATCATGATTTGCACAAAATCCACAACCAATGTGAACACGGTTAGTGGAAAACCGCCGGGCAAGAACCAACCAATGATATATAAAGAACTCAACAATTAAAGCCACCTCAAGCACAATGGCTACCAAATCTTCACCACCAAGTGTTTCTCTCCTCTCATCACTGTTTTTGATGCTTCTAGCTCTATCATCATCATCATCATCATCCGGGTCATTGACCATTTCAAGCCATGGATTCTCGATAAGAGAAGCAACTGTAGCTGAACTCCAGCTTGCTTTCAAGCAAAACAAGCTCACTTCAAGGCAACTTGTTAAGTTCTACCTTGGAGAAATCCACAGACTCAACCCAGTCCTCAGAGGGGTCATTGAGGTGAACCCAGATGCACTTCATTTAGCTGATAAGGCTGACCAAGAGCGAAAAGCGAAAGCACCAAGGTCACTGCTTGGTTTACATGGAATTCCAATTCTGGTCAAGGACAACATAGCCACCAAAGATAAAATGAACACAACAGCTGGCTCATTCGCTCTTCTAGGCTCGGTCGTGCCAAGAAATGCATTTGTGGTCACCAAGTTGATCGAAGCTGGAGCTATAATTCTAGGAAAGGCTAGCCTGAGTGAATGGGCCAATGCAAGGCTCATACCAAGTGGTTGGTGCGCTAGAAGTGGCCAAGGGAGAGTAAGTGCACATTACAATCACATGTCTCTGTTACTTCAAGCCTCACTATTGATGATCAATCATCAATGCTGTAAAATGTGATTGCAGAATCCTTATGTTTTGTCAGCTGATCCTTGTGGGTCGAGCAGTGGATCAGCAATATCAGTAGCAGCAAACATGGCAGCAGTGTCACTTGGGACCGAAACTGATGGCTCCATTTTATGTCCATCTAGTTACAACTCAGTTGTCGGAATCAAACCAACTGTAGGTCTCACCAGCCGAGATGGTGTCGTCCCAATCACTCATAGACAGGACACTATTGGGTAATTGAATTTACCATGATCTTGAATGCATAGGAAAGTTCAATACTGTAGAGTAGATCATAAAATTCTGTGACATCCTCTTGACACATAAACATTAACTAACAAAGAACCTCTGCCCTGTTTGGATTGAAACAGGCCGATTTGCAGGACAGTAGCAGATGCTGTTTACGTTCTTGATGCCATCGTAGGCGTTGATCACAACGATAAAGCGACAAGAGAAGCATCAAAATACATTCCAGTTGGTGGCTACATACAATTCCTGAAGCCTTCTGGGCTCAAGGGGAAGAGATTGGGGATAGTGAGGGATCCTTTTTTTTCTGACATTAAAGAGCCTGGAATTGTCAGAGCATTCGAGCACCATTTCCAGACACTGAGGTAGGCAACACATAACCAGTTTTTTCCAAGTAATTTGTCAGCATTAACTTGATAATCACAATCAGTTAACATGTTATGATTCAGACAACAAGGTGCAGTTTTAGTGGACAACCTGAAAATAGTCAGTATAGATGCCATCTTGAATCCCCTTGTTAGTGGCGAAGGAAAGGCAATGGACACGGACCTGAAACTGGATTTGAACAAGTACCTTGAAGGACTAGTGGTTTCTCCAGTGCGATCCTTGGCAGATGTTATTGAATTCAACAACAGATTTGCAAAATTGGTGAGTTTCTGAACATAGATTTACAGGTCCATCCATACCTGTTAGGATACTAAACCTGAAAGTGAGCTTTTAATCGTGCAGGAAATGACTAAGGAATATGGCCAGCAAGGTCTTCTAGACGCCCAAAAAACAGACGGAATCAATGCTGAGGTGAAAAAGGCATTGTTGAATTTAGTAAAACTTTCGAGAGACGGATTGGAGAAGTTGATGAAAGAGCAGAAGCTAGATGCAGTAATGACTCATGGAGCCGATTTCTCTACAGTTCTTGCAATCGGTGGATACCCTGGAATCAATGTTCCTGCTGGATATGATAGTAATGGTGTTCCTTTTGGCATTTGCTTTGGGGGATTAAAAGGCACAGAACCAAAGCTTATAGAGATTGCATACGGGTTCGAGCAAGCTACCAAGATCAGGAAGCCTCCTCCTCCAATCAAGCATTGAAAAGATTCTACAATAAAAACATGATTGATTGTTGAATGTAACATCAGTCTAGTGATGTGTTAAAAATAAGTAAACAAGTATTGATCATCATATAATTCCTAGCTCAAATGCAGCGAAAAATGAAGCTATGTCTATCCTTGTGACTCTTATTCGTATTCGAACAAAAGTGTTCCAGCTAGATTCAAGCTCAGTTTAATTACATAAACAAGTCATATATATGATCAAGCTATTTTTGTAAATTTTGATGATTTTTTATCCTTGTTTATTCTCTCAAAAGTCAAAACTATGAATTTAAATGTATGTTCGTTATTTGACCTGAACAATTCTATTTTCATGAGTCTTTAACAAGTAAATTTACAAGCTTTTTTATTTTATCGAAACCGAATTCGAACAGTTCATACAAAATGGAACAAGAAAAATTTGAACTTGAATTTGAATTTGAAATAATAACTATCTACCTTAAGACTCTCAACGATTTCGTGCTCGAGCAATCCAGGAAGGTTGAAACAGTGGACGAGCAAGCTGACTCCGCCGCCGACGGGAGTCTTCAGGCCGACATTTTTCTTCCAGATGGAGTCGAGCACACGCGCCGTGGACCTTATACTTCTCGAAGTGGTCGTACGCGCGTGTGCGCTCATCGCCTCCATCACCTGCTCCACCGCGTTCGTCACCAACAAAGAGCCAATTCCGTCGCCGGGCCGGGGAAATGTAGGTGATGGATCGGGTCTACTAGTATTATATTTATATTCGGATCTTTATTATATATGAAATTCCCAAATTAATGGGCACGTCACCATCTGACGTCGACACGTCAGCGGATTTATGCTGACGTGCTCGGACACCTCTGTAATGTCAGCAATTTTTTGTCATGTCATTACCAATCAGCTGACGTGCTCGGGTATATCAGCAATCCGAGCTGATGAATCCGGACACATCACAATACAACGTGGGGCACATCAGCAAATTTATGCTGACGTGACAGAACACAGCAGCAATATCAGTAATATTTTATTATATCATTACAAATCAGCTTATGTGTCTGAGCATGTCACCGTATGGCATGGACACGCCAGCGGATTGGTGCTGATATGATCGAACACATAAGCAATGTCAGCAATTTGTTGTTACGTCAGCACCTATCCGCTGACTGTACGGTCTCGTCAGCAATTGGGTACTGACGTGTCCATCTTCGTCAACAACAATTAACGTTATTGTTGTCCTTGTCGTACAAAAGACTTGGAACTGGAAAGGTGGGAACCCATCTTCGTTGACCAAACAAAACCAGAACCAATTAACTTAAAACGATGATGATGATGATCAATCGACAAACTTGTGGAGTCGCCATCATCGCCATCGCCATCGCCGCCGCAATCCAATCATTCAACCCAGTAATCAAGGGCGGAGAGGATTTCACTTTCCTTGAAGCAACCATAGACGAGATTCAGGCAGCATTTGCAGAAAACAAGTTGACATCGAGACAGCTAGTGGAATTCTACATTACCCAGATAGAGAACTTGAATCCTCGACTTAAAAGCGTGTTGGAAGTGAACCCAGATGCGAGAAATCAAGCGGACGAGGCTGATTTGGCGAGGAAGCGAAGAAGCCGAGATGATCAGGGCCGTCGATCTTTGGGGAAGTTGCATGGAGTTCCGGTGCTGCTTAAGGACACTATAGCGACCAAAGACAAGCTGAACACGACTGCCGGGTCTTATGCTCTGGTGGGTTCAGTGGTGGGTCGTGACGCGACTGTTGTGGAGAGGTTGAGAGATGCTGGGGCTGTGATTTGGGGAAAGCTAGTCTCACTGAGTGGTACTCGTTTCGATCTCTTGGAAAAATCCCAAATGGGTGGTGTGCTAGAGGTGGACAAGCCCAGGTCAGCTCTCTCTACTTTTATTCGGTTTCCATATATATATATATATATATATATATATATATATATATAAGGAGTCCAAATTCACCGTATTCAACTGTGTGTAATGTGTATATAATGTTAATGCTCCAAATCGTTAATCAGGAATTGATGATTTTGCATAGAATTCAACATGTTAGGCTATAGTTCTTTGGATAAAGATGAGATTTTTCATGTATGTATGTTTGTATATAACATTGCTGCAGAATCCTTACCTTCCATCAGGAGATCCATGTGGTTCAAGCAGTGGATCGGCTATTTCTGTTGCTGCGAATATGGTTGCAGTTTCACTCGGTTCTGAAACTCATGGCTCCATCCTCTGTCCAGCAGATCATAACTCTGTTGTTGGATTCAAACCAACTGTTGGACTGACCAGCCGGGCTGGTGTCATTCCAGTTTTGCCTATCCACGACACCATCGGGTGAGATTTTGTATATTTTATAAAAAAGGCCTTCAATATACCTACTACTGTAATCTATAAAAGAGTGAAATTGGGGTTGCATTACACATCTATAGTTATGAACTAATGTTAAATTCTCATCATGATCAAATCACAGACCTATTAGCAGGACAGTATCTGATGCAGTTTATTTGCTTGATCTGATTGTTGGATTTGACCCAAGAGATTATGAGGCAACAAGTGAAGCAGCCAAGTTCATACCTGTTGGTGGCTATAAGCAATTCCTCAACCGAGATGGGCTTAAGGGGAAAAGACTAGGTGTTGTTCGAAATCTCTTCAACTCTCGAAATGTGTCTACTATGATTCCAGCTTTTGAGCATCATCTTAACACACTGAGGTATAAAAAAAATAAAAAATAGATTATCTATATATATATTTCTTTTAAGGCATCACTTATATATATATATTGTGTTTTCATTTTGAAAATCGAAAGGAAAAGTGGTGCAACTATAGTGGACAATCTAGAAATATCGAACGTTGATGTTATTTCCAATCCTTCTAAAAATGGTGAACTAACAGCAATGCTGGCTGGGTTCAAGACCTCTGTGAATGATTACTTGAAAGATCTTGTTTCTTCTCCGGTGAGGTCGCTGGCTGATATTATCGCCTTCAATCAGAAGAATTCTGTCTTGGTAAGCATGTGATTTCGACTAGCTTGGTGTTTCAGTTGTCATATAAATTACTAGTACTGGAAAATCAATGCACTTTTAGTTAAATATCCGTTGGCTTGTTTGATGTAGGAGAATATTAAAGAGTATGGTCAGGACACCTTTATATCTTCAGAGAAGACAAGTGGGTTTGGAGAGAAAGAGAGAAAGGCAGTCGAGTTGATGGAGAAACTGTCGCGAGATGGAATTGAGAAACTGATGACAGAAAACAAACTGGACGCAACAGTGACACCGGGTACTCATTTCATTTCTGTTCTGGCAATTGGTGGCTACCCGGGGATTACTGTTCCAGCAGGGTATGACAGCAACGGGATGCCATTTGGTTTATGTTTTGGTGGCTTAAAGGGTACTGAACCGAAGCTAATTGAAGTAGCTTATGCTTTTGAACAAGCTACTCTGGTGAGGAAGCAGCCTCCTCTCTCCAAATCAATTGGATTTACAGAAGAAAATCTTTTTCAAAGTATATGATGATGCCTTTGGTGTTATTGCATACCTGTATCGTTATCGCTCTCTCCAAAAACTAGGAAATTTTGTAAATCAGAGCAGTGTTGTAAATTGTAACCACATCAACTGACTCCCACTTGTAAATGCCATTCGATATTGTAAACTCATCATCTTACGTTTTGTTTATTGACATTGATGAAATTCTTATGACAATTCTGATTTCTGAGATCTTCATTTGTCTATAAATTGTAGGTACCAGATTACAGGACCATTAGATTTTTACACACAATTGATATCAGCTTTTGTCTTTTCCCCTCTAGAAAAATGAGATAGGTTGTTTTCGTTGTAAGTCATGGACTCGGATCAAGATTCTTTGCTGATTTGATCTTTATCCTGACCTTAATAGATACATCTATAATCGGTGGCTGAAATTAATTTTTTTAGTTTTTTTTACTTTCACCGGCTTTAAATACAGTGTATTATCTTTAAGTTTCTGAGGTCAGGACAAAGTTTAACACAGTAGAGGATCTGAATTAGATCGACTCATGGTTCACATGCTCGAATAAATGCAGATAGCTGCCCTACTGAGCATGACTTTACATGAAGAGCCTCCCCACACAATTACTCAACTATGGCTACCAAATTTTCACCACCGAGTAATTCTCTCTTCTCAATGCTGCGCTTCTGGTGCTTCAAGCAGCATTATCATCCGTGTCATCCGCTGATACAAGTCCTGCATTGTCAATAAGAGAAGCAACCGTAGCTGATCTCCAACTCGCGTTCAAGAAAAATCAACTCACATCAAGGCAAGTTGTTGAGTTCTACCTTGGAGAAATCGGCAGACTCAACCCAATCCTCAGAGGGGTCATAGAGGTGAACCCTGATGCACTACATCTAGCTGATAAGGCTGATCAAGAGTGTAAAGCGAAAGCACCGAGTTCACTACTGCTTGGTTTGCATAAGGACAACATAGCCACCAAAGATAAAATGAACACAACAGCTGGATCATTCGCTCTTTTAGGCTCGATCGTGCCAAGGAATGCATTTGTGGTCACCAAGTTGATCAATGCATTTGAAGCGAGTGGGCTCATTTCAGAGGTGATGCACCTAAGGGTTTGTGTGCTAGAACTGGGCAAGGAAAGGTTACATGTAACTCTCATAATCGTCTCATTGTATTATTACATGTCTCTATACTTTGCTTATCGTTATGATGTTGATAATTTGATTGCAGAATCCTTATGTTCTACTGGCAGATCCTTGTGGGTCTAGCAGTGGATCGGCAATATCAGTAGCAGCAAATATGGCAGCAGTGTCACTAGGGACTGAGACTGATGGTTCCATTTTATGTCCATCTAGTTACAACTCAGGTGTCGGAATCAAACCAACCGTAGGTCTCAATCACCAGCTGAGATGGTGTCATCCCAGTTGCTCCTAGACAGGACACTGTTGGGTAACTGATGTTCAATTTAATAATTTACCGATTCTAAATTAAATGGATGGAAACAGGCCTATTTGCAGGACAGTAGTGGACGCTGTTTACGTTCTTGATACCATTGGAGGCTTTGATAGTAATGATGAAGCAACCAGAGAAGCATCAAAGTATATCCCACTTGGTGGCTACAAACAATTTCTTAAGCCTTGTTGACTCAATAAGAAGAGATTGGGGATAGTGAGGAATCATCCATTTTTTGATAAAGAATCTGAAGTTAGTCAAGCTTTCGAGCTCCATGTCCAGACCGTAAGGTATTCAACACAACCTGTTTCAACATGATCATGAACACATTACTTTTTATCTTATTTTTTTATATATAAATTGTAAATTAAGACAAGAAGGTGCAATTGTGGTGGACAATCTGAAATAGCCAACATAGATGATATCATGAATTCCACTGCAAGTGTTGAATTTTTAGCAAATGCAGCTGAATTCAAACTCTCCTTGAATGCAAATCTTAAAGGACTTGTGGCTTCTACAGTCAGGTCCTTGGCAGATGTTATAGATTTCAACAATAAATTCTCAAAATTGGTAAGTATTTTGAGTTCTCATATTCTCACACATGTTTGGAGTTCATACTTGATTGTGATCTATATGAAAAACTAGTGAAAGAGGCATTCTTAAATCTAGAAAAACTTTCGAGAGATGAATTTGAGAAGTTGATGAGGGAGAACAAGCTAGACGCAGTGGTGAGTCCTGGTTATGATTTCACTACTGTTCTTGCAATTGGCGGATGCCCTGGAATTAGTGTCCCTGCCGGATATGATAGTAAGGGTGTTCCTTTTGGCATTTGCTTTGGAGGATTGAGAGGCACAGAGCCAAAGCTTATAGAGATTGCATATGCCTTTGAGCAGGCTACCAAGATCAGTAAGCCTCCTTCATTTCTAAGCATTGAAGCTTTACGATAAGAATGATCGATTGTTGCCTACTGACTACTCTAAAAATAAGTAATGGGATGCCATTTGGTCTGTGTTTTGGAGGATTAAAGGGTACTGAACCGAAGCTAATTCAGATTGCTTATGCTTCTGTTTATGGACATTGATATTATTTCTTATAATACGTGTCTGTCCACTTATAACATGTCACGTGATATGAATATCATATGTGATTGGATATGTGTACTTTTCTTGTTTGAGTTCCACGTGGATGACTTTGAACAAGTCAACGGTCAACCCAAGAAAGGAAGGGGCTGGGTACAGCCTTCTAAATTCTATGAAGAACTTTCTTTCCAAGTTTATTCTGTCCACAAGTTGTGCACATACACTTACCATGTGCTTAAAGGGAAACACTTTGACAGTCTAATTGTTTTTTGTATTTTGAGAAGATTCCAAAAATGAAAACAACACCTATCTATTAATTTCTGTGCATTTCCTCTTGTTGAAAACTGAGTCCAGCTATGGCTACCAATTCTTCACCACCGAGTGTTTATCTCTTCTCATCGCTGTTTCTGATACTTCTAGCAATATTATCATCTGGGTCACTGACCATTTCAAGCCATGGATTCTCGATAAGAGAAGCAACCGTAGCTGAACTCCAGCTTGCTTTCAAGCAAAACAAGCTCACTTCAAGGCAACTTGTTGAGTTCTACCTTGGAGAAATCCAGAGACTCAATCCAATCCTCAGAGGGGTCATAGAGGTGAACCCAGATGCACTACGTTTAGCTGATAAGGCTGATATAGAGCGAAAAGTGAAAGCACCAAGGTCACTGCATGGTTTACATGGAATTCCAGTCCTGGTCAAGGACAACATAGCTACCAAAGATAATAAAATGAACACAACAGCTGGATCACTCGCTCTTTTAGGCTCGATCGTTCCAAGGAATGCATTTGTTGTCACCAAGTTGATCAATGCTGGAGCTATAATTCTCGGAAAGGCTAGCATGAGCGAGTGGGCTCATTTAAGAGGTGCTGCTCCAAGTGGATGGTGTGCTAGAAGTGGCCAAGGAAAGGTTTGTGTAGAATCACGTTTTTATGTTATATATATGCAACTCATAATCGATCTCATATCATGTTTTTATGCATTTGTTTTGTGTAGAATCATGTTTTTATGTTATATATATGCAGAATCCTTATGTTCTGTCAGCAGACCCTTGTGGATCGAGCAGTGGATCAGCAATATCAGTAGCAGCAAATATGGCAGCAGTAACACTTGGAACTGAGACTGATGGCTCCATTTTATGTCCATCTAGTTACAACTCAGTTGTCGGAATCAAACCAACCGTTGGTCTCACCAGCCGAGATGGTGTCATTCCAATCGTTCCTAAACAGGACACTGTTGGGTAAGTGTTGTCGAATTCAAATACATTTTGCTTTCTAAACTACACAAATAATTGAACAAGTTTGCAATTCTACAACCATTTTAATCAATTGAGGAACTCTTTTCCTTGTCGGATCATGTAAACAGGCCTATGTGTAGGACTGTGGCAGATGCTGTTTATGTTCTTGATGAAATTGTAGGCTTTGATCGTAACGATGCAGCCACCAGAGAAGCATCAAAATACATCCCACTTGGTGGCTACAAACAATTTCTCAAGACTAATGGACTTAAAAAGAAGAGATTGGGGATAGTGAGGAATCCATTCGTCAATGGATCTGTAGTTACTAAAGTTTTCGAGCACCATATCCAGACAATGAGGTATGCAACACAAGTACACAACTAGTTTTTGAGTGATTGTTGTCAGCTTCAATCTAGTAATCATAATAACATGTCACGTTTTTATTATTAAGGCAACGAGGAGCGGTTGTGGTGGACAGTCTGAAAATAGCCAACATAGATGATATCCTGAATTTCAGTGCTAGTGGTGAATTGGTAACTCTTTTAGCTGAATTCAAAGTCTCCTTGAATTCATATCTAAAAGGACTTGTGGCTTCTCCAGTCAGGTCCTTGGCAGATGTTATAGCTTTCAACAATAAATTCTCAAAATTGGTAAGTATTTTCAATTTTGAGTTCTCATAATCTCACACATGTATGGAGTTCATACATGATCATGATCTATATCAATGGTTATGCAGGAAAAGATCAAGGAATATGGCCAAATTATTTTCGAAGCTGCCCAGGCAACAAAAGGAATTGATAGTGGTGTGCAAGAGGCATATTCAAATCTAGCAAGACTTTCGAAAGACGGATTGGAGAAGTTGATGAGGGAGAACAAGCTAGATGCAGTGGTGACTCCTGGAGACAATTTCGCTACAGTTCTTGCAATCGGCGGATACCCTGGCATCAATGTCCCTGCTGGATATGATAGTAATGGTGTTCCTTTTGGCATTTGCTTTGGGGGATTAAAGGGCACAGAGCCAAAGCTTATAGAGATTGCATACGGGTTCGAGCAGACTACCAAGATCAGGAAGCCTCCTTCATTCAAGCATTGAAGCTTTTTTACAATCGATGGTTGATTGCTGCATACTCTATTGCAACCTCGCTGAGGTGCTAAAATAAGTATATCAATTTTGCTGCATACTCTATTTCCTTGATCAAATGCAGTAAAAATGAAAAATTTCTATGGCTGCATACTCTATTTTTGCCATTCAGTCTATGTTTCAGAGGATTAAAGGGTACTGAACTGAAGCTAATTGAGATTGCTTATGCTTTTGAACAAGCTATAGTCAATATCTGTAACATTCTATCTTATTATAAACTAGAAAATCTGTAATTCATAATAGTGTATTAGTTTTAAACAAGACATGATCAACTAACATAGAATAAATGTGGCAACTACCTAGTTCTAGATTTGTGGTGTCATTCCTGTTGTAAATTCACCATTACTTCTGTTTATAGATATTGATATTATTACTTCTAGTCATCGGGGGGTGAGTCTGTCCATTCATAGCATATCACGTGATATGAACATTATACGTGAATGAAAGGGCTATGTCCATGCCCTGTGCAACTCTTTGTGGTCATCCCACCCATGTTTTTCTTAGTTACAAGCCAACTAGATTTTTCCCCCACAATTCATGATCTGTTGATCTCAAATATGCATAAAATCCACTAAATATCTCAACAAATTTGAACTGAATATTCAAGGCCTAGCCTTTTTTATACAATAAAACCTTTTTTATACTATCTACAGTGCGGCATATCAAACCGTAAATCAACATTTTGAAGGGAAGATTTATGCAATAAAATAAAAAGTTGTATATGCATACAATTACGGTCATTATCGGTTGGGTATGGGCACCTGGCCCCAACCGAGTTTCAGGTATAGCTCGGGTCGGGTGTATCACTCCGTTCCAAATGGATTTGCGTTTTCAGAGGAAATTGGAACCGTTCGGGTTAGGCCGTTACGGGTCGGGTATGGGCATCTCGTCCCAACCGAGTTTTTTAGGTACGGGGCATGCTGATGTGGCCCCGATCAGAGCCATGCTAAAGTTTTTGGTATGAGGTATGCTGAGATAGTGAGATCTATTGCCATTCTAAAGTCAAAGTGAGAGTCTTTCCATTCTTTTCATTGCTCAACAACAACTATGGCTACTACCAATTCTTCACAACTATCACTGTTTCTGATACTTCTAGCAATATTATCATCTGGGTCACTGACCATTTCGAGCCATGGATTCACAGTAGAAGAAGCAACAGTAGCAGAACTCCAACTAGCATTCAAGCAAAACCAACTCACATCAAGACAGCTTGTTGAGTTCTACCTTGGAGAAATCAGCAGACTCAATCCAGTCCTCAGAGGGGTCATAGAGGTGAACCCAGATGCACTTCATTTAGCTGATAAAGCTGACCGGGAGCGAAATGCAAAAGCACCAAGCTCACTACTTCCTGGTTTACATGGAATTCCAGTCCTGGTCAAGGACAACATCGCCACCAAAGATAATAAAATGAACACAACAGCTGGTTCATTCGCTCTTTTAGGCTCGATCGTGCCAAGGAATGCATTCGTGGTCACCAAATTGATCAATGCCGGAGCTATAATCCTTGGAAAGGCTAGCTTGAGTGAGTGGGCTAATTTCAGGGGACTTGCACCCAATGGATGGTGTGCTAGAAGTGAACAAGGAAAGGTTTGTGTAGAATCATGTTTTTTTTTTTTTTTTTTTTTTTTTTTAATGTTATATGTAGTTCGTAATCGATCTCATATTATGTAATGTGATTGCAGAATCCTTATGTTCTGTCAGCAGACACTTGTGGGTCGAGCAGCGGATCAGCTATATCAGTAGCAGCAAATATGGCAGCAGTGACACTTGGAACTGAGACTGATGGTTCCATTTTATGTCCATCTAGTTACAACTCAGTTGTCGGAATCAAACCAACTGTTGGTCTCACTAGCAGAGATGGTGTCATCCCAATCACTCCTAAACAGGACACTGTTGGGTAAGTGAATGTTGAACTGAATCTTATTACATTTTAGTAGATTTTATTTTTCAATGATTGAAAATTGACTAGACAATGAAATGAAATAGAGGGATTGTTTTGTTTTAATAGACTTATGATCTAAACATTAATTAACGGGAGGACTTGCGAATGTAAACAGGCCTATGTGCAGGACTGTGGCAGATGCTGTTTATGTTCTTGATGCTATTGTAGGCTTTGATCGTAATGATGAAGCCACCAGAGAAGCATCAAAATACATCCCACGTGGTGGCTACAAACAATTTCTCAAGCAATGTGGACTTAAAAGGAAGAGATTGGGGATAGTGAGGAATCCATTTGTCGTTGAAGGATCTGAAGTTGCTGAAGTTTTTGAGCACCATATACAGACAATGAGGTATGCAATGCAACACACACACACAACTAGTTTGTAAGCTTCAATCTAGTAATCATAATAACATGTCATGGTTTTTTATTTTTTTGTAAAATTTAGACAACGTGGAGCGATCGTGGTGGACAATCTAACAGTAGCCAACATAGATGATATCCTGGATGCCTCTGGTAGTGGTGAATTGGTGACATTTGAAGCTGAATTCAAACTCTCCTTGAATGCATATCTTAAAGGACTTGTGTCTTCTCCAGTGAGGTCCTTGGCAGATGTTATAGCTTTCAACAACAAATTCTCAAAATCGGTAAGTCTTTTGAGTTCTAGATTTACTCATACTCTCACACATGTTTGCAGTTCATACTTGATCATGATCTATATCGATGGTTATGCAGGAAAAGATCAAGGAATATGGTCAAATGCTTTTCGAAGCTTCCCAGGCAACAGAAGGAATTGATAGTGGTGTGCAAGAGGCATATTCAAATCTAGCAAGACTTTCGAAAGACGGATTGGAGAAGTTGATGAGGGAGAACAAGCTAGATGCAGTGGTGACTCCTGGAGCCAATTTCGCTACAGTTCTTGCAATCGGTGGATACCCTGGAATCAATGTCCCTGCTGGATATGATAGTAATGGTGTTCCTTTTGGCATTTGCTTTGGGGGATTAAAGGGTACAGAGCCAAAGCTTATAGAAATTGCATACGGGTTCGAACAGGCTACCAAGATCAGGAAGCCTCCTTCATTCAAGCCTTGAAGCTTTGGTTGCTGCATACTCTATTGCAATTTGCACCCTTGTTGAATTAAAATTTGTCTAAAGAGACTCCAATCTACTGCTGTTTTTCTAAAGTTGAAGATGTTCAATGTTGCTGTTTTGATTAGATGAAAGCTTCTGCTGGAAAGCTTGCTACTGTGTATGTTTCTGTTTTGTATTTTTTTGTTATGGTCTATGTGTAATGCTCGGTTCTGATTGAAGTGGATTTTAGTTACTTTTCAATGGTCTGAGATGTATTAGTTTAGTTAAGTTACAACTAAGTTCTATGATTGGTGGTGTTAGGTGAGATTTGGTGGTTTATACGCTGTCAAGTATGGGCTGTTGTACTCATTGTTTTAGAGTTGTTCTACACCTTGTAACTGATGTATATATTGTCTCAAAAAGTAATCTGAGAGCTAAGTGCTTGTTGCTTCAAATGGTTTTATGTCTATGTAATTTTTATGATGTTTGTGGTATGTCGAGTGATTCTCTTCCTCTGGTTTCACCTGTGTGAAAATAGTAGAGTGATTCTCTTCCTCTAATCTTACGTGTGTGAAACTAATAGAGTGATTCTCTTCCTCTTACTTCATGTGTATGAAACTAGTTATGTTAGAATGTATTGCCTTATCAGATGTCCTGATGATTAAAAAAATTAACAACCCTCACTGTCACTGAGGTGCTAAAATAAGTATATCAAGTGTGTAACCATGTATTTCTTTGATCAAATGCAGTAAAAATGAAAAATTCTAAAACTATATGGAAATTGATTCTTATTCGAATTCTGAGGCTGTTGATTCGATTTGGAAGGAACTGGTCTAAAAGAGTTCAATTAGGCTGTTTGTTTATGTATTTTTCCTGCAAACATGATCAAGATTTTGGCTTATGAGCATGTGCATGCCAGACAAGTAGAGAGAGCCAATAAAATGAAGAATCTGCTGGAAATTGAAAAGCCCTTTCAAACAAACTTACTGGAATTGGACGGCATAGGCCTTGAACTGGTCATAAACTGAATGAATAAACTATGACAATGTCACATCCACGTTGCTAGCTAGCGAGTGATCGAGGTCCAGGGCTTGTATATAAGTATCGATACTGCCAAGCTATCTATCTATATAAATATTGCCTTGGTTTTTTGATTCATTCAGTATATTTTCTATTACAATATTAGTCATGAGTATCTATATTTCATTGCTTCTTCTGATTCTTCTAGCCATATCAACTCTGTCCATCTCCAGTTACGCATTCTCGATAAGAGAAGCAACCATACAAGATCTCAAACTTGCTTTCAAGCAAAATCAACTAACATCAAGGCAACTGGTTGAGTTCTATATTGGAGAAATCCATAGACTCAGTCCGGTTCTTAACGGGGTCATAGAGGTGAACCCAGATGCATTGTACCAAGCTGATAAGGCTGATTACGAGCGAAAGGCGAAGGCACCAAGATCACTGCTAGGTTTGCATGGTATTCCTATTCTTCTCAAGGACAACATTGCAACGAAGGATAAGCTGAACACCACAGCTGGCTCGTTTGCGCTGCTAGGCTCAGTAGTGCCTAGAGATGCTGGTGTGGTGATGAAGTTGAGGAAAGCTGGTGCCATTGTTTTGGGCAAAGCTAGCTTGAGTGAGTGGGCTGCTTTTAGATCCTTAAATGCTCCCAATGCTTTCAGTGCTAGAGGTGGCCAAGGAAGAGTAAGCTAAATTCAATCCCTTGATCAAATTCTACCTGATGAAAATCATTAGAACTTTTTTATTTTTATTTTATTTTTATTTTTTATTTTTATTATTATTATTTTTTATTTTTTATTTTTTTATTTTTTTATGTGTGTGTGTGTGCATATTCTGATTAAGAAACTTAGACATAGTATTTTGTGAAACTAGCTAGCTTAGCTTGTAAAATCTTGCTCACTCCGGGTGTGTGGAGGGTCTTACGGTCTTACCATCGAACCTAAAAGTTTAAGCTTGCAGTTAATAATCCAATAATAGTATTTAAGCAATCTAACACACCCCCTCACGTGCAAGACAACAGGCTTGTCACATGTGGCTCAAACCAAAACATACACACCAGGAGACTTGAACCAAGGACTTCTGGAACAACCTAGGCTCTGATACTATGTTTGTAATTGGATATAATGTTCTGATATTGTATGCAGAATCCTTATGTTCTGTCAGCAAATCCTTGTGGATCAAGTAGTGGATCTGCAATATCAGTAGCAGCAAACATGGTTGCAGTGTCTCTAGGAACTGAAACTGATGGCTCCATATTATGCCCTTCCAATTTCAACTCAGTAGTTGGAATCAAGCCAACAGTTGGTCTCACCAGCCGTGCCGGGGTCATCCCAGTATCTCCTAGACAGGACACAATCGGATAGGTGAACAGCACATTTGGATTCAATTTCAATCAAATTTGTTACACAATCTTGTAACTTTAACAAAAGGACTCTTCACTCTTGTTCTTGTACCCCCAGGCCAATCTGCAGGACTGTAGCGGATGCGGTTCATGTCCTTGATGCCATTGCAGGCTTTGATTACAATGATCCGGTGACTAAAGAAGCATCAAAATACATTCCATACGGCGGCTATGTACAATTTCTCAAGCCTTATGGACTCAAAGGGAAGAGATTGGGAATTGTTAGGAATCCATTCCTTAAATATGTCAAGGGATCTGCTCTAGCTCAATATGAGTACCATCTCCGGACACTAAGGTATTCAAACACACTTTTTCAAGCACACTACTTTCAATCTAACCAATTATTATGTATATTTTGATATCGATTTTGATCCCAATCCAGACAAGAAGGTGCAGTTTTGGTAGACCATCTAGAAATAGCCAACATTGATGTTATATTGAATGTTACTGTAAGTGGGGAAGCAGCAGCATTGCTTGCTGAGTTCAAACTGGCCCTGAATGCTTACCTCTATGAGCTAGTGGATTCCCCGGTGCGATCCTTGGCAGAAATTATAGCATTCAACAATAAATTCTCGGAATTGGTAAGTCTGATTACGAGCATTAACTAAACGTTCAACAAGAGGCAAAGCCAACTTCATCAAATCTGGAGGTTATGAGGATCAATTTGAAAATTTGATAAAATTTTAATAGAAAAATATAAATAACAAAAACAAGTAGGGTAAAATTTAAATAAAATGTTTAAAAAAGAATTTGGGCTTGTGGGGGGTCATGACCCCCTCAGATCATAATTATAAGGTGGCTTCGCTGCTGCTTACAACCAACCCAAAAGACTAAACGAGCCTTATTAAGCTCAGGATTTCGGTCCATTAAGCCTTGTTCCAAAACTAATTATGTTCATTTATTGGATGACTTCCAGGAAAAGATAGAAGAGTTTGGCCAAGACATCTTTCTTCTAGCACAAGCAACGAATGGAATTGGGAATACAGAGAAGGCAGCGTTGTTGAACTTGGCAAAACTTTCAAGAGAGGGGTTTGAGAAAGTGATGACGGAAAACATTCTAGATGCTCTGGTGACTCCCGGCGCCGGTATTGCTCCTGTTCTTGCAATCGGAGGATTTCCAGGAATTAGTGTCCCTGCTGGATTTAATAATCAAGGTGTTCCTTTTGGATTTTCTTTTGGTGGATTGAAGGGAACAGAGCCAAAGCTTATTGAGATTGCTTATGGTTTTGAACAAGCTACTATGATTAGAATGCCTCCTTCATTCAAGCCTTGAAGTTTTTTATATCCTTAAATATTGGTTTCGGTGAAAATATCTGAAATCGCCAATATCATGGATATTTGAGGGTATTTTTTTTATATTGGTCCCCTAAAATATTAAAAATATCGGAGATATTTCAGTTAACATATTGATATTTCCTTCCTTCTTTAACTTGTATGGTGTATGGTTATTAGAGCATTCCCAACCATGCTTTCTAAATTTTAGCTAAATTTAGGTATTTTAGCTAGCAACTTTTCATGAGATCACTTCAACCATCATTCCTATTACAACTGGTCATTAATATTTTAATATTTTTTAAATTAAAAATATAAATAATTTTATTTTGTTTTAAATTGTAAAAATAAGAGAGAGAATATCAATCAACTTAGAAAAAAAAAATAATAATAATAAGAGAGAGAAGATAGGGAGCTTGAAATGGCTCCCTACATTTGGAGAGCCTCTTGGTGGCTCTCTAAAATAGGGAAACCATTTAGGGAGCCCCTTTGAGTGCTCTAAAACCAAATTCACTTCCTATTTTAGCTAAAGACATGGTTTTGGGAGCTCCTTGGAGATGCGACTTTGAAATTAATTAGCAGGTGATTTTGATTGAACAAATGCTTATATATTTAGCATATCTTATATACAAGCAAATCGAAATTGATCTTTTATTGATTTGAGTTATTACTTAAACACATTTAACGTGCATAAAAATTCTACCTATGTCTGTTATTAATAATACTGATGTGTCACCATATGTATTTTACAAACCTATGTGGGGAGTTTTCTCCTTGTTTGTAGGAGTAGTTATTCGGGCCACTCATGTATTGTTTTATCGTGGCAGGTTTCAACAGTCCTATTACAATAGTTGTAACTTGTAATATTTCAAATACTACTAATAATAATAATAATACTGATGTGTCACCAGATCGTCCGTTTTTATAATGTCTGTTATTAATAATACTAATGTGTCACGAGATCGTCTGTTTTTATAATATTGATGTGTCACATGCAGGATCCTTAAGCATAAGCCCACTCCCCAGGATTACGTTAAGCTTGACAATTACTTGCTTGGATTAATAATACCAAAAGATGTTGGATTTTTTTCAAACTCTATGGCAAAAACATAATTAAGTATTTCATTAACTCTATATAGACTTTTGCTGATATCAAATCCACCGTTTTATATGTAAACAAAAATCATAATAAATAAAATTCTATATAGACCTGATTATTGCCAATCAAATAATGGTTGTTTATTAATCAGGAATCCTTCTTAAGAAAAGGAATTAAGTTACTGATTTTTGAATTCATGTATTTGATTCCCCCACTCACCCTGGGAATCAAGTTCCCTTTCATGATTGAAAGTGAACTATTGATGCAGCAGCAAGAGATTATGTGGATTTTGTGGCATTAGACTATTTGGAGGGGTGGGATCGGAAAAAGACCAAAGTTTAGGGTCGGGTGACGGAGTCGGAATGACGTGAGTTTTTGACAGTGGATGCGTTTCGGCGAGACCGTCAATAATCAACAGTTGTTGAGGCATACCCTTTTTTAGTCAAATTCCATCGTTTAGGGTCCGAAAAAGTCGTTTTTGCCGTTTTAGGAAAGTTTCATTTTTGCAATAAATTGAGATTCCCAAGTCCGAATTGACTTCCGTCAATTCCAGAGTGTTTAGGATTCTCAATAGTTTTAGTTTTTGGTTTAATCTCGTTTTTTCCTTTTTTGGTAATTTTTCCGTTTTTGAGTCGTTTTCGTGTTCTGCAAGGAATACGATTAGGTTTAGGATTTGTTTGCTTTAAATAATGATGTAAGCCGAATGGCCGATCAGTTTTTGCTTTTTTAATATAAATTTAAAGTTTCTCTAATCTTTCCAATTTCGGTATTCTTTGTGAATCAACGAACTTGAAGCCTGAATTTCCGATATTCGTGCGCGAATCAACGGAACTTTAGTAGGTCGTTTTCGATTTGTATTTTGCAGGTTTTTCTCGACAGAGCTTCCGCTACATCAACTATTGACTTTGCTTTGAATTTATTTTGAACCACCCAAAAAAAAAAAAAAAAAAAAAAAAAAAAAAAAAAAAAAAAAACTGTGAACTGCCATGAAATCATATTGTTTTTGCTTTTAATTTTTTTTTTCTTTAAAAAAACTTATTTATTTATTTATTAGCTATACTCAGACATCTCCCATATGTGTATATACAACTATTTTTTGTATACAAGGGTATTTTTATAATCAACTTTATATAAATTTGATTCAAGAGATTTTCTCCTTATAATCCAATTTTTATCTGTTCACACACCTTTTCTAAATATACTTCATCCTAAAACTTAAATTTTAAAATTTTCTAAGAACACTTCATTTTGTTCCAAAATTATCCTTTTTATCTTACACTCTTTTATTTATTTTTATTTTTTATTTTTAACCACTTAATCATAAAAACTTAATTTCTTAAAAAAAAATAATAAAAAAAATCATTTTGTTTCAATTACAAAAGCTGGTGTTTTGTTTTTTTTTTTTTTTTTTTTTTTTTGTTTGTGGTTGGTTTTAATGTTACTTTTTTTAAAAAAAAAAAACGGTTTTAATGTTACTGTTATTTTAGTCCTTTGATGTCATTTAAATTTAAGTTATTAATCTAGTGATACTCTCAAAATTCAACATGAAAATAATATTATTATAGAACGTTCAAGTCACTCTATAATGATATATAGCTCACTATTTAGCTATACTCTCATGGTTTGGACTTGATCTTAAGTTTAGGGATTTACATATGAGCAGCTCTCTGTCAAGATGATCATTCTGGTTAAATGTCACTAGGGATCAATTAAAAAACCAGTGCTTTTGACAATAATTCCCAGTTTAATTATTCAAAAAAATTATCTATTAATGGAGTAGGTGAAAACAAATATTAAATATATAATATGGTACTATGGTAGCCCATTTATTTGGCATTAGTTGTATATAGCCAACCCCAACCAAATACTTTAAATTCTTTGCTTTGATTAGGTGAAACCTGTAATTTATAGATTTTTCTTCAAAGAATGTCAAGATTTTGAGAGAATTGTTTAGGTGACCTGCATTACCATTTTGACGATCTTAACACCATTGACTAATAGCATATGAATAAGGTTCTGAAAATCCAATAATGTCTCATTGTATCATGGCCATTTAAATTTATGCGGGCAAATTTTTAATGAACGAACGTAAACTGTTTTCATACATTCATCCCTTATTGGAATTTTAATAAAGCCACTTGATGTCCATAAGGTAAGTGTCCGCGGTGGAGGGGTTGAGTATCGAATATGTTTTACAAGTATATGTGGAGAGCTTTTTCCCCTAGTATTATGGGAGTAGATATCGAAGCGCGTGTGGTAGTTCATTTCGCTCGATTTTATTTTTTATTTTTTTGTCAACTCAATAGTGGTTAATTAAACCTACTTCGAATCGAATCTTCCACATGTGACTTTGCACTTTATATAACATATAATAATAGTTTGCAAAGTCACTTCACTTTAATTTCCTCTATAAAGTTACAATATTCATGTGCTTTCAAAATCATTCAAAACGCTAACTAGCTTCTCTTGTTTAATCTCCATGGAAGAGTTTAGTAAAGTTATGTTTCTGATCATGATCAGCCTAGCAGCCATTTCAGGAGCTCAAAGCTTCAATGTAGATGGTTGGGCCAATACCAGGCCTGTAGCTGAAAAACAAACAGTGACCAACCTCCAATTCTACTTCCATGACATACTTAGTGGCAAGAGCCCTAGTGCAGTCAGGGTGGCTCAGGCTGCTGAGACGACCGACAAGTCCCCGACCCTTTTTGGGATGGTGATGATGGCAGACGATCCACTGACCGAAACCCCGGATCCCAAATCGAAGCTTGTGGGCCGAGCACAGGGGCTTTATGGGTCAGCTAGTCAGGCTGAACTAGGTCTGATCATGGTCTTCAACTTTGGCTTCACTGATGGTATGTACAAAGGTAGCTCCATCAGCATCCTTGGCTTGAATTCAGCAATGAATCAGGTCCGGGAGATGTCGATAGTAGGCGGAACCGGCATTTTCCGACTGGCACGGGGCTATGCATTAGCTCATACACATTGGTTTGATCCTGCCTCTGGTGATGCTATAGTTGGCTACAATGTTACAATTGTTCACTAGGACATACATGAACATGATAGAACATTTGTTTACATAAACAAATGTTTTTTTTAGTTTGGTTGGATTTAAATAAGATTTTTGTTAAGTACTCTACGGCTTATAATGTCATTTTGGCTTCTTTTTTTAAAAATAATTTATATATTACAATAATTCGGGGCTTTGGTCTTTGGGGGAGAGGGAGAGACTTGAACCCACAACCCTGTTGTATAGGTGTGAGGGACATATCATCGGACCAACCTTATCTTGTTGTCATTTTGGCTTTATATATATTAAAATTATCAAGTTTGGGAATCTCATACGCTTTTTCATGTGGATCCTACCAAGATCAGGAAGCCTTCTTCATTTCTAAGCATTGAAGCTTTACGATAAGAATGATCGATTGCTGCCTATTGACTACTCTAAAAATAAGTAATGGGATGTCATTTGGTACTGAACCGAAGCTAATTCAACTTGCTTATGCTTCTGTTTATGATATGTGCATTATTGACCCACTACCCATTATCCTTTACATTATTGCATGCCACTCCTCATTGTTTCCTTTAATTTATGCATTAGTGGCCTTAGTGGCAGTGAGTGGCACCGTTGTTCATGGTTAGTGGAATAAGTTAGGTAAAGCTTTAGTGGCTTTTGTTATTGCCTTTGTTTTTGCACCACTCACATTAGTGGGTTGACTGTAACTTGGCTTATAAATAGCCAATGATTTAACAAGAATAGATATGGAAAATATATGACAATTTATCTCCCTTGTTATCTCAAATTTTCTTCGGTGGGCACACAACTTATAGCATATTTATAGCACAAGTGCCACCTCATCCACTTTTACATTATCAATCACAGCTGATTGTATGCACATAGCAAAAACTGATAATGTGACACTTGTGCTATAAGTTGTGTGCCCACTAAAGAAAAACTGCTTGTTATCTCCTCTGTTTTTTTTTTTTTTTTTTTTTTTTTCTGTATTTCAGTTCTTAAATACCCTTCTAAATTCTTCTTGTAATTTCCTTAACCGGAAAATACACATCAGTTTATGGACATTAGATTCTTACCCACAATTCGTGGTTGCATTTGCTTTCTCCCTCGTTAAAAACGGGAGGGCCAGATGGGTCTATTTTGTTCCAAGTCATTGTTCACATACTCAGAAAATAGTTGCCTCACTGATCATGATCTTTGGTCACTTGTGATGAGACAAGCACAAGCACTTAGTCTCCCTTTTCATTAATCCAAACCAGAAAGAAATATTTCTATCCTCCTTTATTGCTTTGTCAATGTAATGCATGATCTAGTGACCTTAAATATGCACAAAATCCACTGAACATCTCAACAAGTTTGAACTGAAGCTGATAATTAAACACAGTTTAACTTTCCTAGCTAGCAGGTTCAAAAAATTAAGAAAATGGGTTGTGTTGTGCCATTCTTTGTCACATCGGCTTTTCACTAATGGTGGACCACAAGTTGTGCACTCAATGACTGTATAATATTTTTTGTATTTTGAGAAGATTCAAAAAATGAAACAACACCTATCTACTTGTTTCTGTGCATTTCCTCTTGTTGAAAACTGAGTCCAACTATGGCTACCAATTCTTCACCATTGAGTGTTCCAGCAGGGTATGACATCAACGGGATGCCATTTGGTTTATGTTTTGGTGGCTTAAAGGGTACTGAACCGAAGCTAATTGAAGTAGCTTATGCTTTTGAACAAGCTACTCTGGTGAGGAAGCAGCCTCCTCTCTCCAAATCAATTGGATTTACACTAGAAAATCTCTGTCAAAGTAGATGATGCATTGATGCCTAATGCCTTAGGTGTTATTGCATAAAATTCCTGTATCGTTCCTTCCAAAAACTATGAAATTTTGTAAACTCATGGTTCACATGAGCGAATAAATGCAGATAGCTGCCCCACTGAACATGACTTTACATGAAGAGCCTCCCCACACAATTACTCAACTATGGCTACCAAATTTTCACCACTGAGTAATTCACTCTTCTCATTGCTGCTTCTGGTGCTTCAAACAACATTATCATCCGGGTCATCCGCCGTTACAAGTCCTACATTGTCGATAAGAGAAGCAACCGTAGCTGATCTCCAACTCGCATTCAAGAAAAACCAACTCACATCAAGACAAGTTGTTGAGTTCTACCTTGGAGAAATCAGCAGACTCAACCCAATCCTCAGAGGGGTCATAGAGGTGAACCCTGATGAACTACATCTAGCTGATAAGGCTGACCAAGAGCGTAAAGCGAAAGCACCAAGTTCATTACTGCTTGGTTTGCATGGAATTCCAATTCTGGTCAAGGACAACATAGCCACCAAAGATAAAATGAACACAACATCAGGTTCATTCGCTCTTTTAGGCTTGATCGTGCCAAGGAATGCATTTGTGGTCACCAAGTTGATCAATGCTGGAGCTATAATTCTTGGAAAGGCTAGCATGAGCGAGTGGGCTCATTTCAGAGGTGATGCACCTAATGGTTGGTGTGCTAGAACTGGCCAAGGAAAGGATACATGTAACTCTCATAATTGTCTCATTGTATTATTACATGTCTCTATACTTTGCTTATCGTTATGATGTTAATTTTATTGCGCACAGAATCCTTATGATATGTGGGCAGATCCTTGTGGGTCGAGCAGTGGATCAGCAGCAAATATGGCAGCAGTGTCACTAGGGACTGAGACTGATGGTTCCATTTTATGTCCATCTTGTTACAACTCAGTTGTCAGAATCAAACCAACCGTAGTAGGTCTCACCAGCTGAGATGGTGTCATCCTAGTTTCTCCTAGACAGGACACTGTTGGGTAACTGATGTTCAATTTAACCATTCTAGTATTTAATAATTTACAGATTCTAAATTAATTGGATGGAAACAGGCCTATTTGAAGGACAGTAGCGGATGCTGTTTACGTTCTTCATGCCATTGGAGGCTTTAATCGTAATGATGAAGCAACCACTTGGTGGCTACAAACAATTTCTTAAGCCTTGTGGACTCAATAAGAAGAGATTGGGGAAAGTGAGGAATCATCCATTTTTCGATATAGAATCTGAAGTTAGTCAAGCTTTTGAGCTCCATATCCAGACCGTAAGGTATTCAACACAACCTGTTTCAACATGATCATGAACACATTACTTTTTATCTTATTTTTTATATATAAATTGTAAATTAAGACAAGAAGGTGCAATTGTGGTGGACAATCTGAAAATAGCCAACATAGATGATATCATGAATTCCACTGCAAGTGTTGAATTTTTGGCAAATGCAGCTGAATTCAAACTCTCCTTGAATGCATATCTTAAAGGACTTGTGGCTTCTCCGGTCAGGTCCTTGGCAGATGTTATAGATTTCAAATTCTCAAAATTGGTAAGTATTTTGAGTTCTCATAGTCTCACACATGTTTGGAGTTCATACTTGATTGTGATCTATATCAATGGTTATGCAGGAAAAGACCACCGAATATGGCCAATTTCTTTTCGAAACAGCCCAGGCCACAGAAGGAATTGATAGTGATGTGATAGACGCATTATTAAATTTAGAAAAACTTTCGAGAGATGGATTCGAGAAGTTGATGAGGGAGAACAAGCTAGATGCTGTGGTGACTCCTGGTTACGATTTCACTACAGTTCTTGCAATTGGCGGATAACCTGGAATTAGTGTCCCTGCTGGATATGATAGTAAGGGTGTTCCTTTAGGCATTTGCTTCGGAGGATTGAGAAGCGCAAAGCCAAAGCTTATAGAGATTGCATATGCCCTTTGGGCAGGCTACCAAGGTCAGGAAGCCTCCTTCATTTCTAAGCATTGAAGCTTTATGATAAGAATAATCGATTTCTGCATACTGACTACTCTAAAAATAAGTAATGGGATGACATTTGGTCTATGTTTCAGAGGATTAAAGGTTATTAAACTGAAGCTAATTTAGATGTCTTATGCTTCTGTTTTTATGGACATTGATATTGTTTCTTATAATCTATGTCTTTCCACTTATAGCATGTCACGTGATATGAACATCATATGTGATGGATGTGTACTATGTCCATGCCTTGTGCAACTCTTTGCTGTTACAAGCCCACTAGATTTTTACCCACAATTTGTAGCTGCATTTGCTTTCTCCCTCGTTAAAAACGAGAGGGCCAGATGGGTCTATTTTGTTCCAAATCATTGTTCACATACTCAGAAAATAGATGCCCCACTGATCATGATCTTTGGTCACTTGTGAAGAGATAAGCACAAGCCCTTAATTAGTCTCTCTTTTCAATAATCCAAACCAGAAAGAAAATTTTCTATCCTCCCCTATCGCTTTGTCAATGAAATGCATGATCTAGTGACCTCAAATATGCACAAAATCCACTAAACATCTCAACAAGTTTGAACTGAATTGAAGCTGATTATTAAACACAGTTTAACTTTCCTAGTAGCAGCTTCAACAAAGTAAGAAAATGGGTTGTGTTGTGCACTTGTGCCATTCTTTGTCACATCATCTTTTCAGTAATGGCACAACACAAGTGCACTTGAGTGTATTTTGAGAAGATTTCAAAAATGAAACAACACCTATCTATTTATTTATGTGCATTTCCTCTTGTTGAAAACTGAGTCCAACTATGGCTACCAATTCTTCACCATTGAGTGTTTCTCTTTTGTCATCGCTGCTTCTGATACTTCTAGCAATATTAACATCCGCGTCACTGACAATTCCAAGCCATGGATTCTCGATAAGAGAAGCAACCGTGGCTGAGCTCCAGCTCGCTTTCAAGCAAAACAGGCTCACTTCAAGAAAACTTGTTGAGTTCTACCTTGGAGAAATCCACAGACTCAATCCAGTCCTCAGAGGAGCCATAGAGGTGAACCCAGATGCACTACGTTTAGCTGATAAGGCTGATATAGAGCGAAAAGTGAAAGCACCAAGGTCACTGCATGGTTTACATGGAATTCCAGTCCTGGTCAAGGACAACATAGCCACCAAAGATAATAAAATGAACACAACAGCTGGATCATTTGCTCTTCTAGGTTCGATCGTGCCAAGGAATGCATTTATTGTCACCAAGTTGATCAATGCTGGAGCTATAATCCTTGGAAAGGCTAGCTTGAGTGAGTGGGCTAATTTCAGGGGACTTGCACCCAATGGATGGTGTGCTAGAAGTGGCCAAGGAAAGGTTTGTGTAGAATCATATTTTTTGTTGTTGTTTTTTTGTTTATGTTATATGTAACTCATAATTGATCTCATATCATGTAATGAGATTGCAGAATCCTTATGTTCTGTCAGCAGACCCTTGTGGATCGAGCAGCGGATCAGCAATATCAGTAGCAGCAAATATGGCAGCAGTGACACTTGGAACTGAGACTGATGGCTCCATTTTATGTCCATCTAGTTACAACTCAGTTGTCGGAATCAAACCAACTGTAGGTCTCACCAGCAGAAATGGTGTCATTTCAATCTCTCCTAAACAGGACACTGTGGGGTAAATGATATCGAATCTAACAATATTTTGCTTTCTAAACTACAAAACAATTGAACAAGTTCGCAATTCTACAACCATTTTAATCAGTTGAGGACTCTTCATGTAAACAGGCCTATTTGCAGAACGGTGGCAGATGCTGTTTATGTTCTTGATGCAATTGTAGGCTTTGATCATAACGATGCAGCCACCAGAGAAGCATCAAAATACATCCCACATGGTGGCTACAAACAATTTCTCAAGCCTTATGGACTTAAAAAGAAGAGATTGGGGATAGTGAGGAACCCTTTCGTCGTTAATGGATCTGTAGTTACTAAAGTTTTCGAGCACCATATCCAGACAATGAGGTATGCAACACATGTACACAACTAGTTTTTGAGTGATTGTTGTCAGCTTCAATCTAGTTATCATAATAACATGTCATGTTTTTATTATTTAGACAACGAGGAGCGGTAGTGGTGGACAATCTGAAAATAGCCAACATAAATGATATCCTGAATTTCAGTGCTAGTGGTGAATTGGTAACTCTATTAGCTGAATTCAAGGTCTCCTTGAATTCATACCTAAAAGGACTTGTGGCTTCTCCAGTCGGGTCCTTGGCAGATGTTATAGCTTTCAACAATAAATTCTCAAAATTGGTAAGTATTTTCAATTTTGAGTTCTCATAGTCTCACACATGTATGGAGTTCATACATGATCATGATCTATATCAATGGTTATGCAGGAAAAGATCAAGGAATATGGCCAAATTATTTTCGAAGCTGCCCAGGCAACAAAAGGAATTGATAATGGTGTGCAAGAGGCATATTCAAATCTAGCAAGACTTTCGAAAGACGGATTGGAGAAGTTGATGAGGGAGAACAAGCTAGATGCAGTGGTGACTCCTAGAGCCAATTTTGCTACAGTTCTTGCAATCGACGGATACCCTGGAATCAATGTCCCTGCTGGATATGATAGTAATGGTGTTCCTTTTGGTATTTGCTTTGGGGGATTGAAGGGTACAGAGCCAAAGCTTATAGAGATTGCATACGGGTTCGAGCAGGCTACCAAGATCAGGAAGCCTCCTTCATTCAAGCCTTGAAGCTTTTTTACAATTGATGGTTTCTTGCTGCATACTCTATTGCAACCTCACTGAGGAGCTAAAATAAGTATATCAAGTTTGTAACCCTGTACTTCCTTGATCAAATGCAGTAGAAATGAAAAATTCTATGGCTGCATACTCTATTATTGCCATTCGGTCTATGTTTCAGAGGATTAAAGGGTACTGAACTGAAGCTAATTGAGATTGCTTATGCTTTTGAACAAGCTATAGACAATATCTGTAACATTTTGTCTTATCATAAACTAGAAAATCTGTAATTCATAATAGTGTATTAGTGTTAAATAAGACATGATCAACAACTGACAGAGAATATATGTGGCAACTACCCAGTTCTAGATTTGTGCTGTCATTCCATGTTGTAAATTTACCATTATTTCTGTTTATGGACATTGATATTATTACTTCTGTGCCTGTTCACTCATAGCATGTCACGTAGACCTGACGCTGGTTTCGATTCCGGTTCAGTTCCGGGTGAAGGGGAACCGGAACCGGAACTGGCCTTCGAAGGTTCTGGTTCGGCGGTTCTGAACCTTTTTTTTTTATTATTATTTTAAAAAAAAAAAAAAAACCAGATCAGATCAGTCATCAATCCAAGCTCATTGAGATCACATTCATGTGAATCTCTAGTCTCTGATTCTCGTTTCTCTCTCACAAATCTGAAATCACCCCCAAATCAACCCCAAATCACCCCCAATTCAACTCCAAATCAACCTTAAATCAACCCCAAACCACCTCCAAATCAACTTTCGTGAATTGAAGAAGAAGAAGTGATCGAAGAATAAGAAGAAGAAGAAGAAGAGAGAGAGAGAGATATCAGAAATAAGGGACTTAGGGATTTATAAAAAAAAAAATAAAAAATTATGTTGTAACTGCTGGTTCAAATCGAACCGGAACCGCCGGTTCTAGTCTGGTTCGAACCGGGCGGTTCCTTAAACATTGGAACCGGAATCGGAAAAACCGGTTCTGGTTCAGTTCGTTGGCTCGAACCGAACCGGCGTCGGGTCTAAATTGTAACGTGATATGAACATTATATGTGATTGAATGGGTGTACTATGTGACTATCTCGGACACATATTTGGAGTTCATAATCATGATCTATATCGATGGGTATGCAGGAAAAGATCGAGTAATATGGTCAAATGCATTTTGAAGCAGCCCAGGCAACAGAAGGAATTGATAGTGGTGTGCAAGAGGCATATTCAAATCTAGCAAGACTTTCGAAAGACGGATTGGAGAAGTTGATGAGGGAGAACAAGCTAGACGCAGTGGTGACTCCTGGAGCCAATTTCGCTACAGTTCTTGCAATCGGTGGATACCCTGGAATCAATGTCCCTGTTGGATATGATAGTAATGGTGTTCCTTTTTGCATTTGCTTTGGGGGATTAAAGGGTACAGAGCCAAAGCTTATAGAGATTGCATACGGGTTCGAACAGGCTACCAAGATCAGGAAGCCTCCTTCATTCAAGCCTAGAAGCTTTTTATAGTTGACGGTTGCTGCATACTCTATTGCAATTTGCACCCTCACTGTCACTGAGGTGCTAAAATAAGTATATCACATGTGTAATCATGTATATTAATTCCTTGATCAAATGCAGTAAAAATGAAAAATTCTAAAACTATATTGAAATTGATTCTTATTCGAATTCTGAGGCTGTTGATTCGATTTATAAGGAACTGGTCTAAATGAGTTCAATTAGGCTGTTTGTTTATGTATTTTTCCTGCAAACATGATCAAGATTTTGACTTATGAGCATGTGCTGCCAGAGAAGTAGAGAGCGCCAATAAAATAATCTGCTGGAAATTGAAAAGCCCTTTTAAACAAACTTACTGGAATTGGACGGCAGAGGCCTTGAACTGGTCATAAACCGAATGAATAAACAATGACAATGTCAGTTCCATGTTGCTAGCTAGCGTGTGATCGAGGTCCAGCCATCCAGGGCTTATAAATTTGGTGGGCAAAGTAGCATTATTGACATCCATATAAATTTGGTGGGTTACATCAAAATCTGAAGAAAAAGAAAGAAAACAAAAATCAAAATCATGAAAAGATTAAGGGCAATTCTCGGTTTGGCTTTGATCCTTTGCATCGCCACTGCAACAGCGCACAGTGAGTACTACTCCAAGACAAAGTCAGCTGTCCACATGAAGGAGAAGGTAACACATCTCCATTTCTTCCTCCATGACATTCTAAGTGGCAAAAACCCTAGTGCAGTGATGGTGGCCCATCCTAATCGGACATATGACAATTCACCGACACCGTTTGGCAGCCTATTCGCCATTGATGATCCCCTGAGGACAGGTCCCGAACCGACCTCAGAGGTCATTGGAAATGCTCAAGGCCTTTACTTATCATCGAATCAAGATATCAACCAATTTACCATAGTGTTGTACGCTGATTTTGCATTTACGACTGGAAAATTCAAGGGAAGCTCGTTTGGGGTGTTTTCGAGGAATCCGGTGGTGGAGCCCAACCGTGAGGTGGCGGTGGTCGGAGGGAGAGGTAAGTTTAGGCTGGCTAGAGGGTTTGCTAAGGTCACGACTGCTTACTTCAATGGTACCAACGGTGATGCCATTCTTGATTACAAGGTTACATTGTTTCATTACTAGATAATTAAATTGATGTAATAATGTTAATCAGTCAGAGAAGTGTTAGTTGTTATAATAAAGTGGGTGTTTCAGTTGCCAGGATTCACGCTCATCATGCAAGAGTGTTGTATGAGTGCTCCTACGATTGTTTCTGTTTCTTAGTGGTAGATTGTACAGCTCATTCGTATTGTTAGGCCTATTTATAGCCAACATTGGTTGAATGAGATTATGACGAAAAATATATGAATCTTCCTCTGTTGTTTCTCTTCTCTCTTCCCATAATCTCTATTTCTTTTCGGTCTCTTCTTTCTAAATTCTTCATGTAATTTCCTTAATTTTCCTTAATTGGAAAATTCAAAAAGACTTTTGAATTTGATCTTTGAATAATTATATCCTCTAATCTTGGGTTCGAAAATTTAATAGTACCCTTTAAAGTGAGTTTTAAGACTATCACCAAATTAATAACTTAAGTTTTAATAGTACTTTAAGTGTGGATTTGACAAAAATACCTTTAAAACACACTCATAGAAATAAGTAAAAATAAGTCTCGCGTTATTTTTTTCGAGACTTATCATAAGTACCTAACCACTTCAAAATTGACGGCTTTCTTTCTCTTGTTCACAGTTGTCATGTGTGAAATGTTGGGTACTTGGGTTATATGTTTTTAACTGACAGTATCAAATAACTTCCTAACACATTATCAATAAATTTTCATCCTTTAAGTACACTACAATTTATAATGTCATTTTGGCCTTTTATACGGTTTATTTATTTATTTGTTTATTTGAAAGGACCTTTTATACGGTTTATATATATATATATATATATATATATATATATATATATATTAGTATGTTCATGAATCGCACACATTTTTTTATATGGGATCCCAATTGACACTGATATAAAATGAAAAAAAATCTACATTTTATTACCGGTGCCAAATGAGATCTCGCACCAAAAAACATGCGAGATCTCTCGCTCAAATTACTTTTCACATCATTTGAAATGATTTTTTTGATAAACTTGTTGAGTTGTGTAACATTTATGTAAATCATAAGTTTTATAGCAGAAAGCTAGTTTCAAATGCTACAAGTGTATGTTTCAGGTTCGGTAGATTTACAAGTCAGAGGGTGTAAATGAGAGGTGTGATTGTCTCTTATATGGAAAAAGAGCCGTGTTAGTGTTAAGCTCACTAATATTTTAGTATATCGATCATTGATGATGTACCGTTGGACCATTTCCATTTATTATTATTTAAGGAATGGAATGAAAAGAAAAGGTGGTTGAGTGTCTAAGCGGAACTGGAATTGTTGAAGTTAAAAGTTGTATTCCAATTATTATTATTTTTTGCAAATTTATTTTAGCATATCGATCATCGATGATGTACTGTTGGACCATTTCCATTTTCCATCACTATTATTAGTTTATTATTATTATTATTCAAGGAATGGAATGGAAAGAAAAGGTGGTTGTGTATCCAAGCGGAACTGTTGAAGTTGATTGGAATTCCAATTATTATTATTTTTTACAAATTTATTTAGAGTCAAAAGTTGTATGCCTATTATTATTATTTTTTGCAAATTTATTTAGAGTCAAAAGTTGTATTCCAATTATTATTATTATTATTATTATTATTTACAAATTTATTTTAGTATATCGATCATAAATGATGTACCCAGGGGCAGATCCACCTCAGTTTAAAAAAAAAAAATGATTCTACTGTTTTTAATATATATTTATATTAAATAACACCTGCAACAAGTAACATTACCTATGTTCTTAAACCACCACACCACATCTCATAAAAATTATATATATAAAAGAAAAAACTTATTTTAATAGGATCTTAATTTTTAATATTTTTTTTATATAATTGTTATTTCGTGCAAGTGCCCCATCTCATAAAAATTTCTGGGTCCGCCACTGGATGTACCGTTGGACCATTTCCATTTTCCACCACTATTATTAATTTATTATTATTGTTATTATTATTATTATTCAAGGAATGGAATGGAAAGAAAAGGTGGTTGAGTTTCCAAACGGAACTGTTGAAGTTGATCGAAATTCCAATTATTATTATTATTTGCAAATTTATTATTATTCTTCTCCAAGGAAGTTTCGGTGCATGTACACCCGGTTGATTTGGACAAGCCAGTTTCAATTGCTACAACTGTATTCTTCTACAATTGTTCGGTAGATTTTGTGAAGTAACAACTTGAACTGCTTTCGAGTTTTCGACAGGTTGTGTTATGGGGTATATATGATACTTCTAGCAGGCAGCCATTTCTTGTTTTTATTTAATTATTTTGGTGTTTTTTACTTTGTCTGGGAGCAATATATATAATTGAAAGCAACATGTCAATATCTGTGATTATTGCCAATTGGATATTTTTAAGACCCTAAAGATTATTTACTTTTGAGCATTTTAGAACTGGTTTCGAGGGATTGAATTGAACTATTTTTATAGAATTAGATTAGATTTGATAGAACATGATTACGTTGTCTTTAATTTGGTATAGTATGAGATTGGACAAGAATTGTGTCTTATAGTTGATACAGTATGAGATTATTAATCGGGATAATATTAGATTAAATTAATTTTTTAAGAAACTAAAATCATTTAAAGTCAATTCCAAAAAAAAAAATACATTATAAATACAATATAAATCCTGGTATATTCAATTCGGACATTTAAAGACTTTAAAAATGTCTATATTAATCCAGTGGTATTCAATTGAGATTTCTATGGACTTTTAAAGAATCCTTCCAAATCCTGGTGTATTGAATTAGGATTTTAAAAATGTCTACATGAATCAAGGTGTATTCAATTAGGACTAGATTTTAAAGGATTTCTTAGCTTATAGATTTTGATGGATTTTGGTGGACTTGATAGTAAGAAATATAAATATCAAATGTCATAACATGTCCGGCCTTCTCCCCAAAGATTTTGATGGACTTTGTTCTCTCTCTCAAAATAGAAACAGTTGCAACTCCTTCGGTTGACTCAAAATTTGGGTCCTCTAGCATTACTCATTATTTTTTTCAAAAACTCTATTTCTAATAGATCTACTGCAAGTAGATCTTTTACTAATAGAGGTTTTTTAAAAGCCCAACCAAACAAGCTCTAGAATGAGGATAGTTACTATAATATCGGAGACTGAGTAGAGATGGTACCTATCTTTTTATGTTACTATAATATCGGAGACTGAGTAGAGATGGTACCTATCTTTTTATGTTACTATAATATCCGGAGACTGAGTAGAGATGGTACCTATCTTTTTATGTTAGGAGTTAATTAGGACTTATCACCTCAAAGCTCATTTCACTGTACATCCACTCTTGATGAATTATGTATACCTCTCTTTTTATGCTTAATTACAATCACTAAAGATTTTCAGACCCAACATGTATATCATTATCCCTAATATTCATTATGGCTATCATTATCTATATTCGATTCAAGTGAATAAAATCCTCAAAATTTATCATTAAAATGTTAATTTTAGTATTGAACTTTTAATTCCTCATTCAAGGCCGGGTCTTAATATTTCAGTCTTTCAAAAAGACTAGATTTTTTGTGTTTTTTTTTTTTTTTTTTTTTTTTGTTAAAAAAGAAAAAGAAAAAGAATGACTAGATTTCATTTGAGGAGTTAATAAAGAAGCTTTTCTTTTCAAAGTGTTTCTCAACAAATTTAAGGGTCCAACAAGGTGGCAAATGGCTATACCCAGTTTCATAAAAATTTACTAAGGAAATTTTTTTCTTTTCAAAGTCGAACCTACTAAAACTAACAGTTTAAAAGAAAGGAACTTTACTTTTATTTTTGTTATTTTGCATAATTTAGTGACTAAATTATTACACCATTTAAAAAGTATGGAACATATTTATTAGATTAACAAACGAGAATAGGGGGTCTCGGAACTGGGTCTATATTGGACAAAAATACAGGGCTTTTGGCTAAATGGTTGTGGAGATTCGGGAAGAAGGAGGCGTCTCTTTGGAAACACGTTGTGTTTGCTAAGTATAGAGTCCCTCTAAATTCGTTGTGCTGGGATTGGAACGGAGGAGCTTCAAGCTCTTTTTTCATTAAGGCTATGGGGGGTTTCCTTGAGCAGGGGACTGTGAGTGCTAAGGTCTTGGCAGAGGGTATGCAGGTGGTTCTTGGAAAGGATGATAGAGTTAGATTTTGGGGGGACTTAAGGTTTGAAGGCATTAAGATGAAGGAGATTTTTCCGAGAATTTTTTCTCTGGCTTCCAATAAAACTGGTTGCGTGGAGGAGTTTGGGAGTTGGGTGGATAGAAAGTGGAGGTGGAATATTGAGCTTAGGAGACCTTGCTTCAATTGGGAGAAGGAGCAATGGGAGGCCTGCCTAAAAAGCTTGGAAAAGTGTAAAATTAGGGAGTTTGTCCCAGATTCTATCGGCTGGTCCTTGTGTGAGGATGAGATTTTCTTGGTCAAATCCGTTTGGAAAAATATAGAGGTTAGAACTGCTGGGGGGATGGCAACTTTCAACAACATTTGGTGTAGTTTTTGCCCTCCTAAGATTGAAGTTTTTGCTTGGCAACTTTTACATGGAAGAGTGATGGTGAGGGATGTTTTGAAGCGTTTTGGGCTGCTCGTTGACAGTAATTATGAGTGTCCAATGTGTGGGGAGGTTGAAGAGACTATGGATCACCTTTTCTTTCACTGTAACTGGGCTTGGAGTCTTTGGTATAGCTGCATGGATTGGTGGAAGGTGAGCTGCTGTGGCCAGGGGGTCTCTGTTGTGTTGGTGGAATGGGTGGCTGGGTCTATGTCCCAGGAAAGATGTGGAAAGAGCTTGGGTGTCTATGTTTTTTGCCATGGTGTGGATGATTTGGGAATCGAGAAATGAGAAGGTTTTTAAGGATGTTACGGTTTCTAAAGAGCAAACGATGGATATGGTGAGGTTTCGTGTGGTGTGGTGGTTTAAGAACATAGGAAAGGGGTCCAATGAGCCTATCACAATTCTGCTCTTGAATATTGCTGAAAGGTGCGTGGATAGGAAAAAAGTTAAGATTCCTAGCATTAAGAAGTGGATCCCTCCGATTCTAGATACCCTGAAATTTAATGTTGTTGGGTCGATGAAGCATTCTAAAGGTCAAGCTGGTATAGGGGGGTCTTACGGGATAACAGGGGTGTTGTGTTGTGCTCTTTCTCTGAAAATGTTGGATTCAATGATATCATTACTGTTGAGATCCTTACCATTGCCAGAGCCTGTCGTTTGTGTGTTTCTAGACATGAGTTGAAAGGCAAAAAAAAAAAATAGTGATCGTCAGCGATTCAAAGGTGGCGATTTCTTAGATTAATTGCAATGGTGTGGGAAACTGGAGTCTGCTGCATATTATCCTAGAAATTCACAGCCTTCTAGGGTCTATGGGTTAGGCTCGGGTTGAATTCAATCCTAGAGATTTCAATGCTTGTGCTGACCTTTTGGCGAAAAAAGGGGCTGATGGTGAAGGGGACCTGGTCGAATGGAATTTGACTTCAGCTGCTGTTGGTCTTGGTGTTTGTCTGGGCGTTTTATGTGGTGCTATTTTGGTGTTGTGGTGCTCTGCTTCTTGTTTTGCTTTGGTTTTCGTTTTTCTGCTGGTGCTGCTGGTGTTTGGTGGGGTTTCTTGTGCCTGTTTGGCTTGTGTTTTTGTTTTGTGTTAGTGTTTTTTGCCTTTTCTGGTGGGCTTGTGTGTTCCGTTGGTGTTGCTGCCTTGTCAAACTCCAGCAACAGGGGCAATAGTGAAGCCTCTATCGCAGGTGTTTGTCGCTGGTGGCTTTGGGCTGTTTGTCTTCTTTGTTCGTTGTGTTCTGTTTTTGGCTCCTTCAGCCGGTGAATAAAGTTTGCCTTTCAAAAAAAAAAAAAAAAAAAAAAAAAAAAAACGAGAACAAGAAGATAATATTTCGTTCCAATCACATGAAATAATTTAATCCAATCCAACCCGGCCAACAAACACAGCCTAATTATTTTTATCCATCATTATCAAAAATTCATAATACAAATCCAATGAAGGCACTCTTATAGCAATACATGATTTAAATTACCTTAGAGTTCATTTACTGAATGCCTTTTGGTTTGTGAAGTGATGGATGAGAACAAAAAACAACATATGTCAGAGGAAAAAAAAAAAAAAGAGACCAAATTTACCTAATAGAATGACCAAATTACCATTAGTTATTTAAATTTAAAATGAATTAATTTTTTTGAATATAATCATTTCAGTGGAATATAAATTAAAAAATAAAAAATAATAATAATAATAAAAAAACTATTTTTACATTTTTTTTTTTAACAGCAAATTTTATTAAGAGGAGCCCAAATGCCCGAAGCCAGACAGAGCAGTGGCAGCGAAACCAGAAAACAATAGCCAGAAAAAGGAAAAGCACCAAAAAAACAAAACACTATTTTTACAATTTTAAATTATCTTCATTTTTATATATTTTTTTTTACTATTTTTAAAGGTTAGGTTTTAAAAATGAAAATAATTTAATAAATCATAAAATGCTGTTTTTGTTCCTATTTTAAAATTTTATATTTGAAAACCATCAAAGAAAAATTATAAATTATAATTTAAAAAATAAAAATAAAACATTTTTTTTATTTTGAATTAAAAAAAAAATTGAATTTAAAAATGAATATAATTTTAAAAGTTTAAAAATAGTTTTTTATTTTTTAATTTACATTTCGTTGAAAGAATTATTTTCAATTAATTTAATTTGATGGTGGTAAACGTTGCTTAAATGAGTAAACAGGTCAGGGATTCGAATTCTAATGTTTTTCACCCAACAAACTTAATTTTATAAAAACCCCAAACTTGATTGGGCCTGTTTGGATCCAAACAAATTAGATCCGGGACATTGATCTTGGGACTGTCCGGTCCGCATAGTAAATAGCCCTTTTGATACCTCTGCCCTTTTGGGTGATTTGCGTATCCCAAAGCCAAACCGTAATTACCCGAACCAATTTCTTTTACTTATCTTTGCATCGACACGCACCTCTTTGCGAAGAACAATTGAAACTGTTTAGCATTATCGAATTCTGTTCAGCAGTATCGAATCTTCGCAGGTTAGCGTGTTTGTCTCTCTGGGTATCCTTTGTAATTGTTTTCTTTGTTCTATAAATTCAATTTTTTTTTCTTCAAAGCAGTATAAGTTCATTCTCTGCTTTATCTGGAAATAAATTTTTAAAAATTAAATATTGAATGCTTGTCTTCATGTATTCACTTATAGATGAAGTACCTGAAGCCCTTGAATTTCTACAAGGAAATTTTCAAGGATATTTTGATGAAGAAAGATTCGAAACATGGTCGGTTGCTAGGTTTGGATGTTAGTGAAAAGTATGTGTCCTTGGCCGTGTCAGATTGGAAGAACTTAACTGCTGTGCCTTTAAGGTATGACATCTCTTATTATATTCTAAATATGTTTGATATTATGTTCTCAATATTTTGTAATGTGAATTTTTTCAACATAGCAGAGCTTTGGATAGGCAGGAAAATAATATGACTTCCATGGCTGCTGATATTTTTCAATCTTTGGTAAGTTTAACTAATCTGTGAGTATGTTTTGTTTCACCTGCCAGCAGTGGGCACAAGAAGTAATCTTAAATGTGGTATTGTTAAAACTTTTGAGCCGTTTTCATACTGTTCTTTTTATTATTATTATTATTATTATTTTACTTTTCCTATTTTATGCAGATCCCTTAACATAATCTAGTGGGTTTCATTGTTGGCACTGATTTTAAACTTTCTGAGCCTGGAGCAACTAGACCACCCCTTGTGAGTCTGTATGTCACGATTTTTCAAGATTATCTCCTTTTTGCTCTCACGCTTGATTATGTTATTTTCTTTTTATTTGATTAGGATGCACAAACAGAGATTTTTATTGATGACCTACACAAAACAGGAAAAGTTGAAGGTTTAAAGTATACATATTGGGATCGTGGCATTACATCACAGGTACATGTCTGTGAACCTATACAAAAATGATTTGTAATGTTCAACCATTACGCTTCATAATAGTTCAAACATGATGAAGGTCATGAGTGTATTCATTTGTAGTGTGGCTTATTGGAAGTTTTGTCAAATAGATGTTTTTGACTACATATTAAAGGATTATTGGCACCAGTCCCCCCTAAACTTTACGTGAGTTTACATTTTACACCTTGAATTTTTTTTTTTTTTTTTTTTAGGCGTTAAACCCCCTGAACTCTAATTATTTGCCAAAACCTGACTGCAGATGCCCCCTCAAACTGGTGTTCGGGGGCAATAAACCAAACTGTTTGCCAATTAATGAGAGTTCAGAGGGTTTAACGCATAAAAAAAAGTTCAGGAGGTAAAATGCAAACTCGCCTAAAGTTCTGGGGGATTGGTGCCAATGACCCTATATTAAATAAGCTTAATTTTGCCCTTGTCATTCATCGTATAGCTATTAGAAGTGCTGATGAAAATTATTTTGCATATGAAATTGCCAAATATTATTTGCCATTATTTTTTGTAGTGGACATGTTTGTGACAAGTTTTGCATTAGTGATGCATATTGTAAGATCTGTTCATTTTGTTGACAGAATGCAGAATTTGTATTAAAGCAGCATGTGGAATTTATATTACAGAAGTTGAATATGCCCCTAGACATGTCTGAAACAATTATGGAGAAGTGTCATGCTGTTAGTGCACTACAGGTAATTGTACTCTTGGTTTATTTTATGATAATAGTTTGTATTCCAACGTTTTTTGAGTTTATTTGGAATCCCAAGGAAAACCGAAGAAATAGTCATTTAACACTTATCATATTGGAGAAAATCTTCGATGTACCTGCTGAGTGGTACATCAACAATGTGTCAATTATTTGACTCGGTTTTCGCACATATTCTTTCCTGTTTTCTCACTTTCTTTTTCCTCCCAATGAGTTATTTATTTTTTTAAAAGTTAAAAATTATTAATGTGTCAGTTATTTGTCATAGTTTTCACACATTATCTTTCCTGTCTCACTCTCTTTCCTCCTAATGGGTATTTATTTTTATTTTTTAAGAGTTATATTGCTGATGTGTCAATTTTTCTGTGGCCCGGTGCACAGATTTTTTGTCAATTTGACAGAGGAGATTAGGCATTGACCATTTTAGTTAATTGACCATTTGGCTTCTCCAATGCAAATGTGCATTTGGAGAAAATTGAGTGCCTCTTAGGATAGATAGATAAAAAGTTAGAAAAAATTTCTTCAATCCAATTATCTAATTTCAATATGGAGGTGAGGTGGCAAACGTTTTTTTTTATATTTTTTTTTAGAGAATATGGAGTTGAGTTTCTAACTTTAGAAACTCTCTTAGAAATGCCGACTAGGATTTCTAACTCTTTCCACCAATAATATTAGAGCCAATTTAATTGCAAAATAAAAAAAGTGAGAAAGTGAAATAATTGTTTGATTATGGTTGGTCATAAAATATATGCATATTTGATTTTAGATAATTGTATTAGAGATGTGAATATGCATTTCTTTAATTTTTTTACTAAAGTGGGTCTATAATGAATAGAAATGATGATGTGTCAATATTTAGAAACCAAAAAACGCATGATTGCATTGAAGATGCTCTTAGATTGAACCAAATCATAGTTGTCAAAAGTGCCACCGGGCTGGTGCCTGTTTCCTGTCAAGGAGTGACTTGTTTCTTCAGTGACTTGTTTCTTCAGGCGTGCGCTTGACGGCGGCAGGTGGTGAGGCTCTCAGGTGTGCGTGCCTAGGCGCACCTGAATGAAGCAAAGCATTTTTTTTTTTCATTTTCGAGGTTGCCAGAGAGTCGGCAGGCTGCTAGGGTTTTTATGGGATGATGGGTGGCTGCTATGGTTTTGTGTGATGGTGGGTGGCTGCCAGGATTTTAATGGGATGTTGGATTTCTACTAGAGTTTTTACTTGTGTGAAACCGTGGCTGTTATGGTTTTTGTGGGATGGTGGCTGTTAGAGTTTTATAAATACACTGTTTTTTTGTTTCTTTTTTATTTATTTATTTATTATATATATTTTTTGTGCCTTGCTTCGTTTGGATACGCGCCTCGCCTTGCACCTTAAGCTCTAGAGGCTTGTTGCGCCTAACATCTCTTGACAACTATAATTTGAATCTCCTTTGACCTATAAAATTAGAATATTTCCATTTTGACTTCCGAACTTTTGCAATTGGGTTTTTATGTTGCCCTTGTTACTTTGACATTGGCAGGGGTACCTGGATTGTACAAATAAGATGCTAGAAGAGAATTGGGATTGAACATAGGTGGATATTGCACAAATCCATCTTCATGGATGCATGAGGATGCTTGAAATGCCCTCGAATCCCATCCCTTTGCCTAGACATTTTCTTTTAATAATCACCATTAATCGGTCATTGAATTAGATATGTTTTCCGGACATCGTCGAATTAGATGTTTCTAAGTTGAATTTTTGTTGTGCGTTGTGTTGGCGTTTGTTCTGTCTTCTGGCCTGCCGTTTGCTTGGTTGGCTCTTAATAAAGCTTGCTTTTTCAAAAAAAAGAAATCTGCAAGTACTGGTGGAATTCTTAGTTTATTAATGATTTTTTGTTTTTTGGTATTATTGTTATTGATAAAGATAAAAGATGTTTCAACTGCTCCTTATGTTTAAGTTTGTCGGTTAATAAGTTTCTCTATAGATACAATACACTAGAATACTAGATCTGGGTAAAGTGTTGAAAACAGTTCACATTTGATCATTATGTTTTATTTCCTGGTATCAGGTCCATCGACCAACGTTGTGGCTAATAAAAATTCAAGGACAATCAAGATTCTTTGCATGAATCTTATCCTTTAACCAAATCATTCGGTCATTATTTATCGATTAAATTTGAAAGCAACACTTTCTTTTAAAGAAAAATAAAGTTGTTCTAATTTTAGAAGCTTGTGATCTTAAGAAGTTTGTTCTTGGAATACACCCTCGTCCACCAAAATATCTAGCAACAAACAACACTGTTACTAATTTGGAATATAAAGTACAATACTTTTAAGTTGGCTTTTGATGAAACTATCCGAGGGATTTCAGCACAAATAGTTGGTATTACCACTTTATATTAACTTTTGACTAAAATAAAGCAAATATTTATGTCTATTGTTGAAGTAAGATATGTGAATCTTTTCTCGGAACCGTAGACAATGAAAAAGGGGCAATGTCAACGAATGAATATCTGCAAAAAAAAATTAAGACCTATTCAAAGAAATAACTTAATCAATGTGTTCTTTGAGGTTTGGCATTAGTATGATGCTTTAGTAGCTAATGCAACCTCTTAATCAGTTACTTATGAGGATTTGTGTGGTTTTTTTCTAAGCCATGAAGGGAGAATAGGAGAATAGAACGATATAATAATTTGACCTAAAATACATCTTTGATGCCATCATGTCATTATGCAATAAAACAGTCGAAGCAATGGTCAACACAATCAATATTATTCTCGTGGTGCTTTAAGTACTAAAAACCAAAACCAAAACCAAAATGTGTATCGTGGTGATGGAACTAACCGTGCTAAAGGACGCGGTCATGGAGGACAAAATCTCAATTATTATATGCATTTTCAAATTTTTGGAAGACCATGACATACTACTCCCGCTTGCTATTTTTGACCTGATTAGTCATATCAGCATGCTATCAACTCTAATTATCAAATGAAGACATTTGTTGCATCACTGAAAACCGTAGACGGATCATGTTTGGTATCTGGACTCGGGTGATACAAATCATCTGACATTTGATCTTAATAATTTTCAAATACGTACCGAGTATAATTGGTCAAATAAGTCATTGTAGGCAATGGAACAAATTTGACAATTTCTCATGTTGGTTATTCTAATTTAAATTCACTTTCTCATTCGTTACATCTACATAATATTTTGCACCTTCCTTATATTAGGAAAATTCTCATAAGTGTCTCACCAAAAAAAAATTATCTTAAGTGTTCACAAATTTCTGCTGATCATCATAATGTTATTTTTGAGACAATATGAGGTTGGCCTAGTGATATATACTAAGAGGTTGTGGGTTCGAGTTTGTCCCCTTCCCCCAAATCCCGAATTAATGGAGTATTTCAAAAAAAAAAAAAAAAAAGAAGATAATGTTATTTTTTAATTTCATCCATCTTTTTGTCTCATTAAGGATCGACAAATGAGGAAGATACTACTTACTCCAGGATGTCTTGATTGTGGGTTGTACAAACAAAATTTTTCATCAACCCTTAATTCTTTCATGTCAGGATCAGATAGCACTAAGAATTTTACATGAAATGTCAATGAATTTTTTTTAATAAAAGTTATGTCTTAAGTACTTGGCACTGTCGCCATATCTCCTTGGTCACACAAGGAACAAAATAATAGACCAAATTCTCAAGGAATGTCAAGTTTATATATATATATATATATATATATATGTTGGAAATTTTGTGACTAACTCATGGTTTGAGAGCAATTTTTTGGGTATGATTAATTCCATGGAAATGGAAGATTAAAGTGGATTCGAATTCTCCTCCGTGAGAGCTTCGAAATGGTGTACTCAAATTCACAAAATGGTTAATGGGTGAATGAGAAATTGAATCTCAAAGTGAACCCATTGTGTAGGGATCAAAGTGAATCCCACATTGATTAGGGAAATCACTTATGTGTAGTATATAAGTGAATGTGTGATATGAGGTATCAACAATGTGTGGCATAGAGGCTCTCTCTCGCGCGCGTAGGGGGGGTGCAAATCATGGACCTCGAACCTTCGAATGCACGACTCGTGTGTGGGCGCGACCTGCGTACACGAATGAGTCCAGTTGACTTTTTGCCACTTCCCTAAGTCAACGTTTTTGATAAGGAAAGAATTAATTGGTTGGATTCTGATTTCTTACTTGATCACTAAGAATAAAGAATCGGTTTTAATTAGAAATAAATCTCCTTAAACGGAAATTATTCTCTAATTAATTGGATTTCCTTATTAAAATCAAAAACGTATTAACCAAGTAAATTCCACATTAATCCCGAAACCCTAGTGGTTCATTATTATCTATAAAACCCTAGGTAGTCTGCTCATTTTTTTCATCCCGAATTATACAGTAGCAGCAGCCGTAATCCTTCTTCTCCTTTCTCTGTTCTTGGTAAGTTTGAACTCGATTTGAGTTCGCTGGTAGTGGATAGTGCTTAGGCCTACCACTGTTGAACCGTTGTATCCTGGGAGACAATCGTCAAACACATACGGTGTTGCCCGGCGAAATTGTCTTAAGGACACCGTGTGTAACACGGGCCTCGGTTCTTTACTGTTTTCTAACGTGGTTTCTTGTTTTGTTTACGTTCTGTTGTTCAGATTCGAGCCAGGTTTGTTTTGGAATTTTACGATTTACAATCTTAAGACAATTTTCTTTTACTAATTTTCAAAACGTTTTTCTCCTTCTTCAAACCTTCTGGCTTCAGATTCTAGTTCAGATCGTGACAAACTTGAATCATCACTGGTACGGTTTGCAACTGTGGAAATCGGGTTTTTTTTTCCAAACACTGATTTCAATTTAAAACAAATCCAACTGTGGAAATCGGGTTTCCTTCTGAAACACTGATTTTAATTTTCAAACATATGCAAATCGGGTTTCTTTTTGAAACACTGATTTTAATTTAGAACATATGAAAATCAGGTTTCTTTTTGAAACACTGATTTTAATTGCAAATCGGGTTTCTTACGAAACACCAACTGATTGGTTGATTTTAACCTTGGATAATCGGGTCTATTATTAGACACTGGTTGTGATTTCTTTTTAGAAATCTGAAATCATTTGATTCACTGTGTTTTCCTTTCGGAAATCTGGAATCCAATTTCACTGGGTTGATATCAAATAATTTTGATATCTGTGATAACAAATATATCATTCTTGATATACGGAAGCATGAGTGCTTCATATAAAATATCAATAGACACAAAGTACGTGATGATATTTTATGTATATACAAATTGAATATCAGGGTTCATATTCAAGTCTATTGTTTGTGGGACACTCAGGATTGTGTATTGTTTGTGTTTAACAACAATCGGATTCACTTTGGTAAACTGAATATATGATTATATATTATTACACCAAAAGCGGCACCTATTTATAAATATAGATATTATATTTAAAGTGCCAAAACTGTGTTATGATACAGTATATTATACCGGTGGATATGTGTTAATATTGGTTTGTTTTGCTTTATCAATATTTATAACAAAATACTAGTTTTGTGTTACCAGTGTCTCACTCATTGTATTGTTTGATATCAACTATTTGATAAAAAATACATCAGTGTGATATATCTTTGTTTATTAGATATATAAATAGTAGTATTCGTACTGACGTTCTATTTATATTTCAAAGATTGAGGTGTGTTATATATTATACTTGATATAAATATATATTAACATACTAGTTTTGATATGTCAGTACTTGATACCTTGTTGTATATATATCCTTGTGATATATATTAGGGGTTCTAAAATATTTGATTTGGTTTGTGGAGATGACTGCCGAATCAATTGTGAACCCGAGCATGGCTCGAGAGACTCCTGTGGTCAACCCAATTGTGGGTTAGTTGACCGACCCGATGGTGAACCCTTTTGTGGGTCAAATGAATACCACGACAGTGAGTTCGTTTGTATCTCCGATTTCGGTTCTTATGAACCATATGGAGAAACCATAGAAATTCAATGGTCTGAATTTCAAGAGATGGCAACGAAAGGTGTTAAATCTTGAATCTTGCAAGATTCTTAACTCATGAGGCTCCTAAGGCCAACAGTGGCAGCGAGTTGGATGTGTAAAATGGTGATTAGTGTCAAAATCAATTTTGAACTTCAAAATTGTAATTATCAATTTAATGATGATTTGTTTCTATTCATTCCGGACTAATAGAAATGTTAAATTTTGAAGTTCAAAATTGATTTGACTTTAATATTGCCTATTTTAATGAGAATTAATTTCAAATTAATTCAGTTGATTTCCTCCTGATATTATTGCGGATAAATCAAACGTGAACTCAAGTATTTCACTTGAGACTCCTAGTGCTAATCCTAGTGTCGGACTAGACACTTCAGTTGTTAATTTAGTGCTTGTGGGAGATGTGCCTATTTAGGGCCAAGTGTGACAACATCAACTCCGGCCATCAACCCATTCGTGAGTACAATGGGAGATCCGGTGATAAGCCAGTATGTGAGTCATGTGAACCTTGAGTGGTGGAAGCAGAAGATGCTGTTTTAATTAACCACACTGAATCCAGTTAGGTTCTTGACTAAAGATGCTCTTAAACCCAATAGTGGTTAAGAGCGAGATGTTCAGATATGAAATGCTATTGATGCATGGAACCGTTCAGATTTTTCATGCCGAAACTACATACTGAATGGGCTGTCATATTCGCTGTATAGCGTATACTTTACAAAGAAAACAGTCAAAGAATTGTGAGAGTCGTTAGACCATAAATACAAGACTGAGGATGTTGGATCCAAAAGATTTGTTGTCAGTCGGTTTTCTTGATTACAAGATGGTGGACTCTAAGACATTTATGAGTCAACTCTAAGAGCTTCAAGTGATTATGCATAAGATTTATGCTGAAGGGATAACCCCAAGTGAAACCTTCATGGTGACTAATATCACTGAGAAGCGTCTGAGGTGGTGAGTATGAAACACCGTTTGGTGAATTATGTGCACAACATGGAATCATACATCAAACCACTGCACTGTATTTCCCTCAGCAAAACAGAGTTGCTGAACGGAAAAATCATTCCTTGAAATGATGAATGCAATGATGATAAGTTCTGGATTGCCTCAGAACATGTGGGGTGAAGCTATACTGTCTAGCAATTACCTTTTAAATAAGGCACCGTGAAAGAAAGAAGACAAAACCCCATATGAGCTATGGAAATGAAGGAAGCCTTCTTATAAATTCTTATGAATGTGGGGGTGTCTTGCCAAAGTGGCTGTACCTACACCTAAGAAGGTGAAAATATGTCCGAAAACCGTTGATTACATTTTCATTGGATATGCATAGGACAGTAGTGCTCATCGATTTTGGTGTATAAATCTGACATCCCAGATATACACAAAAACACGATAATGGAATTTAGAAATGCATCGTTCTTTGAACATGTATTTCTATGTAAATCTAATGATGAAGCAAGTTCGTTGAAACAAACACATGTTGAGGATAAACCTAGACGTAACAAAAGAGCAAGGACGGAAACGTCTTTTGGTACAGATGTTCTGACCTATTTGCTAAAAGGTGAACCTCGAACTTTCAAAGAAGTAATAAGCTCTTCAGAAGGACTCTTGTGGAAAGAGGATATTAAGAGCGAAATTGATTCTATTTTGTAAAATCACACTTGGGAATTAATGGACCTTTCTCCGGGATGTAAACCACTATGATCCAAATGGATTTTCAAGAGAAAAATGAAAATGGATGGATCAATTGATAAATGTAAGGCCAGACTTGTAATTAAAGGTTACAATCAACGAAAAGGCCTAGACTACTTTGATACATATTCTCTTATGATGAGAATAACCTCCATTAGGATGATACTTGCTATCGTAGCTTTGCAAAATCTTGAAGTACATCAAATGGATATGAAAACAACTTTCTTAAATGGAGATCTAGATAAAGAGATTTACATGGAACAACCGCTCCAGGGCAAGGAAAGAAAGTTTGTAAATTGGTGAGTCTTTATATGGTTTAAAGCAAGCACCAAAACAATGGCATGAGAAATTTGACAATCCTATGATGTCAAGTGGATTTAAAATCAACGAATGTGACAAATGTGTTTATGTCAAGGACACAGAAGATGGCTATGTCATTGTGTGCCTTTACGTTGATGACATGCTCATTGTTGGTAGTGATGATAAAATGATCAAATCTACCAAGGATATGTTGAAGTCAAGATTTGATATGAAAGATATGGGACCGGTTGATGTAATGTTGGGAATGAAAATCTCAAAGACATCTAACGGACTCATACTAAGTCAATCACACTATATTGACATGATTCTTGAGAAATTCAACAAAAATGATTCTGGAATTTCCAGAACACCAGTAGATACATATCTACACCTATCCAAGAATAAGGGTGAGAGCGTCTCTCAACTAGAATATTCTCAAGTGATAGGAAGTCTGATATACTTAACAAGTTGTACAAGACCAGACATAGCTAATGCAGTCAGCAAATTAAGCAGATACACGAGTAATCCAGGAACCGATCACTGGAAAGGAATAGTAAGAGTATTGAAGTACTTACGATTCACTCGTAATCATGGACTGCATTATACCAGATATCCTGCTATCCTAGAAGGATACTCCGATGCAAACTGGATATCTGATATGAAAGATTCAAAATCCACTAGTGGGTATGTGTTCACACTAAAAGGTGCGGCAGTATCCTGGAAATCCTCCAAATAAATTTGTATAGCCAGATCCACCATGGAATCTGAGTTTATAGCATTAGATAAATGTGGTGAAGAGGCTGAATGGCTACGCCAATTCTTAGAGGATATTCCAAGATGGCCAAAGCCTGTGCCGGCGATTTGCATCCATTGTGATAGTCAATCAGCAATAGGAAGGGCACAGAGCAACATGTATAATGGGAAGTCTAGACATATATGTCGATGACATAATACCATTAGACAACTAATCTCAACTGGGGTTATCACTATTGACTATGTAAGGTCAAAAGATAACATTGCGGATCCGCTAACCAAAGGGTTAAATAGAGAATTAGTTGAGACATCATCAAGAGGAATGGGACTAAAGCCCATGAAATGAAAGGTCAATACAATGGAAACCCAACCTAGTTAACTGGAGATCCCAAGATCTAGGTTCAATGGGACAACCAAGTTGTAAGACTGAGTTGGATCACTGTGGGGGTTACCCTCAAGTCCATTCCTATGATGAAACAGTGATGCCCGTAAGGAAAAGGCTAAACTATGTTTTAATGATTCTTATGCGTTGAAATTCCAAGCTATGGGAATCCGAGCAGAGTAATACGGGTTACTCCTAATTAAGAAATCACCTATGTGAGAGAGAAGTGGGGCCGCTTCTAAAAGAGAATAGTGAAGGGCTATATTCTCCAAAGACTCTCACAGAACCAGGCGTATGTTCATGGCCAAAACGAACATAACAATGAGAACCAAATCGGGTCTGGAAGATACCTGTGTGAGGTATGTGATCGTTTACACAAAACGGCAGAACAGTTCAAGGATATCACATCTACTGATCAGCCAGTAAAGTAAACATACCTTTACAAGGGAAGGTTCAAAGGGTAACACCTACCTATCCTATGCAGGTTTCGACCGTTTGAACTTACCAAACATCATCTTTTGTGTCTTCTAGGTCAATTTCATTCATGTGGGGGATTGTTGGAAATTTTGTGACTAACTCATGGTTTGAGAGCAATTTTTTGGGTATGATTAATTCCATGGAAATGGAAGATTAAAGTGGATTCGAATTCTCCTCCGTGAGAGCTTCGAAATGGTGTACTCAAATTCACAAAATGGTTAATGGGTGAATGAGAAATTGAATCTCAAAGTGAACCCATTGTGTAGGGATCAAAGTGAATCCCACATTGATTAGGGAAATCACTTATGTGTAGTATATAAGTGAATGTGTGATATGAGGTATCAACAATGTGTGGCATAGAGGCTCTCTCTCGCGCGCGTAGGGGGGGTGCAAATCATGGACCTCGAACCTTCGAATGCACGACTCGTGTGTGGGCGCGACCTGCGTACACGAATGAGTCCAGTTGACTTTTTGCCACTTCCCTAAGTCAACGTTTTTGATAAGGAAAGAATTAATTGGTTGGATTCTGATTTCTTACTTGATCACTAAGAATAAAGAATCGGTTTTAATTAGAAATAAATCTCCTTAAACGGAAATTATTCTCTAATTAATTGGATTTCCTTATTAAAATCAAAAACGTATTAACCAAGTAAATTCCACATTAATCCCGAAACCTTAGTGGTTCATTATTATCTATAAAACCCTAGGTAGTCTACTCATTTTTTCATCCCGAATTATACAGTAGCAGCAGCCGTAATCCTTCTTCTCCTTTCTCTGTTCTTGGTAAGTTTGAACTCGACTTGAGTTCGCTGGTAGTGGATAATGCTTAGGCCTACCACTGTTGAACCGTTGTATCCTGGGAGACAATCGTCAAACACATACGGTGTTGCCCGGCGAAATTGTCTTAAGGACACCGTGTGTAACACGGGCCTCGGTTCTTTACTGTTTTCTAACGTGGTTTCTTGTTTTGTTTACGTTCTGTTGTTCAGATTCGAGCCAGGTTTGTTTTGGAATTTTACGATTTACAATATATATATATATATATTATGAACTGCATCAATCAAGAGGAGAAAAGCATCTACACTAGGTTGGCACTCCAAAAGCCTCCTATCCCACGCATGCAACTGATCGTGCCAAATTTGTATTACATTTTGCCCCTCATTTCCTCATCCTTTTGCTTGTTTCCCAGTAAATTCTTATGTCTAATAGCTCTATTTTAGTGTATGCAGGCAATCACTGTATTTCTGGTTAAGGAGGTCCAAACTGGAGCATTCGGGTGCAGATCAAGTCAGAATTTCAAAGAGGAAGTGCCCAGTTCGCCGGTCCTTCGCTAGTCCATACACGAAATCTTTCAGGTTTCCTTCCAAGTTCTATAGGAAATCTTTCTATTTCTTTAGATTCAAATTATATTAAAAGTTGCAACATTAGTGGCAGCATTCCCAAAGAAATCGGCAACCTAGAAAACTTGATGATGTTAGAATTGAGCAGAAATGAATAGACAGGATCGATTCTAAGTACCCTAAAAAACGTGCAAAACCTTCAAGGTTTGTCTCTTGAATTTAACAAACTAGAAGGTTTTATCGTAGATGATCTTTATCACTTGGATAATCTGGTTGAGTTGTACATGGAAAGTAATAAGCTTTCTGGAGCTATACCTGCGTGCTTAGGTCATCTAGCAAGTCTAAGACTACTTTTGTTAGGCTCCAATCGGTTAACTTCTGTTTTCCCCTCGTCTCTTTGGAAACTTGAGGGCATCTTGCACTTGAACCTGTCATCAAATTCTCTAACCAGAACTCTTCGTTAGATTTTGGAAATATGAAGGTTGTGATAGATGTATATTTGTCAAAGAATCATTTAACAGGTGAGATCCCAGCCACAATTGGAGGCCTACAAGAGCTACAGATTCTTTCCCTAAGATATAATAGCGAGTCATTTAAGGGCTTAACAAGCTTGAAGTGTTCCCTTGCAAATTTCTCTGGTAATTCATTCCTGATGAACCATGCATTGTGTGGTTTTCCCGAACAGCAAGTTCGTCCGTGAAACATACCACCCATCCAAAATCAAGGATCAATCTAGTCCTAGCCCCAACCATTTCTTTTCCTCCAACTTTTATTGTCTTGATGACTTTGGTCATTGTGTTGAGCGGATCTCGAAAGAGGAGAAGCATACATCCACCTAATAATATGTGAAAATAGGGTGGAAATCTTGCATGGTGAAGGGCTTGGCTGGTGGGAGACTTCTAGCTAAAATGAAGGCTTCAAAATCAAGAATGAGAAGGTGGCTTTTGCATAACAAGACAGCTGCCTTTGATTGGAATGTCATTGAAGACCATATGGCTGTTATAGATAATAAGGTAGTGAATGAGGGGTGGGATGACAAGTTGAGAAAGGATCGCATGTCACTGTTGGCTGAAGCTTGGACTGGTGCTAGGAAGGATGAGCAAGTTTGGAGGGCAAAAATCTAGGGTTAAGTGGTTAAAGGAGGGGGATAGAAATTCCAAATTCTTTCATCTTGTAGCAAATGGAAGAAGAATGAGCAATCACATTGGAGAATTATGTGTTGATGGGGCCTTAATTTCGGATCCTAGTCAAGTCAGGGAGGAGATCTTCTCTTAATTTAAAAACCATTTTCTTAAGGTGGGTTGGCAACGCCCTAAGATTAATGGTTTAAATCTTCTCAAACTGTCATCGATTGAGAGGGACGGTCTTGAAGAGGCGTTCTCGTTGGAGAAAGTGTGGGAAGCTTTGAATGGTTGTGATGGCAACAAAGCTCCAGGTCCAGACAACTTGAATCTCAATTTTGTTAAGGCTCATTGGGAGGTAATCAAGGATGATTTTATGAACTTTGCTAATGGTTTCCATAATGATAGCTCGATTGTTAAGGACTTAAATTCGACTTTCATTGCTCTAATTCCAAAAAATCAAGAGTCTGGTTGTGTTGGGAGATTTTAGACTGATTAGTTTAGTGAGTTCTATGTACAAAATCTTGGCTAAAATTCTAGCCAACTGCTTAAAAAAGGTGATGAACTCAATTATTGGGGAGTCCCAAATGGCATTTGTGAAAGGTCGTCAAATAACGGATAGTTTTGTGATTGCCGATGAGATTATTGAAAAGTGGAAAAAGGAGAACCATGGTGGTTTAGTGATCAAGTTAGATTTTGAGAAGGCTTATGACAATATGGATTATGGTTTCCTTGATTCTATGATAGAAGGTATGGGTTTCGGCTTCAAATGGAGGAAATGGATTTCGGATTTGTTAGGTTGATAATTAGTGTTGGCATTAATTTCATATCAAAACGTGTTTAACTTGTAATGTTTAGTGGTTAGTAATTGAAGAATTTCGAAGACGAAGGACGTCTCAACCACAATTCGTTCAAGTTGCCAGCTTTTAAGAGATTCGGGCATTATCGGTCGACAAAGGTATTCAAAGTCCTCTTATCTCTTACAAGGCTAGGCACACACTCACACATATCATTCTTGTGTGTTCCCTTCATGATTTAATTTCATTTACATTTCACTTTCACACACTTGGCAAAATATGCTCATGCATTCATATTTAGTTAATAAACTTTGTGTTTTGCATTTTCTAGGACTATGTCCGGAAACTAGCATATGTGTGTGTCTTTGTGTTTGTATGTTTTTGTATTTTGTGTTTAGGACTTGAACATGTTCTTATTCAATGCCTTATTAGTTCTGGTATTTTCGGTTACTCATTCATAAGGTTTCGAGTCCTAACAAGTTGACTATGCTACTTTATGTTCTCTTTCGTTGAGTTGACTTCATCGATGATTTTCGAGATGATTTCTCAACCGTTTTTCAAAGTTATATAGTCGTCGTCATACGTGAGAGAGTCACGGTTCGTAATCTGAAAACGGATTCGAATTCAGAGTTCAGACGTCCGAGATACGAGCCGACGAACCGAGGGAGCGTGCGAGAGGACAGCCCAGGCCATGGGCCACATGGGCTAGCCGTGGTTGAGGCCGTGGGCCCCACGGCCTGGAGCAGCCTTTGCTCCCGTGTGGGCCACGCGCCCCCCACGGCCAGGGGGTGACGTGGCACAACCTGGTTGGCCGAAAACCTCCTTCTCTCTCCTCCTATTTCTTCCCTCTCTCTCTCTCTATTTTGAAAACTAAGAAGAAAAACTTGAGATTTCCCGCAATACATTCTCTCCAATTTTTCCAAACTTCAAAACACCATATCTTCCTCATCCGGAGTCAGATTTGAGTGATTCAAGTTGAAGAGTGTTCGTATTTGAGTCCTCTAACATCTCCAAGTGGTTTGGTGGCTGTTTGATCGTGATTTCCAGTGGTTGGACACTAAATTCCGAACCAGCTGCAGAATCCGAGGTATGAGTCTCAACTTTGGGATTTCTTGTTTTTTGACCTTCCATTTGCTTGGGGTCTCTTCTTCTATATCTATGTTTATGTATGGTAAAAGCTATTGAGAAAGACAGCTTGATTATCATTCTAATTAAAAGTCAATTTGTGGACTAATGTTGACTAGATTCTATGATTCTAGGTTTTACATATATTTGTGAGTTGTATTGTGATTGGATTGATATTTAGGATTATTTGTAGATTGATTGATGTATTTTATGATTAATAATCCTCACATGTGCTTAGATCCTCTTATTGAACAAATCTAAGATTAGCACATTTGATTTTGAATTTAGAGCTAATTAGGATTTAATTGATTATTCATTATATCCTTGCTCTAAATAGTTGCTAGAATATTCATTGTATACATTTTGTGATTCTAGCATTTTTTTGTTGTTTGTGTTCTAAAGTCTTGATTATATGCTTAATGAACTTGCTTTGTTTTCAAGCTTTAGAAACATGAATAGAATCTAGGTTTGGCATGTTTTAGGTGTTTTGCATGCTCTAGATTTTTGTTCATGTTTAAGATCTAGACTACTTTGTTTTGTGTACTTTGTTGCCTATGTCTAGATCTTCATAAAGTGTACCTTATCCATACATTTCATATGCTCATGCATCATTTTGTATGGTGTCATGTTTTGGATCATAAACTAGAAAAATGTACATTGTGTGCTCATTGATTATTTCTAGTTTCCATAGGATGTATTGATCATATATTCTATGTTGCATGTGTTTGCATCATTTGTATCACTTAGATCATTGCCTTGTAAAAGGTGGAAGTCTCTTGCAAAGTGAGTGAAGCTTTGTGGAAAGAGCAAGGAGTCTTGACTAGGACATGTGGTCCGGATAGTCAAGCAAAAGTCTTAGCTAGGAGTGTGGTACTCCAGATGGTTGAGCTAGGAGAGCTTAACTAGGATCTTTGTGATCCGGATAGCTAAGCACGAAATCTTCCTAGAGACGTGAGCGTTTTGGATAGGAAGTTGCTTCCTAGAGGTGTAGTACACATCTCAGATAGGAAGTAGGCTTGGTGATTCACTAGCCCGAGGGTAGATTAGGAGTTGATAGCTTGAGCGGATATTATGAGTGATAGCTTGAGTGTGTAAGTCCTTTTTACATAGTGGATTACTTCGCGGGTGGTTGTGGATTCAACCCGTGGATGTTTCCTCTTCGGAGGTTTACCACGTAAAAAATCAATGTGTCAAATGTCTCTATCTCTATCTCTTTATATTTGTATGTATGATCTATATAACTTGTTTAAGCTCTTCATTTCCTCACATCCTTGTAAACAAGTTATTGATAAAGAAAGAGTTGTGCACATTGTTGGTTGAATCAACATTTGTTTCTTGTATCTTATAAGTGCTTGAACATTGTATCTTGTGATTCTATATCAAGTTGTAAAGCTCAACTTGGTGAGTTTGCATTGTAATATTCAAAGTATAACTTGTGGAATTTAATTTTGCTCATTATTGAATATACTTGTAAAAGAGATACATTGTTTATTGATATATGTTTTGTAGACTAAGGGTGGTGAATTGAGCATACTTGTGATAATTGTTTTCTCATAACAATCTTGTTTAAGGTTAATATATATGTTCACTAAGGTTTTGACATAAGTCACGAAAAAGTTTTTAAAACTAGTGTGTCAACCTATTCACCCCCCTCTAGGTTGTTTAGCATAACCTTGTTATATATATATATATATATATATATATATATATATATATATATCAACAAGATATCTCACTAGTTTTCCATGATAATGCTGTCCCTTGTCAAATTATATAGCTTTTTAGTTGTAAACACATTTGATATTTTTCTACCTGTTTGATTTTTTTTTTTTTCCTTGTCAAACAATGCCATATATGCAATCATGACTCATGGGCAGCTCCGTTTTGTTTTGAAAGTATGCACCATACCCTAGTGTTTCATGTTTCATGTTTTTTTTTTTTTTTTTTTTTTTTTTTTTTTTTTTTTTTTTTGAAAGGCAAGGTTTATTCAGCCAACAAACAAGGCAAAGGAAAAAAGAACAAAACAGGGGAACAAAAGCCCACACAACTACAACCACAGGAACAAAAGACCAAACCAGAACAACAAAGACAAAGGACCAAACAAACAGTGAAAGCTCAAAGCAGAGCAAATTAATACAAACTCCAATTAAGAATATCCCTATCACCTTGAGAACCACTTTTAGCCAGAGAATTAGCGAAGGAATTGAAAGCTCTTAGCCTGAAAACCACACTCATCTGGTCCATATTGCTCAGACTGCAGCGAATATCCCTAGTGCTTCATGTTGTGGGATTGTGTAATGATTTAGAATTTCTTACTTGTGAAATTGATATGGAATTGGTGTTTATTGTAGGTAAAATCCAGATTTGAATAAGTTCGTGAGAGAAGAGAAATGAGATCAAGAGAGTTTGAGAGAGATTAGAATTCATGTAATTTTCTTCATATTTCGTAACGAACTCAGTACAGACAATATAGCAAGGAAATTTGCAACAGACTCTGATATTTGGTGGAGATCCTCTACAAAAGGCTCACCAATACACTACTCTATTTGACCAATAGGATTTGACTTGACTCATTATTGTTTGTAATGAAATACGACCCCGTTTCATAATCAAGCCACTGTAGCTAGAATACAAAACGCACCGCATGACTAAAACTTTATAAAACTCTTCTAATAGATAATGTAGTCAATTTATTTCTCCCTTCTTGCCTTTCTTTGCCAATCATGACATTGCCTCCCTCTTCAAAGAACCTTGACCTCAAGGTTCAAATTAGGGTTCGAACTCAGGAAATTGCAAAGCTATCACTGAGGCATCCATCCACGTAGCGTCTGCAGGGTTCAAATTCGACCACTGAACCAGCCATTGCACTACCGCCCCATTATTGCATTTGATCGACTTCCTTTCTAACACAGCTATTGGGTAAACAAGGAGCTGTCCATCTAGTCCAGTTTTTAGGAGAGTTGTACTAGGTGTCATCACCGTGCCAACTACCTTCTTCAGCTATGAAACATGGAAGACCGAGTGGATTTGCAACCCAGCTGGAAGCAACAATCGATAGGCCACTGTTCCAATTCAAGCTACCACCTGGTAAGGACCAAAAAACCTTGGTGCAAGTTTAAGATTTCTTCTAATAGCCACTAATGATTGTCTGTATGGTTGCAGGCGTAGGTACACCCAATCTTCTACCTCAAAATTTCTTTCCGTCCTGTTCTTGTCGGCGTAGAATTTCATTCTTGCCTGTGCATGTGTCAAGGCCTCTTTTAAAATAGATTGAACCTTGGTCCTCTCAATGATGAAGTCTCTAGCTTATGTCGAGTCATTTGTATCTGTTGAGAGTGTAAACAATGGCGGTTTGTAGCCGTAAATGGCTTTAAAGAGAGGCATTGTAAGGGCTGAGTGGTAATTGGTGTTGTACCACCACTCGGCAATAGGCAGCCAACTCGCCCATATCTTAGGTCTAGCTCCCGTCATACATCTCAAGTAATTTTCCAGACACTGATTGAGCTTCTCTGTCTGTCCGTCAGTCTAAGGGTGGTAGGATGTGCTCAAACACAATTTAGTGCCTACCAATTTGAATAGATTTTGCCAAAAGGAACTTGTAAATATCTTGTCCCGGTCGCTGATAATTGTTGTAGGAATCCCGTGTAGCTTGTGAATGTTTTTGAAAAACTCCTTCGCTACTTGCGTAGCTGTGTAGGGATGAGTTAATGTCAAGAAGTGACCGTATTTCGTGAGTCTGTCCACCACTACTAGGATTGAGTCCTTCCCTTGTGACATTGGCAATCCTTCAATAAAATCCATGGCAATGTCTTGCCAGGGTGTGTTAGGAATAGGTAGGGGCTGTAACAGTCCCGGGTATTTAAGGTGTTCATTCTTGTTGAGCTAACAAACTTGGCACTCAGTTACCTTAGTGGTAACTTCCTTAGACAAATTAGGCCAATAGAAAAACTGTTGAAGCCTTTTAATTGTGCCTTGGATTCCCGAGTGTCCTCCACTAGCCGAAGAGTGAGCCTCTTCTATAAGCCTTTCCCTCAAAGTTCCTTGTCTTCCTACATAAATCTGCCCTCATTGCTTCCTTAGTATGCCATTTTGCAACGTATATTCCCCACTAATTGTTGGGTTGATCATTAGCTCAGGAATGACCTTTTCTGCCAACTGATCCTGTAGATAGCTTTCTTCCAGTTCTTGAACCCAGACTGGTCGAGCCTGTGTTATTGCTTGCATTGACCCTTCCTCTAATCTAGTGGCCCTTGACAGTCCATCCGCCACCACATTCTCTTTCCCTTTTTTGTAGGTGATAACATAATCAAACCCCAACAACTTGGATAACCATTTCTGCTGCATCAGGGTACTCATCTTCTGTTCCAAGAAGTATTTGAGGCTTTGATGGTCAATTTTAATGGTGAATCTACTCCCATATAGATAGCTTTTTCATTTTTGAACCGCATAGACTATTGCTAGTAATTCTTTCTCATAGGTAGATAAACCAATCTTCTTTTGGGGTAATGCCTTGGTTATAAAAGCCAAAGGCCTACCCTGTTACATTAAGACTGTCCCTATTCTTGTGTCACAGGCGTCGGTTTCTACCACAAAGGGTATTTTGAAGTCAGGTAGAGCTAATACAGGGGTTGTGGTCATGGCTTCTTTTAAGGAATCAAAAGCTTTCTAAGCTGAATCACTCCACTGGAACCCACCTTTCTTCAACAACTCTGTAAGTGGTCGACTAATCACCCCATAACCCCTCACAAACTTCCTATAATATCTTGTTAGTCCTAAAAATCCCCTCAAGGCCTTAACTGACGTGGGAACTGGCCATTCAAGCATCCCTTGGATTTTCTTAGGGTCTGCAGCCACTCATTCTGCTGAAATTAGATGTCCCAAGTATTCCAATTCTCTCTTCTTAAACTCACACTTACTTCTTTTGACAAAAAGCTTGTGCTGCCTCAGTATTGTTAGTGTTAGCTTTAGGTGTTCCTTGTGTTCTCGTAAGTCCTTACTGTAGATCAAGATGACATCGAAGAAAACCAATATCATCCTCCTCAAGTATGGCTGAAAGATCTCATTCTTGAGGCTCTGAAAGGTTGTAGGGGCATTGGTGAGCCCAAAAGGCATCACCATGAACTCATAATGGCCTTTATGAGTCTTGAATGCAGTTTTGTGGATGTCTTCTTCAGCCAATCTTATTTGGTGATAACCAGCCCTTAGGTCCAACTTAGTGAACACCCCAGCTCCTTTTAACTCATCCAATAGCTCATCTATAAGGGGAATTGGAAATTTGTCTTTTATTGTAATCTTATTCAATTCTTTGTAGTCAAGGCAAAATCTCCATGTTCCGTCTTTCTTCTTGACTAGAAGAATAGGTGAGGCAAATGGGCTATTACTCTCTCTGATAACACCACTTTGCAACATTTCCTTCACTATCTTCTCAATCTCGTTTTTCTGAATATAGGGGTGCCTATAATTTCTTACGTTAACATGCTTACTGTTGGGAATAAGTGGGATATGGTGGTCTTTACTACGGTTGGGTGGTAAGGTTGTAGGCTCAGCAAATATGTCAGAATATGCTTGTAGGATGGGTAACAACTCCTCATGTACTTCTTCTGTTTCCTTCTCTGCCTCTAGAGAGTATGGGTGTACCACTGGTTCAGCTCTTTTTTGAGCTTTCCAGAGCTGGTCTACCACTCTTTTACTTTCTAACACTGTGAGTCATCCTTCCTCCTTAATCCCCTACAAATTAACCCATTTATTCTGCCATTTGAACTTCATACTCAACTTCTTGGCATCTAGCAGTATAGGACCAATCTCTCCAAGCCACTGCATTCCTAAAATGGCATCACACCCACCCAAAGTGAGCAGCCTCATTTCTGTGGTGAATTCCACTCCTTGCATAGTCCATGTGAATGCTGGGCATTTAGCCTGACTACTGATTTTTCCTCCTCCACCTACTGTGACCCAAAATATGTTTGTGTTTTATACCTCCACTCCTGTAAATTTAGCTGTCTCAGGATCTAGGAAATTGTGGGTAGACCCACTGTCAATCAAGATGGTGAGTTCTCTATTTTTTATTTTTCCCTTCAATCTGATTGTTTGCAAACCTCTGCTACCAGTGAGAGCATGATGGGAAATCGTTACTTCCTCCTGCTCTTCTACTTCTTCTATCATTTCTACTTCTACAATTTTCTCCTCCTCAATTCCCTCTTCTATATCTTCTCCCTCCATCATATAGAAATGTTTCTTGGCACACTGATGACCATAAGTGTACACTTCGTCACAGTTGTAGCATAGCCCTTTTTCCCTTCTACCCTTCATTTCAGCTGGTGTCAACCTCTTAATTGTATAAGTCTCAGCTTTCTTTGGTTTTGGTTGGGTGTTAGTACTCTGTGAGCTGAGCTAGTGCCATTTAGGTTGTTGATATGGTTGCACTTTCGGTGAAGTAAGGTGAAGGTTTGTAGAGTTGTTGATTTTGTTTGGCCATGGTTTGTATTTCTTAGACTCAAGAGTTGTCTCTTGCAGTCTTGCTAAATCGATAGCTCGATTTAGATCGGTTGGTTTAAACATCTTAACTGGGTTCTTGATCTCATCCTTCAACCCATTAACAAATGAGGACAAGAAGAATTCCTCACTAATTCCCTGATTTTTGGCTAACAATCTTGGCCTAATCTCCTCAAATCGGTCCTGGTAATCCACCACTGTGGTGGTCTGCCTTAGGTTCACAAACTCCCCTACCACATCTTCTTTATCCCTATCCTGGAACCTAAGCATTAGCTCCCTAGTAAATTCTTCCCAAACTAAATCTTCTCTTAACGCATAGAAAGAATGAAACCATGATTCTGCTTTTTTTTCTAAATGAATTAAGGCTATAATGACCTTTTGTTCTTGTGCAACAGGATGGATTAAAAAGAACCGCTCACATTTTCGGATCCAAGCTTTTGGATCTTCTCCATCAAATCTTGGAAAGGACAATTTTGGCGGTTTGAGAGTGGTTTCAGAGTATACCTTGCTTGCCGATTTTGGTGATACAAATTGCCTAGGTTCATGGTTTGTGTTCGTTGGTGATGCTCCCAGTATTCCCTTCCCAGATCCTTCTCCTAGCTCCATCTTGGAAAGCCTTCCTGACATCATTTCTGTCATTTTTGATAACTGGTTAGTTGCTTCCTCTTGCATTTTTGTGAACTGGTTGGCCACTTCTACTCTAAATTTATCAAATCCTTCTTCAAATTGAAGCAATCTTCCCTCCATCTCCGAGAATCTTCCATCAACATATTGTTGTTGCCTTGTACCTTCTACCATATTGTGGTGTCTAAGATCTTGCTCTGATACCAAATGTAATGATCTAGAATTTCTTACTTGTGAAATTGATATGGAATTGGTGTTTATTGCAGGTAAAATCCAGATTTGAAGAAGTTCATGAGAGAAGAGAAATGAGATCGAGAGAGTTTGAGAGAGATTAGAATTCATGTAATTTTCTTCATATTTCGTAACTAACTCAGTACAAACAATATAGCAAGGAAAATTGCAACAGACTCTGATATTTGGTGGAGATCCTCTACAAGAGGCTCACCAATACATTACTCTATTTGACCAATAGGATTTGACTTGACTCATTATTGTTTGTAATGAAATACGACCCCGTTTCATAATCAAGCCACTGCAGCTAGAATACAAATCGCACAGCATGACTAAAACTTTATAAAACTCTTCTAACATATACTGTAGTCAATTTATTTCTCCCTTCTTGCCTTTCTTCGTCAATCATGACAAATTGACAACCGAAAACTTGCTTGGTGGTGTTTCAAATGCTCCACACATCGACATGTTCTCTGCCACTTTGCTTGACCATCTTTTGTTTTCCTAGTTATATAGTTTCTTCATCATTAAATTTTACATTTATAATGTTAACACATATAGAAGTATATAGATCGTAGAGTGTGAAAGAGAAGGAAATATATTTTACTGTAGGTGTGAGAGATATGCGTACCATATATTTAAACAAAACAAACATAACTGATCAATGTATAGTACTTTATATATTTTTTAACAAAATCAAATGTGATATAACTTGAACATATCATCTCTGGCTCACTATTTTAACTTTTAAGTGATAATGCTTGGGCATTTTCACACTGTTGAAAATGTGACAATTTATACTGCTTTTGCTTTTGGTGGTATCAGAATCATATGTACAATATTCTTGTAATCACATATGATATTAATTTGTAGATTTCCAATCACCTCCCATGTGGTATGTTGAAAATTTGCACCCTAGTGTTTCATGCATGTTGTGGAATTCACAACCGACCGAAGACTAAACAATATTAGCGGATGGATTTGGAATTCAAAAAGTCATTATCAATGATTAAGAGTAGCATCAACATGTTCCATGCCAATTAAAAGTGGTGTCACCTGTTTGCATAATTATTTATAACCTATCGATTATTACTTGCTTGTCATAGCTATTACCAAATTAATCTCTCATGGAAATAAATCGTTTTCTCTGCATTATCATAGTTTTCTTTTTCAAGAGGTATATATGATCATGCCTGTCTGGCTAATTTGTCTGAAATACTCATATTTTTAATCTTGTTCCATTAAGTCATTTTTTTAGGAGAAATGGACAAAATCTTGCAGAGTTGGAGATACTATCACTAACAAATAATGTCCTCGCTTATTTCTTTTTTTTTAAAAAGCAACGAACTATTATTAAAGGAAGGCACCAAGCCAGGAGAACAAAACAAAAAAGCCAACCAAGGCAACAAAAAACACCCGCCCAACCAGAGGGGCAAAAAAAAAAACCCAGACAACAGCACACCAAAGCAGCCCAGACAAAACCAAAGGAGCAAAACAAAAAACAGGGGAACCTGACAGCAGAGAGAAAGAACAAAAACAAAAACCCCAACATCATCATCTTGAACATATCTTATTTCAACATATCTTCTATGTACAGCCGTACAGGTGACTACTGCACAACATCATCATCATCATCTTGAAAAATTGTACTTCAGGTAAAGAGCTTATATTCTTTACTTGTCGCATAATCAGCTTAGAGGATGATCGGCAACTTGACCTTGTTAAAAGGACTATATCTAGACAGTAACAACTTGATTTCGGTAGGTATACTTGCCTTATTTGATGGCATCTTATTTTTCTTCTCGTCTTCATCCTTACATGAAAATGGTAATATTCCTAATCTAGAGATATTAGTTCTTCAATTCAACCTAGCTGGTCGTGTTCCAGCAACCATCTTCAACATTTCAACCTTTTCGCTTGCAAACAATAAACTCTCAGCAAACAATCACAATAATTTATACGTTTCATCCAGTTACACTTGGAATTTGCAAAAAATTCAACAAAATAAACTAGAAGGATCCATCCCAGATGACCTTTGTCATTTGGATAATTTGGTTGATTTGTACTTGGATAATAATAACCTTTCTGGAGCTATACCTCAATGTTTTGGTAAGCTGACTAGTCTAAGAACACTCTCATTAGGCTCCAATGGGCTAACTTCTGTTATACCCCCATCTATTTTTAACCTTAAACACATCTTGCACATCAACTTGTCATCAAATTTTCTAACCGGAACTCTTCCATTAGCTCTTGGAAATTTAAAGGTTGTGATAGATGTAGATTTGTCAAGGAATCAATTTACTGGTGATATCCCAACCACATTAGGAGGCCTACAAAATCTCCAGCTTCTATCTTCAGGATATAGTAGCTTACAAGGCTCGATATATTCCCGAATCATTTGGGGGCTTAACAAGCTTAGAGTCTTTGGATTTGTCCAATAATAGGACCTTTTACAAATTTCTCTACTAAATCTTATCTTTTATGATGAACCATACCCGACTGCATTTAGAATGAGGATAGATACTATAATATCAGAGATTGAGTAGAGATGGATACCTATTTTTTTAATGTTAATTAGGAGTTAGGACTTATCACCTCAAAGCTCATTTCATTGTACATCCACTCTTGATGAATGGTGTATACTTCTCTTTTTATGTTTACAATCACTAATAGATTTTCAGACCCAACATGTATATCATTATCCCTAATATTCATTATGGTTATCATTATCTATATTCGATTCAAGTGAATAAAATTCTCAAAATTTATCATAAAAATGTTAATTTTAGTAATGAACTTTTAATTCCTCATTCAAGGATCTTAATTAGTGGCAAGAACCCTAGTGCATTCAGGGTGGCTTAAGCCTCTGAGATGACCGACAAGTCCCCAACCCTTTTCGAGATGGTGATGATGGTGGACGACTAAAACCCCGGATCCCAAATTGAAGCCTGTGGGCCACGCACAGGGGCTTTATGGGTCAGCTATACTGGGTGCCATTTATCAAAGCATCAAATTATATTTGTGAAATTTCGTAAAAGCTTTCAAATTGTTTTTATGACGAGTATAAAAAAATTATGGTGATTATTGGTCTCTCAAGAAAACCTTAAGACTACTCATTTGATTGTCAAATTCAATTGTATGGTGTATCCTTTTTGAGAAAAATAAATAATTCCACGACCGCTTGTACAATCATTTTGATGACTGGTGGCCGGAGTCCATACAAGAAGAATCAAAATATTAAACAATGTAATGTGTAATTTTTTTTATTAATCAATGGAGGGCAGTACTTGTAAAAATATTCAGAAGATTAAGTGGAAGATCAAATAGAAATAGAAGTTTAATGTTCAGCCAAATAGGATGTTTATATTCATGAGTTGTATAAAAATGTAAAATAGCTCAATAGTTTTTTTTTTAGAAGCACCGAACCAATGTCAAATAATATATATACAGTCCTAATATCTATTCCCACGACATCGAAAAAAAAAAAATCGTGAACTACCATCTGTCTTAAAGAGGCAATGTGCAAAAATATTCAAAAATTAAAAATTAAATGGAAGATCAAAAAGAAATAGAAAATGTTTAACCAAGTGTATTGTATTTCATATCCTTAAGTCGAGTAAAATAGCTCAATAGTAAAATAGAACAGATCTAAGAGCATCTCTAATGGTAATGTGGCTTGCATTTGAAAAAAATAGTAATATGTCAACATTGTCAAATCAATTGCTTCATATATAGCATGTAACTAAACTTGATAGACATTCAAAAAAAAAAAAAAATGGTCTCCAATACTTCACTTGTAAAATATATGTTTTTAATGACGTGTCAATTTATATTGGTCTCCTTAAATATACTTTAGAATTGTTGAATAAAATAAGGTAAAAGACAAGAGTGGTTGCTGACTGGGCCCGTCTGAAATCAGAGAGTCATGTTGACAGCCTCTAAAAAAAAAAGTTGCTAGAGATGTTGCATTGGAGATAGATTTTTTAACAAAATGGATGTCCATCCTACGTAGCATCTAATTTTTTCACAACTCACATTAGCATTGGAGATGCTCTAAGTGCTAAATAACTAAATTGAGTCTTGTACAATAAAACTATTGTCTTGTACAATTATTGTAATACGGACTGATCTCTAACTTGATTGATAAATGGGAGGAGTGGAGTCCACACTAAAGTTGCTGAAACATCACCATCTTACTTTCACTCGTTGATGATGACCATTATTAAGAGATGGCCATTTCAACGTTTTATATCCAATGGGTACCTGGGACTGTAATATGACATGGGTTCATGCACACCCACTGTTTGACAAAAGTCCTGAGTTGTCAATTTAAGAATTTTGACAATAATGAATTAATGGTGGAAGGATGCAAGAAAGACAGTTGAAGACTTGTAGGTGGAAAGGAAAGTCACAAAACAGGCAAGAAAAGATAGTACACAATTTTGATGTGTTTAATTTAAATATAAATTTTTCTTTTTTGGTGTTACATATCCATTTACTCTCAAGAGTTTCCTGTATTTGTGTCTTGCAATTTTCGCTGCTCAAATTAAGTCTTGCAGTTCTTCTCTATGGGCAATTTACAATCAACTTCTTCTTCCAACAACACCAACATCAAATACGATGTCTTCCTCAATTTCAGAGGCAAAGACACCCGCGATGTTTTCACTAGCCATCTTTGTGCAGCTTTGCGCAGAAAACAAATTGAAACCTTTATGGATGACCGACTCATAAGAGGAGATGACATCTCCTGCTCTCTTTCAACAGCGATCGAAGAATCAAAGATTTCGGTAGTTATTTTCTCCAAATACTATGCTTCTTCCAAATGGTGCTTACGTGAGCTTGTAGAGATTATGAAGCACGTGAACGAGAATAACCAAATTATCATACCTGTTTTCTACGGAGTTGATCCATCAGATGTACGTAAGCAGATCAGAAGTTTCAAGGATTCGTTTGACAAGCACGGAAAAGAATTACCAGAAGAGGTGCAAACATGGACAGAAGCTTTGACTAAAGCATCCAATAAATCTGGATGGCATTCCTCTGCAGAGAGGTATATCTAACTCTCACTTTATTTTACTTAATCCTAATTTATAAAATTAAAATTCCTAATTTTGTTCAAAATAAGTAAACAAGAATCCTCCTTTCCTCATCTCACATATTTTTGAGAGAATAGATCTGGATTCATTTTTCAAAAAAATTCACGTTATTTCTTATTTCCTTTTCAAAACAGAGACCAATATTCATGATAATATTTGTTATATATATAGTAACTTTTAAGTGAGGGATCCCTCACTTAATTTCGATCCACAGCTTGATGAAATCACATCGATTTGTATGAATTTTGATATGAATTTTTTAATGGATGATAAGTTCATTGAAATATACCTATAAATAAAATTTGGGAATTTTTCAATTACTAGAACTAGTTTTTTGAATTTTTCTATATATCTCCAATTTTTCCTAATGTCTTTATATTTAACAAAATAGGGATAAATAGTTCTAGTGTTTGGAAAATTCTCAATTTTTATTTATTTTATTTATAGGTATATTTCAATAAACTTATCATCCACAATATATATATATATATATATATATATATATCAAAATTTATACAAATCGATGTGATTTCATCAAGGTGTGGACCGAAATTAAAGTAAAAGATCCCTCACTTGAAAGTTATTATATATATATATATATATATATATATATATATAATTTCGTCAATTACTAATATACTTGTGTAAATGGACAAGCCTTGTTTCTAATGATAAGAACTACTGCTTGTAATAAATTATATAAGAAGTGAATATAAGTTTGAGCATTAGATATACTTCAGAAAAAGAAAAAGAAAAAGGGTTTGTTCATTAGATTTCCTCTACACAATTTTTATATGATCAACTAAAATTCTTTGGACTCCTTACATATTTAAATAGAATACGATGTGATTGATGCTGGTAGGTTTGTATTTCAAATTTCCAGTTATCCATGGTAAATAGGTCAATAGGACTCCTTGTGTTGCGGTAATTTCTACTTATTTACTGTGGTATTTTCATTTGGCAGATCTGACGCTGCACTTGTTCTCAAAATTGTCAATGATATTTGGGAGAGATTGATGGGTCAATATATATCGCCCGATTTTGGAGGACTAATTGGACTTGAACGAATTAACCAAATTATATCATTATTATGTCTTCACGATAGGACAATGTTCTAATTATCGGGATTTTGGGGATGGGTGGTATTGGTAAAACAACTCTTGCTGATGTCATTTTTAATCAAAATTCTAATCAATTTCAAGGTGTTTGTTTTATTCAAAATGTTAGGGAAAGATTAGAAAACTCTGGAGGATTAGCTTCTCTGCAAAAGGAAATTCTTTCTAAGGTGTTAGAGGATGAAAAACTAGAATTAGATGGTCCAACTATTCCCCCAAAAATCAAGGAAAGGCTCAATCGCACAAGGGTTTTCATTGTTCTCGACGACGTGGATGATTTTTTACGAATTGAACCTTTATTTAAAGGTGTTAATGGGTTGGGCAAAGGAAGTAGAATCCTAATAACTTCAAGAAATAGACATGCACTTCATAATTGTCATGTGAATGATGATAAAATATATGAGGTTGAGGGATTTGCCGATCATGAAGCTCTTCAACTCTTCCATAGTTATGCTTTTAAAGATAGCCATCCTACTGAAGATTTTAAGGTACTCTCAAAAAAGTTTGTAGATTATGCAAATGGTAATCCGTTAGCTCTTAAAGTGTTGGGTTCGTCATTATACCAAAAGAGAAAACAAGAGTGGGAAAGTGCAGTAAACACATTGCTAACAAATTTGAATCGTGAAATTTATGACGTGTTAAAAATTAGTTTTGATGGATTGGATTATAGAGAGAAGAATATATTTCTTGATATTGCATGTGTTTTAAAAGGGGAAAAAACGAGAGTATGTAGCAAAAATACTAGATGATTGTGACTACTCACTAGGTGTTCTCATTGGTAAATCACTAATAACAATTTCATGGGATAATTCAATACAAATGCATGATTTGCTACAAGAAATGGGTAGGAAAATTGTCCATAATGAATCTCCAGATGAGGTAGGCAAACGCAGCAGGCTGTGGAGACAAGAGGATGTTCTTCACACACTAAAGCGTGATGATGTAAGTCTCTAATCAATTTGTATTGCTTTTATGATTAGATGCCCCATAAAATTTGATGAATCCGTAGAGTACTAAACTTGCTACAAATTAGTTTGGTAAAACTTTTCAGTGTAAGATGAAGAAGGTTTGCTCTTAAGAGGATCGACATGCAAATATTTTTTCTACAAATATTTTAGAATATATATATATATATATATATATATATATATATAGGGAGGTTCTCCCATCAAATCGTCCTGAAATTATAATTTCAAGACGATCAACCACAGCCATATGTTCAAATAAAAGGATGATTTTTTTTTTAACAAACATTTAAACACATTTGAACATGTGGCTGTGGTTGGTCGTCTTGAAATTATTCAGAACGACCTGATGGGAGAACCTCCCTATATATATATATATATATATATATAATTATTTATTTTATAATATAACTTATACTTTGCTTTTGGCTGTTAGGGGACTAATGCAGTTCAAGTGATAGTCCTGGAGATGTCCAAGATAAAGAATATGCATTTGAGCCCTCAAGCTTTCAAGAAAATGTACAATCTTAGATTACTCAAATTCTACTACGATCCTACTTGGATCATAGGGGATTATCTAGATTATACCGACTCTCTTTCACAATATCACTCTAAAGTGCATTTTGGGGAAGGTCTAAGTGATCTTTCTGACAAATTGAGATCTCTCATTTGGCTTGGATATCCTTCACCCACACTGCCATCCAATTTTAATCCAAATAACCTTGTTGAACTTGATTTGAGCCGTAGCACTGTTGAAAGTCTTTGGGAAGACTCTATGGTATTATTTAAACATTTTAATTATATGTTTTTTTTCTTTGTATAGTTCACAAAAACTTAATTACTTATTGTAATCATTTTACTTTATTTTTGTTACGCAGCATGCCCCAAAACTAAAGTGGCTTTTTCTCAATGGCTGTACACGGCTTACTAAGATCCCAGACCTCTCAGAATCCCTATTGATTGAGATGATAGATATCCGTTATTGCAGCAGCTTGCTTGACTTTCCCCCGCTTGCTCAACATGTCAACAACCTCCATGGTTTGTCTATGTGGGGTTGCAAAAGTCTTAGGAGCTTTCCTAGTGATATTCATTTTGAATCTCTTTCATCTTTTGATCTCTGTGGCTGCAATAACATCACAAAGTTTCCAGAAATTTCCGGGAATATAACACGTTTGGATTTGAGTTGGATTGCAATGGATGAAGTTCCACCATCAATTCAGTGTCTAACAAAGCTTCGCGAGTTGAATCTGTCACATTGCACAAGGCTTCAGCATATTCCGACCAACATTTGGAAATTGAAATCTCTTTACTATCTAAATCTTGAGGAATGCTCTGGACTTGAGAGTTTTCCAGAAATCTTGGATACAATGGAATGTTTGGAAAAACTTAAATTAAGTGGAACAGCAATTAAGGAGCTTCCGGAGAACTTGGGGGATTTAAAATCTTTGATACATCTCTCAGTGGACAGAACTGCCATAAGTCAACTACCGTCTTCAATGAAGCATTTGAAAAATCTTCACTACCTATCATGTTGGGGTTGCGTAAGTCTTAGGAGCTTTCCAGAAATTTCCGGGAAAATAACACATTTGGATTTGAGTGGGACTGCAATAGATGAACTTCCACCATCAATTCAGTGTCTAACCTGGCTATGGAAGTTGAATCTGTCATATTGCCCAAGGCTCCAGCGTATTCTTGACAATCTCCAGCATATTCCGTCTTTAATGTATCATTGGAAAATTCTTTCATGCCGTGGATGTAGAGGTTTGAGATTTACTCACTCACTGGTTTTACCATGTTTTTTAACAAGGTTAAATTTAAGTGATTGCAATCTAAAAGAAATCCCGGAAGTTATTTACTGTTTATCCTGTTTGATATATTTAGACCTAAGTGAAAACCATTTTGAGCATCTACCAAAAAGCATGAAGCAACTTCGTGTTTTGGGAGATCTCAACTTAAACCGTTGCAATATGCTTCAATCACTAACAGACCTTCCATCAAGTCTATATCTTTTAAGTGCAAGTGATTGCGAGCAGCTCCGATCAATACCAGATGCATCTGAATTTGCAGAAATAATCAGAAATACGTATCATTCTTCTAATTTCATATTTACTAACTGCCTGAACCTTGAGGCAGCAGTCGGCAACATGTTGGCACTACTAACAACATACCTTAACAAGGTAATTACTTTGTTAACCAATCTCTCTCTCTCTCTCTGACTCTCTCTCTCTGTCTCACACACATTAAAAATAATTATAATTTTCATGTTTTAGGAAAGTGAGAGTTATAGCCTTTGTTACTCGGGAAGTGAAGTTCCGGGGTGGTTCATATATAGAACTGAAGGATCTTCGATCAAATGTCATCAGTTGTTCGGTGGTCAGCTCCTGGGATTTGCAGTATGTGCTGTTATTGCATTTGAGGAATATTGTTACTACGAAGTTTACGACAATGATGATTTTGGAGATCAATTGAATGTCCTTTACAAGTTCATAAGTAACAATGAAGTATGCAACAGAGGTGACATTATGGTTGCTTGTAAAAATGAAACATTAATTGACTCTGATCATGTCGCATTAGGGTTTCTCCCATATTCATTATTATGGAAACTACAAGATGACTTCACAAATTGTTCATTTGAATTCTCGCTTTCAGAGGAGAGTCCTAATTGCAGAGTGAAATATTGTGGGGTATGCCCAATATATGCGAATCAAAATATTGGGGAAACAAGTGGAAGAAAAAGTTGTACATCTAATGATCATCAGGAGGAGGAAGTAGAACCACATTCTAAGAGATTAAATCCTTGATCCTTTCTTTCTCTTTGACTGCATTTTGCATTCTAAAATTCGCTTATTGTTCTACGGTTGTTGGACTGGGACTTCTCATCTTCCGAGTAAGTCATCCAAACAACTTAACTTCAAAGATTCAATATTTAGTATTGAAATAGAATTTTGCTGTTATTATTAGTACTAAAACATTTTTTTTTTTTTAAAGATTGAAATTGACGGATATTGTGCACAGAAGCTATGTCTTCCTTCTAATACCACGGTAATGAATCTCTCAAACTTTGACATTCACCAATATTGCTTCTCATAGAATCTAATTTATCAGATATAAAGAATACATTCACCAAACTGTTGAACTTAGCCTAGTACTTTATTAGTTCAAACAATACATAGTTATAGGTTTTATAATAGAATTTTAGAACCTCTCATAGTTTATTTACTGGTTTATTTAAAGTACATGCTTTGATGGTAGAGTACAAAAATAATCTAGCGATCTAGAGGCAGGACTTTGGTATTGCCCTACCTAGAAATTTGGTATTGCTCTTACTAGAATTTATATGATTAACATATAATTGCCCAAATCCTGTCTTTCAGCTGCTAATGGTTTGGTGTTCACAAATATGCATAACAATGTGAAATAGGTCAGCAGCGCAGCATTCAAACCTTTAATTTCTATGTCTTTTATGTGAACAAAGAATGCATATATGTTAAATTTAATATGAGTAATGCTATTAATTTTGATTATAAGTAGTAAATCATGTAATAACTGAGTAGTTCACGGACCACAATTTTGCCCAAAGCAGCAATGCCATTTAGAGAGTAAATGAGTTTGTATTTTGTGTTTTACATTAATTTGTGGACTGAGTTTAGTTGTCATTTAGATATATATAATCTCATTCGCATTAATATATTATCGTTTCCTATCATAACATAATAATAATAATAATAAAATTGAGTAAATAAAGCTTTTTAAGAAAGAAGCTACAAATCCTGTTAAAGAAGAAGAAGAAGAAAAACATCAACAAATGCAAAGGCTACATCAGCTCTCAATCAAATTATTGCTGCTGAATATGATTTTGTTTACTAATTATAAGTTGTAGCTGTTTCTCTGTTTACTTGTTTTGTTTTGTTTTCCATAATATGAAAAAATTAATGTTGTGATTGAATGGAATGGAACTTATGATAAAAAAATTTACTGTCCAAGATTATAAAAAGGGATGCTATGTGATTGTTGAAGTACTTGAAGATAATCTAGATTGAGAAAAAGCCTTTTCACCATCCAAATGTTTGTCCTGAACCGGTAACTAAAATAACTCATTGGTTTAATATTTAAGAAACATGAATTAATCATAAACTCATTGGTTTTTATGATCAAATTTTTAACATTTTGTTGTCATTCAAATATTTTTATGGATAGTAACTAGTACGAGATGATGAGTGGTATCCTCAAGAAGGAGATGATGTGAATGCGATGATATCCTCAAGACTCAAAGAGGCATAGTAAGTTATGGCTATATACATAATTTCCGGAATTAAAGTATTGTCACTTTTCTATTGATTTTCTTAACAACGCATATACATTTGAGAATCCTTCCTTTATCTGGAATTGTACATGAGTCCAAATCGAGGAACATTATGAGATATTTGAATATATTTATGCAGTAATTAGCTTGTGCTTTATTTATCAAAGCTATACATGGTTAAAGGTTCATAATATTTCGAATCTTTACTGACTTGTTTAATTTACACAGTGAGACATTGCATAATATATGTGCATTTATTCTTTTTTGGACAAATTGCATTGTTTGCTGATGATTCAGAAAAAAATTCCTCCCAAATCCCAAGTAATTAGTCATGTAAGTAGAGTTTTATTATTGATGTCTCTGTTAAAAACTCTGTTTCTGAGTAATGAGCAGGGTCATGTAAGTAGTCCAATGTTGCTATTTGATAATGCAAATGTTTCTAAACTGTCTAGTTGATACATCCCAATAATACTCATTTCTACTATAGATGATCAGCCTGGCAGCCATTTCAGGGGCTCAAAGCTTCAATGTAGATGGTTGGGCCAGTACTAGGCTTGAAGCTGAAAAACAAATAGTGACCAACCTCCAATTCTACTTCCATGACACACTCAGTGGCAAGAACCCTAGTGCAGTCAGGGTAGCTCAAGTCTCCGAGACAACCAACAAGTCCCTGACCCTTTTCGGGATGGTGATGATGGCGGGCGATCCACGTCTTTCAAAAAGACTAGATTTTTATTTTATTTTATTTTATTAAAAAGAGAGAGAGAGAGAGAGAGACTAGATTTCATTTGAGGAGTAAATAAAGAAGCTTTTCTTCTCAAAGTGTTTCTCAACAAATTTAAGGGTCCAACAAGGTGGCTAATGGCTATACCCGGTATCATAAAAATTTACTAAGGAAATTTTTTTCTTTTCAAAAGTCGAACCTACTAAAACTAACTGTTTAATAAGGAATACAAAGAGAAAGGTACTTTACTTTTATTTTTGTTATTTTGCAAAATTTAGTGACTAAATTATTACACCATTTAAAAAGTGTGGAACATATTTATTAGATTATTAACAAACGAGAACAAGAAGATAATATTTCTTTCCAATCACATGAAATAATTTAATCCAATCTAACCCGGCCAACAAAAACAGCCTAATTATTTTTATCCATCATTATCATAAATTCATAATACAAATCCAATGAAGGCACTATTATAGCAATACATGATTTAAATTACCATAGAGTCCATTTCTCTTTATCCACCTACTTGAATCCATGAAGAAATCCACCACCAATCATTCAGAATCCTCCGCCTCCTCATCGGACGTGCATTTTTGGCCTTTCCCTTTGTACAAGGGTGTTAAAAACATCTAGGCTGGCCTGTAAAATGTCAAAATAACAATACAAGTGAGACTTAAATTTAAAGGCGCCTTTGAAACAAATTGAAAAAGTGTAAAAAATAAATAAAAATGAAAATGTTCTCAATTTGAACACCAAGGAGTTTGGAATTAAACAAGGTCCAAAATTTTATATCAAATCAATAAATAAAATTGTAAACCTTACCAAGTTTTACATTAGTCAATTTATAAGAAGTTAATTTGCCATTTATTAAATAGTTTCCCTCTGGACTCAAAACAAACTCACAAAACATTAAAATACAAAATACTGTATCATAATAATCAAATATTGCACATGGGATGAGAAGAGTTACATGTAGCATATGTTTAGCAGATAAAAAGTCAATAAGGTGCTCTGGAACTGGATCACCAGTAAACCTTGAGAACTCGTGCACCATGCCACACTACAAGAAAAACTACCTTTGTTGACAGATTTTTCTTGACGGTTTTAAAAAACTGTCAAGAATAACAAATTCTTGACAGTTTTCAGTTCTTGACAAGAAAAAACTGTCAAGAAAGACCGTTTTTCTTGACAGTTTTCAGTTCTTGATAAGAAAAAATTGTCAAGAAAGAAAGTTTTTCTTGACAGTTTTTAACTATCAAGAAAGACAATTTTTATATATTATATAATATATTATATTATTATATATAATTATATATATTATATAATATATATATTATATTATATAATATTTATAATATAATATATTTATATATTATATTATATTATATTATATAAATATATTATTATATATATTGTATAATATATATATATATATATTATAAATTATATAATTATATATATATTATAAATTATATAAATTATATATATATATATTATAAATATATTATTATATATATTGTATAATATAAATATATTATAAATTATATATATTATATGTACTATATATAATATATATGTATTTTATATTATATATTATGAATGTTTTATAATTAGGGGTATTTTGGTCAAAATACAGTTAACTCAATTCCATTCCGTTGTTAAACAATATATATAATAATATATTTATATAATATAAACATATAATATATATTATTTAATAAAATAAAATAATATATATTATATTATATATTATATAAATATTATAAATATATATTATTTAATAAAATATATAATATATATTATTTAATATAATAATATAATATATATATATTATTATTATTATATATCACATTATAAAACATTCATAATATATAATTTTTTATTTATCTTTAATAATTTTTTTTAAACTTTTACTTCATATTTTCAATACCAAACAAAATCTCGATATGGATTTATTTTACAGTAAGATATCAATTTTTGGGCAAACCAATATTGGATAAGTAAAATTTTAAATTTAATAAATTTACTTTTAAATCATTTACTTTTAAGAAATTCAAAAAAATAATAATTTAAAAAATTGTTTATTTATTTTGCACTATCTTGTTTCATACTAAAAGCTAGACACGTTAATAATCCAATTACCCATATAAATTAGTAATCTGAGTCAGGGTTTGTAAAATCGACATATCCACCGATATATCCATATTTTGGAGGGACCGATATCGAAACATGGTTAATATCCAATATCTAGCAAATATCCGGTCGATATCGAAATATCTATAAAAATCTCCCGATATTCCCGAAATATTGTGAATTTCATCCCGAAATCCAGGGATATTTTGCAAAAAAAAAATCTTAAACACTTAATTATTGTTCAAATAATCTATATTGAAAATTATTTTGAAAAGAAGCATTAACAAATTTTATTTCAGATTGTTTATTGATCGAGCCATTTCTATACTAGATTTTGGCCCCCATTTCTGTCGCTTTTGTTCGGTTCTCGGGTAAAATCGAGTGTCTAATGGCTCGAAATTAGTTAATTCGCAGGTTTACAGTTTTTCAGAGGCAAGTGTGCACGTTGAGCAAGATGGGGAAGCCGAGGGCGTATCTTGGTTGGTTCATGTTCCGAGTCGAAGTGAAGAGGAGTCATGCTCATATTTTTCCAAGTGGAGGTAGCCGTGACATTGGCCGGCGGCCAACTTGACAGCCACCTTTTTGCGCTCATAGATCAGAGAAGTTGGCTCCCAAAGTGGTCGCTCCCACCACGGCCAACTTGACAGCCACTTTTATTTTTTTTCGTCATAGATCAGAGAAGTTGGCTCCCAAAGTGGTCGCCCCCACCACAGCCAACTTGGGAGCGACCTCCCATTTCCAGCTCAGCAAAGTGGCGAATTCAGCATCAGTTTTTTTGGCTCCCCACTATATATATATCATATTCTCTTAGCTGAAAATGGACCATACACTCTCTCAACCCTAGATCCAAAATAACCACTCACCCAAAAGAAATCCTCTCATCTTCCACCATCTTCAACCTCACAAAAATCACCCAAGTTCCCACCTTTCTTCACCATTTTCATCATCTTTTCACATTTTCTCCTTCTCCACCACCATTCCATCCATCTTCGGAGGTTTTGCAAGGAAAAGGAAGCTCTCAAGAAAATGGGTTTTCTCTACTCTTTTGCTTTCTCTTTCATTTCTCCATTGATGTGTAACTAATCATTTAGCTAGGGGATTAATGTAATCGTATTTGACCACTTTATGAACTAATTAGTCTATTTCTTAATTCAATTCAATTTTAGTCTCTTTTACTTGATTAATTTGAGTTTGTCTACTACTCATATATTTTGTGACCACAATTGATGTGGGTGTGTAGTGTAAACTATCTATGAAATTGGGTTTTGGTGTGAAAGACCTTTCCACCTTAATTCTAATTATGAGTTTGGTAATTGAGAAAGATAATATGTGCATGACCATGCCATGTTGTTTTGGCTTAGAGTTTATACAATTAATGGGTGATGACCATTGCTTGGCACATGACCTTGTGGAGGCAATGGTAAGAACCTAGCTCTTAATGATAAACAAGCCCTAAAATTGGATTTGAAGTGCTTAATGAGACTAAGTAAGGACATTGAGTGGTCTAAGAAGGTTATATTAATTCCCTAGTGTTTCTCTCCCATATATCCATACGTTGTGTGTTGCTTGTGTTTAACTTAGTTTATTTTGTTGCAAGATAGCATTTTTATTGTTCAAGTTTGCATCTTTAGTGTCAAGTTTACATTTTTAGCTTACAAGTTTGTATCTTTAAGCATTTTCAAGAACCAAAATCACTTTTCCAACTCAAAAGCATTATGCAATTTAATTTACGCACTTAGATTAGTTTTAATTTTTCCCTAGACTAAGTAGTTTTAGCTAATTGAATCACTGATCCCAGTGAACGAACTTAATTAAATTGAGAGTAATTTTTACTACATCAATTTTGGCGCCGCTGCCGGGGATCGGCGTAGATTCATTAGTTGAATCTAGTTAGTTCTTTTTAGAGTAGTGTGTGTCATTTTACCTTTTAGTTTTATTTTAGTTTTTGTATCATTTTACTCCGTTGGTAGTTTTGTTTCTAGTGTTTCAGGTTTTTCAGGTGCATGCACGGACATCGTTCGCAAGGAGGATTTCTGTTCCCTGCCGACGACAACATCAACCGTGTGGGCCAGCTTGCTAGACAGTTTGAGGGGTTAGACATCGTTGTTGATTTAGGCAACCTCGACATCTCTACTACAGAAATGGATAGAGATGGTGAGCAAGGCGCTCCGGGTGACAGAGATGAACGAGGTGTTCATGGTGGACAGGGGTTAGAGATGGCCGAGATGTTCATGGGAGTCCACCGGGTTCCCCTACACGGGACTTTGATGATGATATCCGGGCAATGAAGGAGTCCGGTCAACCAATGCTTGGAGACCAACCCTCACCTATCGTGCTCGATGCGGCGGCAAGGAGCTACGAATTGAGGAGTATGCACATGGTATGCTCCCAACCTATAATGGCACAGATAGTGAAGACCCTCTCCAGTTCATGAAAGATTATCTATTCGTTGTGGAGAGCTTCCCAATAGGCCGACTCACAGAGGAGCAATTAAAGATGAGGTGCTTCCGCTATTGCTTGAAGGGCGCAGCCAAGACATGGTTCGGGTCATTGAGATCCGGGACTTTCGCAACATGGAACGATGTGTGTCAAGGGTTCTTCAGTAGATTCTTTCCTGCCCCTAAGACAAAGGAGATTCGGATACAAATTGCAAGCTTTGGTGAGGAGGAAGGTGAGCCCTTTCATCAAGCATGGAGAAGGTACAAAGGGCTTTTAGAGCAATGTCCTCCCCACATGATATCCGAGGAATACAAGGTTCGCACATTCTATGATGGATTGACACCCTTCACCCAAGCACTTGTTGACAACGCTTGTGGAGGTGTGCTCACAAAGAAGTCTGCAGCAGAGATCACCGAAATCTATGAGACATTGGCCCTTAACCTCCTACCATAGAGGCACAACGGCTAGAAAGGGGGGAAAATATGATGTTGATCGAAATACCGAAGTGGCCATTCAACTCTTCACCATGACCAAGCAAATTGAGGCTCTAGCTAAGAATGTGAGTAAACTACAAGCCGGAGCAAGTCATATGCGCGATAGTGGTCATCATTATAGGAGTGAGAACCAAGAGGAGCCCGAGGAAGTACAAGCCTTGAATTACCAAAGGGGAAGAAATGACCCGTATTCAAATACCTACAATCCCGGATTACGCAACCACCCAAATTTCTCCTATTCCGACCCAAACACCGCATTGAATAGCCATCAAATCATTCCACCAAACAACCAAGGAGAGTACAACCAAGGAGAGTACAACCGAGGGAATTACCGGGGAAATTACCAAGGCCAAGGTTCAAGCAATCCACCTCAACAATGGCACAATTCCACAAACCGAGACAATGTTCCCTATCAACCAAGGAAGCCATCATTAGAGGATATGGTGACCACTCTAGCTAAGAGTTCTCAATCCCTTGCTCGGAGTTCTCAAGCCACGGAGCAAAATTTGAACAACTACATGCAAATGACCGACCGGAAGTTTACCAACATGGAAGCCTCCATGAAGAAGCTAGAAACACAAATGGGGCAAATATCCGACACGGTACACCGAAATGAGCCGGGAAGATTCCCTAGCCAGTCAGAGCAAGCCAAGTCTATGACCGTGTTGAGGAGTGGCCGTGTGCTAGATATCGGAGATGTTGGTGAACCCAAGAGGAAAAAGCCTAAGGAGTCCGAAGTTGATATTGGGGAAGACACTCGAGTTGAAGACTCTAGGGTCAATGAGACTAGAGAGGAGGAAGAAGTAGTAGTTGAACCAACCCTTAAAAAGACCTCCACTCTACACAAATCACAAAACCCCTACATACCACCAATTCCGTATCCGGGGAGGGTAGCAAGGGACAAGTTAAGCAAGTCCTTTAAGGATATATTTGACATCCTCTCCAAAGTGAATGTAAACATCCCCCTACTTGACATGATCGAAAAAATGCCGGCATATGCAAAATTTTTCAAGAGCCTCCACACAAACCGGCAGAAGTTTGGGCCAAACCACCAAGAGTGCATCACGGGAAATGCTAGTGCCGTTCTACAGAAGGAGCTCCCGCCCAAGCTCAAGGATCCGGGTAGTTTTTGTATTAACATCACGGTCGGAGGTGCCAAGCTTGAGAGAGCCATGTTGGATTTAGGGGCTAGCATCAATTTGATGCCCTTCTCCATCTACAAGCAGTTGGAGTTAAATGAGCTAAAGCCGACCACCATGTCACTACTTCTAGCCGACGGGTCCGTGAGACATCCGAGAGGGATCGTGGAAGACGTGTTGGTGCAAGCAGACAAGTTGATCATCCCGGCGGATTTCGTGGTACTAGATATGGACGATGTGAGTGGAGAGACAAATATGAGACCTATCCTCTTGGGTAGACCGTTCATGAAGACGGCAAGGACAATCATTGATATACATAAAGGAAAGCTTTCCATGACCGTCTTGGATGAGACGGTAGAATTTCAGGTTTTCAAGTCAGACCCGCAAGACATTGGCTCAGTTGATTGTTTTGCCGTGGATACACTTCCGTCACAGGACTACTCAAGGAACACAAATGAGTATTTAGATGAAATCTTTGCACTTTTTGAGGACAAAAGTGAGGAAGATGTTCACAAAGAAGATAAATGTGACAAACAACCATCCTCGGAAATCAATGAGCTTAAAAGCGAAAATGCCAACTTGAAGATGGAATTGGAAGCCCTTAGAAAAGAAAGGGATGAGGCAAACAAGAGGGCGGAAGATCTTGCAAGGCTAGTAGAAGAGCAAGAGGAAGACTTTGCCCGTAAGACAAGGAAATTGCAAATGCAAGTGGAATTGAAAGACAAGACGATTGATGCTATCAAGGAGGATTTGAGTTGGAAGGAGAACGCCTTAAAGGTGGCAAAGGTGAAGGAATGCGATTGCGTGGTAGAGCTTGAAGGAGCCGAAAGCACAATCAAAATGTTGACGAAGGAAGCAAGCAAGAAGGAAGAGACTTTGAAGGTCAACACCATCAAGGGAAATACAAGCCATCCGAATGCAAGAGTTAACAAGACCAAAGGTAGTCCTTCTTACTTTCCTTACAATTGTTATTTTTGCCACACTAGGGGTCATAAAATAGCCCATTGTGCTAAATTCATTGAAGTTTGCAAAAAGAAACAAAGCATACCTATAGGGAAGCCAAAGAGGATTTGGCAAGTTTGAGTCCGAAAGGACAAACTTGACCAAGTAAAAGAAGCTATTTTTGATGAAAAGAGAACTCTTGATATGAAAGAATGCCCTAAACTTCTTGATATGAATTGTGGTAGTACTAGTGAAGTAAATCCACCCTTGATTGTCTGAACGTGCTAATGTGTTTTGTGCTTGTGAAGGTTGCTATGTCTTCTAAAGGAAGCGTGTTTGGAGTAATGACTACATGTGCATACATTTCGGAACATGGCTTGTGGAGCCAATTTTAATTTTTGCATAATTTGGACAATTTGGGGTTGTAAATAATTTGAACATTTTGCATAGTTTATTGGTTCTAAGCTAGTTTTTGTAGCTCGTGTTGATGAAGCTAGGTTCTTATTCTCTCGGATTGAAACGCCGACAACTTGCGAGTCTTGGAGGGACAAGCAAGCCGAGAGAGCTCATAAAAAGAGCGAGAGCTGTGCATAATTGACAAAGGCTTTAAATCAAGTGGAGAACGAAGTTTTGGCGCTTAAAGAGCTGTAGTGCTCTCACTACGTTTTGCCTAGACGTTAAGTCGTGCGCTTGGTGGGAGGCAACCCACCTAGGTACATTTCTTTCTTAGTTTATAATTGTTTTTATTTTGTTTTTACATTTTTGCTTAGAATAAGTGTGCGGATTTTTTGTGTTGTGTTTAGTGCCTAGGATGTTTATGTTTCTTGCCTCCCTTGCTTCGTTTATTCATTGTCCATGCATCTCATGTCATGTAAAAATTGAAGACAATGTTTAGATTAGGTTTGGGGGTGTAGATTCATTATTTGAGTCATTTTTCATTTTACTTTTTCAAGTTTTTCTTTGACTTTGCGAAAGTGCCCTGTTTTGGAAATTTTGAGGCTAAATGTTTCAATTAAACTGTACCGTTTGGTGAGGAAATAAATTATTTCGTCCACATTATGTTCTTTGATTTTTCGATACGGTTCCAACGATATAAAGAACGAAAAATTCTGGGCAGGGGTTAAAAAGATATGAACGTTTCTTCGACCAAAGGTCATGGGCGATGCCCTGTTTTGAAAAAAACTGCACGTGAACCATCTTTGACGTCCGTTTACACTTTTTTCCAATGTGAATTTTGAAATGTTTTATAAATGAAAAATGTGTATTTGCATGTCTATTTTCATGTGCCAAAATTTGAGAAATTTTTATTGAGTGGTTTTGAAAAGATGCACTAGAGAATAGACATAGGTCGATTTTAAAAGTCACCAGTTTTTTGGAATTTAATCCTCCATGTTGAGATGGTCTTTCGCATTGCGTTTTTTGTGTTTTGCGTCGTGATAGATGCGCGCCGTTAGGCCGAACTCTCTTGTTTCCGACATTGGGGACAATGTTGGATTTAGGTTTGGGGGTGTGGCGACGCCGCGTCTTTTCATTAAACTTTTTAATTTTTGCATGCAGTTTTTGTTTTATTTTTGGCATGTTTTTTAGGTGTTAGGTGTCATTTTGAGTCGTTTTGTGTCAATTTTTGCGAAAAGGCCATGTTGATCATATATTGTTCGGTGAGATGCTCTTAAGTGTGTGCCGATGAGGAGTGTTGTATGCATTTTGTGCTGAGTTATTTTGGGTGCGCTGTGCAAGTGCGGTTAGTCCCTTTCTCTTAGTGCCCGTGTGGATGGGGCACCATGCTTGAAAATGAGGGATTAATAGTGGAGACTACCCGTGAGTATTTGAGCCTATTAGCTTTTATTTTGAGGGTAATTTCATTCCACTCTTCACACACACCTCTAAACACATCTATGTTAAATAAAAAGTCTCATTGCACTTAAATCGTCGTTTGTCATAGAACACTAAACCATTTGTGGACTGCTTGCTGAATTGTTATTCCCTTGATAGATGGACCTCTAGAAAGGATTGTAGGCAATGTGTGCTTAACCACTCAAATATGGCCTAAACACTTTTCCATTCCATATGTGTGTGCTCCCAAGCCAATTTTGAAGCCAAACACATTAAACCTTTCATTTCATCACCCACATCATCCATAACCTCACAACATAAACACTAACCGTCCCTTTAACTAATTGATGAAGTTAAGGCGTAGGATTATTGTAAATAGGGCTCTTGTTATGATGGCGTGTACCTAGGTTGAGTAAAGAATTGTGCAGAATTTTGATTAAAAAAAAAAAAAAAAAAGGCTTAAAAGCCATATGTTATTGTGTAAATAGTGCTTGAATCATTAAAAGTAGTTTTTGAAGCACAAGGTGAGCAAATTGTTGCCTGGACGCCAAATGTATAGTTAAGAGTTGTAAAAGAGCCAATCATCGGATTTAGAATGTAATGCCTTAATTGATTCAATTGGTTTTCGTATCGCCCATTTTCTATTCATTCATTACCTAACCACCCAAGGCCCCGTTACAACCAAGGAAAAGTCCTACTTGATCTTAGGGAAAGTCTAGATAGGGAATTTTAGTTGAAGCATGTTCTTTCCACGTTCATGACATTCGGTTCCTTCCATGGGACTTAATCACGAAAATGGCGTTCTTTCATGATCACATGCAATTAAAATTGATTCCATTACATGAACTCATATTGCATGTTTTGAGGTGTGTTGCCTAGGATTCGGAGTGCATTGAGAGAAATCCGTGAGGATAGAGTCGAGGCGAATTACATCCCTTGTTGGAAAGTGGGTTGTTTTTGAAGCATGGGCATTTTGAGTGTGGGATTGCATGCGCGCGGTGTATTCACATCACTACCACATTTTTTTTGTACATCCGCTTAGCTATTCTTGCATGCATTCTCTCCTTAGCTGCATGCCTTGGGTTGCATCTCATTACGGTGGCTTCGCTTTTATCGAGTTAGTGTCGTCGTTGTTGTCTGCAACGTGAGTCCTTGAGTCATGTGTCTTGAGTCTTGCTTATTTGTTTGTTTTATTTCGGTTTTGCTCGAGGACGAGCAAAGGCTAGGTTTGGGGGTGTTTGATCGAGCCATTTCTATACTAGATTTTGGCCCCCATTTCTGTCGCTTTTGTTCGGTTCTCGGGTAAAATCGAGTGTCTAATGGCTCGAAATTAGTTAATTCGCAGGTTTACAGTTTTTCAGAGGCAAGTGTGCACGTTGAGCAAGATGGGGAAGCCGAGGGCGTATCTTGGTTGGTTCATGTTCCGAGTCGAAGTGAAGAGGAGTCATGCTCATATTTTTCCAAGTGGAGGTAGCCGTGACATTGGCCGGCGGCCAACTTGACAGCCACCTTTTTGCGCTCATAGATCAGAGAAGTTGGCTCCCAAAGTGGTCGCTCCCACCACGGCCAACTTGACAGCCACTTTTATTTTTTTCGTCATAGATCAGAGAAGTTGGCTCCCAAAGTGGTCGCCCCCACCACAGCCAACTTGGGAGCGACCTCCCATTTCCAGCTCAGCAAAGTGGCGAATTCAGCATCAGTTTTTTTGGCTCCCCACTATATATATATCATATTCTCTTAGTTGAAAATGGACCATACACTCTCTCAACCCTAGATCCAAAATAACCACTCACCCAAAAGAAATCCTCTCATCTTCCACCATCTTCAACCTCACAAAAATCACCCAAGTTCCCACCTTTCTTCACCATTTTCATCATCTTTTCACATTTTCTCCTTCTCCACCACCATTCCATCCATCTTCGGAGGTTTTGCAAGGAAAAGGAAGCTCTCAAGAAAATGGGTTTTCTCTACTCTTTTGCTTTCTCTTTCATTTCTCCATTGATGTGTAACTAATCATTTAGCTAGGGGATTAATGTAATCGTATTTGACCACTTTATGAACTAATTAGTCTATTTCTTAATTCAATTCAATTTTAGTCTCTTTTACTTGATTAATTTGAGTTTGTCTACTACTCATATTATTTTGTGACCACAATTGATGTGGGTGTGTAGTGTAAACTATCTATGAAATTGGGTTTTGGTGTGAAAGACCTTTCCACCTTAATTCTAATTATGAGTTTGGTAATTGAGAAAGATAATATGTGCATGACCATGCCATGTTGTTTTGGCTTAGAGTTTATACAATTAATGGGTGATGACCATTGCTTGGCACATGACCTTGTGGAGGCAATGGTAAGAACCTAGCTCTTAATGATAAACAAGCCCTAAAATTGGATTTGAAGTGCTTAATGAGACTAAGTAAGGACATTGAGTGGTCTAAGAAGGTTATATTAATTCCCTAGTGTTTCTCTCCCATATATCCATACGTTGTGTGTTGCTTGTGTTTAACTTAGTTTATTTTGTTGCAAGATAGCATTTTTATTGTTCAAGTTTGCATCTTTAGTGTCAAGTTTACATTTTTAGCTTACAAGTTTGTATCTTTAAGCATTTTCAAGAACCAAAATCACTTTTCCAACTCAAAAGCATTATGCAATTTAATTTTACGCACTTAGATTAGTTTTAATTTTTCCCTAGACTAAGTAGTTTTAGCTAATTGAATCACCGATCCCAGTGAACGAACTTAATTTAAATTGAGAGTAATTTTTACTACATCATTTATCATTTATAATTAATATTTAGTATAGTATTTAATTATTTATACTAAAATTAATATTTTTTATTCTTCTGCCTTACTATTTGAACCCAAAGTACCAATATAGAGACAATATTGGGGATAATTCAGATTTTTTGAAAACCGTACATATTGTCTATTCTCAATTAGACCCTGAAGCTGCAAGGATTGCTAATTTTGGAAATGAGGTAAAAAATTACAACTTACAATCAATTTTATAATTCCAATATTATAACTTCTTTGCATGAGAGTATTGTGTCATTTACTCATATTTATATATATTATTTACATATTGATCTTATGAGTCATGAATGTAGCTCATATACTTTAAGGATGGAAAGAAAAGTTTTAGTGAACGAGCAGCCATAGTAGCTATAAGCAAAATGCAACCAGGTATATAAGTTTTATTACAAAAATCTATGTAATAATAATAAATAATAATATCATTGAAATGGTATTCATACTTATAATACTTAATAATTTTAATTGCAGCCGATTGGTGGGTAATGTATGGAGATTGTGCTCTATCATTGCGTGCAATAGCAGTTCGCATATTGTCACAAACAGCATCATCTTCTGCATGCGAAAGAAATTGGTCTACATTTGCTTTAATCCACACAAAACAAAGAAACTGTCTTGCATATTCTAAGTTTGAACAACTTGTTTATTGTTATTATAATATGAAGTTGAAAATTAGGGATATGGCAGTTGGAAAAGATAAAGTAGATGAAACTTTTATGGATCTACTTCAAGTAACTGCTGAAGTAGGGGACGACAATGAGAATCCTTTTTTTGACTGGGTTAGACCTGCCTGTTTGGATGATGATGAGAGAAATCCTGATCCACAAATTGCTTCTTATGCTCGAGACATGGGAATAAATGTTGAACAAGTGATTAGAGAAGAAGTTGGTGTAGATCGTGGAGTTACTGTTAGCAGTTCTTCCGATGACCAATATACCTCTGATGGAAATAGTGGAGGAAAAGATGATGGAGATGATGGAGATGATGGAGGAGGTTGGGATTCTAGTGCAAGAGGTTGGGATGCTGGTGCAACAAGTTGGGATGTTCGTGCCAGAGGTTGGGATGCTGGTGCAACAAGTTGGAATGCTAGTGCAACAGATTGGGATGCTCATGCTAATTTTGATCAAAATCATGGTAGACAACATGGAGGAACAAGTCAAATTGATGAAGATTCCTTGAATATGTCTCTCTCCTCAATGAGTATGGGCACTGAAAATGGTTCTTTGAGTAATTCATAGGCAAGGTCAAGTTCTAATGTACCATATTATGGTAGTTATGGTAGATACAGTATATTTGATTATCCTTCTCCACAAATGTCATATGCAATACCTATACATACAGATCAACAATATCCACCAAGTTGGGTAAATCCAAACTACCCAATTCATGGATCAGTTGGAAGAGATCAAGCAACATACATGTGACATATTAATAATTACTTTGAAAACTATGCTAGCACATTTTCATGGGAAAATTATTGTTCGAATCAATATAGAAATTTATCTTATATATTTGAACCAGCAAGGAATTCATTTTGGTTTTAAATTTCAAATATTCAATGTATTATTATGTATGAATTATGATTTATGTAGAATCTTGGAAGTATGGAACTATATATATTTTATTGATAATTTTGCTTATTAAATATTTAATCTTGCATATAATATTGTAAAAGTGAAACAAAATATTATTCTATTAAATACTCAATTTTAAAAATTATATACAGACTCTATATATGTTATTATTTATAATAAACACATAACTATGCTAATTTATCATTGAAATATGATTAATTTGATGTATAATTATTTGTTTAAGTTTGTCCTAAAGTTTCACAAAAAAATTCTAAACTTTAGATGTAAATATCCATCATTTTGTTAATTTTTTACCGAATATCCACCGATATCGATAATATCCTCGATATATCCATAAATTTAGAAGCCCAATATGGATACCGATACCAATATTTTATTCCTTAATCTGAGTCTTACATTTGTTCATTAAATTGCAAGATGCATGTTGAGAAATATCTCCCATGTAGTGAGAGTTGTATTCCAAATCATATTTATTACAATTGATGTCACGAGTCTCCTATAGGCCATGTTTGGTTAGATGGAATGAAATGGAATGGAAAGAAAACCATTCCATTCATTTGGTTTGTTAAAATGCAATGGAATGGTGATTTCATTGGAATGGGGATTCCACCATTTTGGTGGAATGGGCATTCCATCCAAAAACCAATGGAAAGCCATTATATTCCATACTAAAATTTATATTTCATAAATACCCTCATATGCCCCAACTCCATTACAAAAATACCCTCAGCTCCTTTCCAAAAATAATATATTATTATAATGATATATGTACAATATATTATATCATTATATATATTATATATATTATTATAATATATATAACGAATATAAACATATATAATGTAATATATTTATATATTATGTTATTATATATAATATACGTACTATATATTATATTATTATATATATTATATATATTATACTATCATATATATTATATATTATTACATATATTATATATAATATTAATATATTAATATAGATATATATATATATTATATAATATATATTATTATATGTATTATATATTATATATATATATATATATATATTATTACAGTCTTTCTATTATCAATTCGAACTAACAAAAGTTATATCAGTTCCTTATATGTGGGCCACTAGATTTAAATACTTTGACTAACAAGTACATACAGTCAAGTCAAAGTATTTAAATTCAGTGGCCCACATGCAAGGAACTGATATAACTTTTGTCAGTTCGAACTGATAATATAATTTCTGTATATTATTATATATATTATATGTATTATATAATATATATATATATATATATATTATTATTATTATATGTATTATATATATATATATATATATAATATTATTATATTAAATAACATATAATTATATATATAATATACTTTTATATTTTATTATTATTATCCATAATATATCATGTTATTATACATTCATAATTAGGGGTATTTTGGTCAAAATACAGTTAACTTCATTCCATTCCGTTGTTAACCAAATAAAATAATACTGATTCAGAGACTAATTCTAAAGTTCCAACCAAACAAAAAACTTAGTTTTCCTTTCTTTTACATTCTCATTCTCATTCCGATTACCATTCCGATTACCATTCCACCATGTAACCAAACGTGACCATAGAGTATTGACTAATAACTCGACTATATATGTTTTTAAAAATATAATTTTATTAAAAGTTTCAATAAATATTTTTTAATATATGTATGTCGTAGAAACTAGAATTTTTAATAAATATTTTTTAATATATATATATATAACTTGTTGAATAAATTTAAATTTATCTAACAAGTTTATTATTATTATTATTATTATTATTATTATTATTTTAATTTCTAACAACTCATACAGGTTATATATAAATATTGTTCAAATGTTAACACATCAAATGTTGTAGTCAAGTGGTAAAGATTTGCAACATTAGACTTAAGGTCTCAAGTTCAATACCTGGCAACCTGCCGAACAGGGAGTTTTCAGAGATTGTTTATAAAAATAAACATTTTAAGTCTGCTCTTTGTCAACACAATGACAATGACAATGATATCTACTTGGCAGAACTTGTAATAAACCACATGACCCAAGTAACCAACCGTCCATCACCAAATAGGTGTCTCTCTCTCTCTCTCTCTCTCTCTCTCTCTCTCTCTCATTTTTTTTTTCGTTTAATTGCTAATATTTTTTAAATTTATATCTTCATATGTTGCGGTAATGGATTCCATATAGTTGGTGCCCATAGTGATAGTCTCTGCCTATTTCCTGTTAGGTTTTGGCTTGTATTCTCAAGTGAACCCAATGTTAACCAAACGAGACTCAACTGATGTGAAAGAGGAAATTTCTTGAAGACATGGGTAACGTGTGGAAGTTGGTGTTCATGTTTAAAGGAGTCTTGAAGACCGAAGAAGAACTGAAGAATCAAATTCCGAAAAGAAGAGGTTATGTTGCTGCTAGTGGCATTGGTCAGAAAAGTGATGCAAGATGTGTGGGTGGACAAGGATGTCGATGGCTGACGAACTCTCTGGAAAATGTAACGTGAGGAATTGCACCACAATTGCAGCAAGTTATTTCGACATGGTGCTAAAACAAAAATAAATCTTAGGATGATTCGTTTCTAAGTGGTTATACCTTGTGGTGGGGTATTGCGATTCTTGGTGTAGAGAGTCGTGACTATGGATAACAGTCTTGGGAATTCTCGCCAAATGGGAGAATTGTTAGGTTTTTGTTTGTATTCCCAAGTGAACCCAATGTTAACCAAACGAGACTCAACTGATGTGAAACTTCCTAAAATGGTAAGAAACGTTTGGAAGTTAAAGATGGTGTTTGTGGGAGGTTTGAAGAATGAAGAAGAATTGAAGAATTGGATTTCAGAAGGAACTGTGGCATGGACCACGATGCAGGCACGTGCATAGACTGTGGTGCGGACCGCGATCAATTCCAATGAGATCAACGCGATGTAGACCGCGACATAGGCAAGAGACGTAGATTGCGGTAATCTAAGCGCTTGTTTCCAGTGATATTCCACGATGTAGTGCGCAGGTGGCTAATCGCGACCTAGACTGCTCTGACAGCGTATTTTGCATGATCAGGAAAAGTGTGCGAAACAAGAAAAGGTTTTCTTATGGAAGTTCGTGTGCTTAAAGAAAAAAGAGTTTGTCTTCGTGCGGAACATGAAAGTCTTATGCATGAAGGAGAAGGATTTTGTGTGGAGTCAAAAGAAACACATGTAACATCAGAGAGTGGGTGGATCCATCGAGTGAGACTTTGGGAGATCCAGGAGGGGACCAAAGGGATATCCGAGGGTGGGAGACCCGGGAGGAGATCCATGTGAATATATAGGGAGGGATCCCCAGATACAGAGATCCGAGGGAGATATTCAGGGGAGACATATGGGATATTCGGGTGTGTACTGGGGGGAGGACCCGATGAGCGTTGTGAGCTGGGAGCTAGGATGCAAGCTCGGTTGTGAGCTTGGGGGCTCGGTAAGGCTCGGTTGTTTGAGGTTTGGGATTAGAAAGAGAATCATGGAGTGTGTGGTTGTACAAAATTATTAGATAGTGGATTATTTCCTAGCGTATAAACCTTCACATGATTGGTGACATAGGTGATTGTTTGTCAATATACAAGTGAGAGCAGTAGTTTGTGACTTTTGGATTTGCTTTTACCTCTAAATGTTGTTCTTTTTTTTATTTTTTATTTTTTTGTGTCGTAATTCCTAGATTTGCATTTCCTATTGGTGTTTCAGATAGCATTTGCGATAATCTTGTAGGAGTGGAGGGGGATGAAATTGATTGTAAAGTTTGCTTAATATTAGATATCTTTATGAAAATTCCCTTTTGAATAGTTATGAAATGAAATTGGTGTATGTATCGGCATTCATTTCCTATTTGTTGTGCATTGGCCATTGAGTGGCATGAGATTGTATATATTGAACCGTTTCCATATGGATATTGGTCTCCATCAAATATAAATTATAAATATGTTTCACTGTTTTTCATTTATCATGATTGAGAAGTTTGTGTGAGATTAGTCATTAGTCTATATTTATTGGGTGTGTTATGGCTTGTTTTGACCCCGTTTGTATTCTCCTTGTGGACTTCTGTTTCACCTTTTTGATACAAAAATCTTGGGAATCAACAGTTGTAGATTTATTTTAATTTTTCTATGGACCTCTTTACTGCTAGCTTTTAGGTACCCACCGTGCTTGACAAACAAGGGGTAAAGCTACTTGCAATTGTTTTTCTCGTTGTGTCAAGAACATGGAATTTAGATCGGATTGCATCGTTGAATGATATTTGAAATATTGAATTTTTTCCTTAAGCGTTTAATAATCTGAAAGATCATGATCATGTTAATGGAGTGCATATTATTCCTTTGTGTTGGGAGCATGATAAGTTAGCATCCTGCAAAGTTGTTCAAAATTGCTGGATCATCTTAACGAGGCTGTATGCTAGAGCATGATAGGGTAATAATATCACCTCTCGTCTCCACTATGCAAATTTGCAATAGTATTGATTTAAAGTTCATTGGAATTGTGATTGTGGTCACTACTTATCTGATAGAATGAATGTTGTTGTGTGTCGCACATTTTTTTGTATTTATATTATTATATTGGATTAGTGAATGACATATGTGGAACTTTGTTGGTGCTCAAAAGAATATTTAAATAAGTTGTTCTTATCAAACATACTGTATTCAAAAACCCATGCCTTTTGCAACCCGCTCGAGGTAATCCTCCGCCAGCTCGTCCTCGTCATCATCATAAAGCGTTCCACTTTCAGCCTTAATAAGAAAATCCTGAAAAAAAAAATAATTAAAACAAATAATATTATAAATAAGCAATCAAAATTCAGTTATCCTTTTCTTACCATTGTAAAAGACTTCGCAGCAAACGTGCATTGGAAGAATTGTTTTATATAAGATTTCCTTAAATTTGGATTGTACTCCTTCAACTTTCTTAGGGCATTCTTGGAAGAGTTTTTTTCATTCACAAATGTGATGATCTTACCGGCAAGTATTCCAGTTTGATCAATATCGAACAAAGCTTCTTTCACTCCTCTTCCCTAAAGAATATTAGAACAAGGAACAATATTAAACAACAATTCAAATAATCAAACCATTAAAACTAAAAACTTACATTGTTTGGATTCTGTATATAACGAGAATCTGCAGGAAAACCCATATAAAATCCAGCAGCTTCATAGAGATCAGCCTGCAAGATAGACATAAAAATGATTGATTAAACGAAATTATGGTGAAGTATAAATACAATTGAGACACTTACCAATTCACTCAGCTTAGTAGCTATTTGAGCAGGATTCATTTGATCATGCCGAAGGACCAGAAAAGGTTCTTTCAATGGGTCAGAACTCCTAAAAGGAAGGACTTTCAAGGAACCATGAAGATGCAAGACGATTCCTGATCTTCCTTCACCCAGGTCACACGAAATCATATTCTTTCTAGTATCACGAGCGAGTTTGTACAATTTCATGGGCTCGAGGTATTTTAAGTGCTTTATAATCCTAGTCGGCTTTATAATCCTAGCCATCCCTGCGTCTAAATAACAATGGAACAGTAACAATGTAGACGTGTAGAACCAAAACAAAACATTGAAAAAACCCATATATATATAGAATAAACCCTAGCATCTGACTTAAAACCCCAACAAATTATCAAATTAAAAAATTAATATTGGTTTTGTACGTATTTTAAGTGTATATATATATATATATATATATATATACTTTACCAAATTACCAAACCCATTTTATATTTTAAGTGTATGTATTTCAAGTGCTTTATAGTCCTGGTCATCTACAATAGAATAGTAATATTGTAGAACATTGAAACAAATAAAGAAGAAGACGAAGAGGAAAAAGAAAGAGGCAAACCTGTCTGTGTTGGAGACTGGTGGCAGGAACAAAAGGAACAAAAAAAATGAAAGAAGAAAAAACACATTTCTCTCTCTCTCTCTATATATAGAGAGAGAGAAACCCTAGCATATGACTTAAAAACCCAACAAATTACCAAATTAAAAAACTAATATGGGTTTTGGGCCTAATAGGCACTTCAATTCCTATAAAACCATAAAAGAAGAGTAGCAATATTTGCACCCCTCAAAAACGGTTTATACACCCCAAATTATTACATTTTTTAAATTTCAATATTAACCTTAACTAAAATGACTAAAAGGACTAAATACTTAAATAGTTTGTAAGTTTTTTTTTTTTTTTTAAAACCATCAATAAAAAAGTCCAAAGGCCAAACAACAACGAAACAAAGAATAGAGGAGAAAAGGCTCACAAGCCAGCAACATCAAAAAGCCGCGACAGGAACAACAGCAGCACCTGTCGCTGAGCTTTGACAAGGGCTGCGCCCAAACAACAAGAAGAAGCAAAAGAAACCAAAACGCCCCCAGAAAACCAAGTCAAGGCAACTAGCATTCCAGCAAATCACCCTCCTGACCAGCTCCTCTTTTCGCCAACCTATCCGCATAAGTGTTAGTCTCTCTATAATCGAATTCAACAGAAATCTGACCTCCCTTTCCCAACAAACTTCTGATCTCCAGGATCATCTGAAGGAACCTCCAGTTTCCCAATAGTTTGTAAGTACACCTACAAATTATTTCATATTAATTATTTGTTTGATTTTCACCTATCTCATATAACACTTTCTATTTTCTTAAACCCTTACTTATATTTCAAATACTAATTACAAATACAAATTGGAATCGTCTATGAATTTTTCTCTACATCTAGTTCTCTAGCTACCCCCTCTATTTTTTTTTTTCTTCTGTATCTATGTGTTACACCCACCGGCAACCTATACAAACTCTGTGTATTGCCTTTGGCACACACATCTGTATATGTGTATTTTTTCTGGGATTTAATTTACTGCCATAAGCCCTTTTTGGCAGCAAAGGCAATTGCCTTTTTTTTATTATTATTATTGTATTATCTTTTTTTTTTAATCTACCACTAATAAATAAAATTAGCTCAAAACCCAACTCGATATGGTATAATTTATGTATTTAAGAGATATAAATTATTTTTTAGAAATATAAGAAATAAAATAAATAATTTTAAAATAATAATAAAATTGATTAGGTAATAAAATAGGTATAGGTGGGGTGTAGTTACAAAAATACAGTACAATAATAATAAATAAAGGATATTTTTGTCATTAAGTAGGGTTTATTTACAAACTAGAGTTATTTTAAATTTTTAATGGGGTGTGCTTACGAGTAGGGTATACATACAGTTTTGAAAGGGTGCAAATATCACTACTCTAAAAGAATGCTACTTTAAAACTGTAAAGGAATTACTAATGTTTTTATGTGTTATATATATATATATATATATATATATATATATATATTAGCTTTCTACGTGTTTATGCCTTGAAAACGCCTCGATACTAAAAACGTTTTTTAAAGTAGACTAATATAAAGTTATAAACTACAAAATTATAAATGTTATAAACTTATTATGAACATTTACTCAATTATAGTTACAACAAAAAAAATATTAAATATGCAGACCTGTAGCCAGCCCAACTACTTTGACTTTGTGCTCAAGTCCAATATTCAGATCTCTAGTGAATGCATGACGTTGAAGCCCAATTGAAGCCCAGATGTATGCACTTGGGCTCGAGTCATGGGATTGAGTCCAATGACTTTATAATCTACCAAAAAAAAAAAAAAAAAGTAGGCAAATAAGTAAATGTTACTACATGATTATGGATAGACGAACTAGGGTTCGAATCTAAAATAAAAAATTAAATTTGAAAGCTAGAAATAATTAAAAAATAAAAAACTATCTTGAAATCAAAAATCTGAACAAAACAAGAAAGTTAAAATAGAAATCTGAATTGGAAGTTTTTCTCATAAGGAAATGGATCCGTTCCAAAGTACTATCTTCAAAACTAAAGCCCAATATTTTTATATAAATTGATGCATCTGAAAAGATGCTGCGAAATCAGGCTTGAAACCTGAACAAGAACAAGTGAAAATAATTCAAGATAAAATAACGGACCAATACTTTTATATAAACACTATGACATACCCCAAAAAAAAAAAAAGTGAGGTTACTACATGGATCTGAATAACGAACACACGAAGAAAGGTTCCAAATATATATATATATATATATTTAAAGAAAAACAATCATGAAATCAAAATTCTGAAACAGAGAAGAAAACAAAGATAGAAATCTGAACAAAAGAATATAACTAAACAAACCAAAATCAAGAAGGCTAAAAACCAGAACAAGAGATGATGAGAGAGAAGGAGAGAAGACGTGTTTGGTTTAGGTTAACTTTGAAAGTGAAAGAGAGTTATGTTTGGAGATTTGTCTGGTTGAGAGATAGATTTAAAGTACGCCTGACACCCTACTTGTAGAGTTATAGTTGTGATACGAATGTTGCATGGCATATGCATGGGAAGTTGCATGGCATATGCGTGGGAGGCCACCAGGAGGACCAAGTCGGTGGTGTTGAGATTGTTTTGCTGTTAAGTTATTTTATGTGATTATTGTTGTTATTTGAATTAGTCAATAAATGTGTTGTAGAAGTAGTGGGTAGTGGGATCACTCCACGACTTCCTATCACCTATCTTTTAGGATTGTTTTTTTGATTAAATCAGTTGTAAATACCTCTATGTAGGTCTATTTGAATTCAATAAAGGGTATGAATATTATAACCCAATTATCTCCTCTTCTTCTAAAATATCTTCTGACTCTACTCTCACCCTCTTTCTCCTTCTACCGTTCCACAAATTAAATTGGTATCAGAGCCCGTACATCCATGGAGACTCGTGCAAAATCAAGTACGGAATTCTGCAGCGAAATTCACGAAATCTTGTCCAGCCATGAAACAAGATTCGACTAGATCCTCAATGAACTTCAGGCCTTGCGCCTACAACAAAACCAAATCATCACGGACCAGAATCGATCAGCCACCGAAAAAGAAATCAATCCATTTGAGACAGGGGAACCATTGCATGGCAGCCAACCAAGCCACCACACTTCCAACTATGACCGGAATTATACCTGAATTTTCCAACTTACGGTGTCGTTGATCCGACAAGGTGGATTTTCAAGGCCGAACAATACTTCAAATTCAAAGGTATTGCTCCCCAACAACAGGTACAATTGGCATCATTTCATTTGGAGAATGTCGACCTGCAGCATGCACAACCTAGCACAAGCCTTCGAAGTGATGTGCTCGTCTGGTTTCGGTGTGGTTTTTTTGTGTTTTGGTGCTTGTCCTAGTTTTTCGTTTTCTTTGTTCTGGCTCTTGTATATTTGGGCAGTTTTTCTGATATGTTTTGGTTCGTTGGGGCTGTTTTCTGTATTGTTGTGGTGTCTCTTGGGTGTTTGTTGTTTTTTGGGTTTTGGGGTAGTGGTTTGTGGTGGGTTTTGCTTTGGTTGTTGCTTTTGGGTCCTTGCTCGGGCCACGTGGTCAGTTGTGCCTTGCTTGGCTCTCTTGTTGTTCGGTTCCTACTGGGCTGTGACCCTTTAATAAATTTGTTCTTGCCTTTCAAAAAAAAACCTAGCCGAGACCACAACCGAACTCCACCGTTGGTGTCCTTAGACCTCCTCCATTGCGAGCTAACCCAACATACGGAAATTTCCAAGGACCCGTGTGTCGAATCACAGGCCAAGAGGCAAGAAAAGGGGCTGTGTTTTTATTGCGACGAAAGATTCGCGCCAGGCCACCGTTGTTATATATATACTACTCAAACTAGGTTTAGATTAAACGCCTCCTTTTTTAATAAATAAAAACTTTTTTTAAAATGTTTTATATGATGAACGGTTGGGAGATTTAAGTTGTGAAAGAAAAGTCAGAAATATGCAATTAATTATAACTTTTTATTCTAGATTCATTCTACCAACACTACAGTCAGCTTTTTCGTTTTTTAATAATTCAATATAAACTTTTTGAAAAAAAAAAATATTATCTCTAACCGTCCATCATTGTGATGAACGGTTGGAGATTAAGGTTACATAGATTAAGGTTACATATAAATGAAGGGGAAATATTTGCAGTGACACCTTTAAGGTTTGGTCTAGTTGCAGCTGGATGGTCAAATAAGATTAAATGGCAAGTTGATTAGGCTATTAATAAATGTTGTAACCAACCCCCAACAAAGACAAATATTTGTACAATCATAACACAAGCTATGGACTTGAAGTACAACTAACATTCTTTTTTGTTTGTATAATATGTACGTTGATTGATTTTCTTCTCATGCTAAAACATTGTTAACTTGAGGAGATGAGGTTGACGGCTGTATGCCCCTCTTGTATTCTTGTTTTCTCTGTTCTGTCTTGGATGTTGAACGAATCTACAGAAAGTATAAACCGTATCAGTTCTTGGCATACTGGTATAATATATGAATCTCTGTTCTTGTTTGATCTACTTCTCATAATTCTCTGATTGACCCAGTTGCATAGTTTCTCAACTAGTTCTTTTTGCTTGATCTTGATCAGGTCAGAACTGTGGCAGTTCTATGAGCAGAGGTTCGGGAAGCTAATCGAAATGCCTTATGCGAATTACAAACTTATAACAGCCAGTAATATGAGAACTAATGGGAGTCGTAAAGTTAAGAAGAGTAAGAAATGCTGACAGAGAGCGGCTTCATGCAACTAGATTGATGAAATCAAATTGAAAGTTATTCTTGTTCTGGCTCACTTGCTAAGATTGTGTAATCTATTTGTCTTGCTGACATTCTTATCTCTAGATTTTCCTCATTTGTAATGACTGTTATGGCCAGGCTCGGCCCTAGGGGAGCCCAATGAGGCAGCTGTCTTGGGCCCCCGATCTTTAAGGACTTCCAAATTGTAAAAAAAAATATTTAAAAAAATGATTTCATATATAACTCATGTATGATTTTAAACTAACAAACCCATAAATGAGTTTGAAATAGGTCCATTAAACATATTATTTTTGTAAAATAACAAACTCATAAATGAGTTTAAAATAGACTCACTGAGCTTTTTTTTTTTTTTTTTAAAGAAAGGCCTACCAATTATAAAACTCAATTATTATTCTCAAGTTCTCACATCAAGTCAAACGTGAGTTGAATCCTATTCCTAACACTAATTGTCTTTTATATATCTAAAATGGGGAAACAACAATATAACACTACTCATATCACTTATCAGACAAACAGAAGTAGACATCGAACAAGAATCAAAAATCAAATTAGAGTTCTTCAAAACTCTCTTAAATCTTGCTATGAAAATTCATAATTCAGATACAAATCTCAACTTGAAATCTCAGGGCCCTATAAATCTATTTTCTATAGTTCGCTTCGGGCCCCAAAAATCTCAGGGTCGGCCCTGGTTATGGCTTATTAGTCTAGAAATTGTTTCCACTGCCTTGGGTGGTAGTGTGGTACAAACTATAATGCATCATGGTTCCTCCATGTAACTATTATTTATTCCTCTTATATGTCTTTATGTTGTTGGCGGTGAGGCACACCGTTTTTCGGTCAAATTCCATCGTTTAAGCCCCGTAATTGCCATTTTTGTTATTTTAGGAAAATTTTGTTTTCATATATCTATTATTATTATTATTTGAAAAGCAAGATATTTGTATTGACTTTTTAATACATACATATATATATATATATATATATATATATATATAGATTTTCTATTATCAGTTCGTCTTGACAATAAATATATCAGGACGAAGAATGTGGACCACTAGATTTACATACTTTGACTCAAAGTATATGCAATTGTCAAAACTTCTCCATAATCTGTGGTCCACATTCTTCGTCCTGATATATTTATTGTCAGGACGAACTGACAATAGAAAGACTTTATATATATTACTTTAGTAAAAAAACCAAAATATTCATAAGTTTTTTTTTTTTTTTTCCTTTTAACTATTAATTTGATTGAAAAAGTATGGACATAAGATTTTTTTTTTTTTTTTTTGAAAAATTGAGAGAGAGAGAGAGAGGGTAATTATGACAGAGTGTTTGAGTTTAATACGTTTTAATATGACAATAACAGAATTAGGAGAGAGAGTTTAATATGTAATATCTAATGATTTAGGAGAGATAATTTCTTTTCTTTTTTTTAATAATTTAATTAGTTTGGAGTTTTTTTAGATTTTTTTTTTTTTTTTTTGTCTTGTTTAATAATTTTAATTCAGGTTAAAATTGTCATTAATAAAAAAAAAAAATTAGAGTGTAAATAGATAATTTGTGGATTGTGAGGCCATCTCCAATAGAGAGTTATATGCTCATTTTAAGTCTCAAAACCATCACCAATAGAGAGTTAAAGTGAGTTAAAATAGGTTTAGAGTTATTTGATTGAGTTATATTTAGTAAAGGTGAGAGTGAGAGTTATATGGTGGGACCCATGTGTAAGGTGGTAGGACCTATGTGTTGGATGAATAAAATAGTGATATTTATGGTTTTTTATAGCACCCATACCATAAAATTAAGAGAGATGAATGTGTGGGACCCGGTCGTATTTGTTGACCGTTGGAGATGGACGGATCGGATTTGTTGACTGTTGGAGATGAACGGATCGGATTTGTTGACCGTTAGAGATGGACGGATCAGATTTGCTAACCGTTGGAGATGGACGGTCTACAATTTTTTAGACATTAAAATTTGAAATAAATTTATTTTTATCCAAAAAATACTAGAAAATCAACAAAAATCCAAAAAAAAAAAAAAATTATAAAAAATTATAGAAAAAATTATTTGTGACTTACATTTATGTTTGTACATTCAATTATGCATGTAATTTTTCTTTATGTATATGATTATGTCAAGTGTATTCTAATGTATGAAATTTAAATTTCACGATGTTTCCTTATTTAAAAATTAAAATTTTCAATATTATCAAATTTGGTGATAATTTAAAAATATTTAAAAATATTAAATATTAGTACCATTTTAAAGATCTCATTGAGAAATTTACAATGGTATTATTTTTATCAAAATTAAGTTTAGAAATTACAATTTATTGATCACTTATTATAAATTATGCATAATTAAATTTGTTATAAAAATATCACTCTTAGTACTACAGGAGCAAAAGTATATATAAACATCACTCTCAGCACTATTTGAGATCCAAATATAACTATAACTCTTACTTTCTATTGGAGAAGCTCTCACCCTATGTAAATAAATCCTACTTAATGACAAAAATACCATTTCTTTATTTTTATTATATTGTATTTGTGCAACTATACCTACATCTATTTTTTTTTTTTTTTTTGAAAGATACATCTATTTTATTATATAATCAACTTTATTAATATTTAAAAATTTTGTTATTTTATTTTTGTCTTTCAAAAAATAATAATTTCTAACTCTGAATTAAATACATAAATTATATGTTAGGTTTTGAGCTTATTAATATTATTATTATTATTATATTTTTACAAATAGCAGATTAAAATGACAAAAAAAGAATATTTAAAAATAAAAAATAAATAAAATAAATAAATAAAAAAGAAGAAGAAGAAGAAGAAGAAGAAGACAATTGACTTTGCTGGCAAAGACTGATGGCAGTAATTAGAGAAATGGCGTTAAGTTATGGACTGAGCTATGACTCCGTTGCTGCAACCTGCACACATTGTCTTATTATTTGAGAAAAATTAATATGATTAATTTATCCATTTATCCATTTATCCATTTCGATTTCATTTTCTAGTTTCGGTTGCTCGTTTTTTATAATTTATTTATTTATTTAGGTTTTAAGATTGTTTTGTGTTTTAGGGATTGTATGAGAAGAGAGAAAGAAATAATAATTGTTCTGACTTTGGGGATTTTAATTGATTGTTAATCATATTATTAATTTTATTTGCTGAGTCTGCCTTTGAGACTATACTGGCAGGGTGCCGTAACACAAAGTAGTTCAATGATGATTGTTACAGAATTTAATACCAAAGGTTCATCCGCAAACTTCAATTAACTCATAATTCTAAAATTAGTACTTTCTGTGGGTTGCAGTCACATTTTTATGAAAAGGAAATTCCTGGAATAGAAACAATAGTAGATGGTTGGGCCAATAGTAGGCTTGAAGCTGAAAAACAAACAATTACCAACCTCCAATTCTACTTCCATGACACACTTAGTAGCAAGAACCCTAGTGCAATCAGGGTGGCTTAAGCCTCCGAGATGACCGACAAGTCCCCAACCCTTTTCGGGATGGTGATGATGGCGGACGAACCATTGACCAAAACCTCGGATCCCAAATCGAAGCCTGTGGGCCACGCACAGGGGCTTTATGGGTCAGCTATACTAGGTGCCATTTATCAAAGAATCAAATTATATTTGTGAAATTTCGTAAAAGCTTTCGAATTGTTTTTATTACGAGTATGAAAAAATTATTGTGATTATTAGGCTTTATTGTTTTTATTTTTCTTTTTTCTCTTATGCAAGCAAGTTGTTGAGTTAATATTTTTTTTTTAAAATACTAATAAATAAATATAAATAAATAAATAAACAGAAGAATCCTGAAATAATATCATAACATAAGTACCTAACCTCTTCAAAATTGACGGTTTTCCTTCTCTTGTTCACAGTTGTCATGTGTGAATTAAAATGTTGGGCTACATGTTTTTAACTAACAGTATCAAATAACTTTCTAACTCATTATCAATAAATTTTCGATAAAAAAAAAAAAAAAAAAAAAAAAAAAACATTATCAAAAATACATATTTTTTCTCTTGATTCATACATCTACTGTGGGATGTTTTGGCTTACATTTGTTCTTTGTTTTATATCTTTAATATAACAAACTAGTGTGCTGCTTTGGCATATCTCATCTTACATAATTTGTTCTTTTGTTTTGAACTTTGGTATTTATTTTTTTAACAGCAAATTTATTCAAAGAAGACACAACAGGTCCAAGGAGACAACAAAGCAAGCCAACCTGCACAGACAAGGCCCATAGGACCAAACTATACGGGATCCCAATTGACACTGATCTAAAATGAAAAAATCTACATTTTTTTTTTCACCAGTGCCAAATGAGATCTCGCACCGTAAAACATGCGAGATCCCTCATACATTTATTCATGTAGATCCAAACTAGAGGGGGAGATTGTTGGGTTTATAAGCTGTATTGTTCTAGCTCAATGAGGGTTATTAGCAACCCACATTGAAAGATATTTTTGTAATTTTACGAGGGTGTTAGGAGGATATTTTGTTAATCTTATGAGAGCGTTAGTAACCCAACCCTAAATACTAATATAAAAACAAAACACAAAATGTAAATAAACCCTACATTCATTACCATAATAGTTGCAAAGAGAAAGGAAATTCAGTAGCAGAGAATATCATTGCTAATTACATCCATGATGCCAGCAGGTGAAGGAAATTGTTTTAAAAAAAAAAAAACCTACTTTTTATTTCATGCATTTATACTTACAAAACAGAGTTTGCACGCTATCTTGCCACATTCTCTTATAAAACCACCCTCTCAAACAATCTATCTGCAAACGGTAGAAAGGAAAACAACAATCAGGTTCAGATACAAAATGTTAGATTCAATTTAACTAAATTAAAACAAAATTACAATACACAAAGTACTAATTACCTGACTTGGTAAATTTTGTACCCCTGTTACCATCTTGTTGAAAGTTCGATAAATCAACATTAATCTGTCAACTTACCTATCAAACTATAAGATAAATCAAAATTAAAATAAATTAGTGACACCTTGAAGCTAAGGCAGAGGACTGATTACAAAATAGTAAACAGATTAGTAATAATTCTAGAATCAAAATGTAAAGCAATTATAACTGGCATACCTGAGACAGTTCACAATTGTTGGCTTTGGTTAGGGGATGAATTTGCCATCTATCTTAACATAAGGAATGTTGGCCATCTCAGACTTGTCTCGTCCTCTATTCTTTAAGCAATAGTCCTTCAACTGGGAACACTCAGAAATATGTAACTCCAGAAGAGAGGATAGCAGGCCCTCCTTCGGAAAGGATGTCAGCGCGGAGCACTTCGAGATTGACAAATATTCAAGAGAGGTGAGGTTTCTGAAACCCTTGGGAGATAAGCTTTCCAGCTTTTCAAACTCTTCGAGAGCCAGACGAGTTAGACAAGTGGGCAAAATAATCGCCTTCGTTTCCTCCGGAAAGGACTTAGCATCTTGACATCCGCTAATGTGGAGACTTCTGAGAGAGGTGAGCTTGTGCAACCGTTTCATGAGATAATCGTAGAACTGGCTACCCGTGATAGAAAGTGATGTTAGGCTGGAGGGAAAACCTTGTTGCGGAAAGGATGAAAGTGATACTAGCTTGATGTTGTTTAAGATGTGTAATTCTTTAAGTGAATTGAGGGTGTGCGTGAGGCTGGGTAGCTCAACAAGTTTTTCACACTGCCGGATTGAAAGAATGGTTAAATTTGAGTTGAGAAGCCCATCTGCCGGGAAGGATTTAAGACTTCGACAACTAAATATATCTATCTCACGGAGGCTGCTAAGATTTTGTAGGCTTTCAGCAATGGAAATGAGACTTCCACAACTGTGAATTTTAAGGTATTTGAGTGGGGCAGGTAACTGACCTGATGACAAGCTTGTGAGTTGTGAGCAAGACTTAATGTCAAGGTGTTGCAGTGATTCAGGTAATTGGCCAGTTGATGATAAGTTCCTGATCGGACACTCATAAATGGAAAGGTATTTCAATGAGGCAGGTAACTGGCCTGATGATAAGCTGTCGAGCATATGACAAGCCTTAGTCTCAAGGCGCTCAAGTCTCTCAGCTAACTGACCTAAGGTTGTGATACTTGAGCAATGCTGAATCTCAAGGTGTTGTACAGATAATTGGACTCTTGATGACAAGGATTCGAGAGCTGGACACTGGGAGACACACAAATACTCGACACGTGATGCGTTGATGGGGTTGGTATCCTCTCTGCCATCCAATAAACACTGCAGCTTTACACAACTGCTTATCTTAAGCCTTTTCAGAGATGAAGGTAGTTGGCCTTCTGCTATTGAAGTTAGCGAATCACAACTTTCGATCACCAAATGACCAAGACGTGCACAGTGTTTCATTATCCCCTGTAAAGATTTCAAGTCATTGCAATCTTTAATCTCAAGTGCACTCAGACTTGAAAGAGATGGTAGCTCTGGACTTCTTTGTAAGGAACACGCTTGACTGAAAAACTCTGAAATATTCAAACCGTTCATAGAGTTTAGTGACAATGAGTCATCTATTTCTAATTTGCTAAGGGTCCGAAATCTTGAAATTGAAACCACCAAGTTTGCACATTTCTGAATCACAAGCTTCTGCAATGAAGGCAGATGTGCAGGAAATCTTCCAGAAATATTTGGACAATTAACAATGGAAAGCTCACTAAGGCAACCCAATACCTCCTCTTGCTCATTGTCTCCAATAGGTTGCCAACTAGACCATTCTGGCAAGTCTCCTAAATACAGAATCTCTAATGATTGGAAGGGCTTTGACTCCTTTGAGCAACTTCCATAAAAGTGAGAATCAATAGCTGTTAGTTTATCCATCCGGCTGATTGCGAGTTCTTTAAGCTTGCTTAGTACTCCGAGTGAAGGCAATGATGTGCATTTTACACAACCTTCCAGCCTTAGAACCTCAATGTTAGAGAATGATGGATCTTCAATCCAAGATGGAAAAGTTGAGCCGCCATATTGGTTAATCGCGAGCTTCGATAGATTTGTATGAGGTCGTAACATGTCAAGAACATCTTTTTCATCTTCCTCATTTCCTGGGTTGTTCATCCCCCATTCTAGAATTAACACTTGTAGGTATTTCTTATCGCTTAATATAGCTTCTCCTAACTCCTGCGAGTCAGTCACATTCTCCAATTGGGAAATGCAAAGTTCACCGCGGAGAAGCTTCAGATTCTTCAATTCTTTTAAATGAGATCCGGAATCTTTACCCACAATAAAATTAGACAATGTTTCAAGATATTTCAATTCTTGCATCCCCGATGGCATCTCTCCTATGGGCTTTATACCTTTGATGTCAAGATGACGAAGGCTGATCAATTTTCCCATAGAAGGAAACAACTTCGACAGCTCAGAACAATTTCTTAATATCATAATTTGCAAGTTGATTAGGTCCGTTATAGACTTTGGCAAACTTGCAATTTTTGTATCAGCAAGGTTGAGATACCTTAAATATTTCAATTTTCCAATTGAATCGGGTAGCTTATTGATGTGGTATTTCTGTAAAGACAGCACCCTCAATTTCTTGAACTTGGGCAACAGATCGAAAATAACCTCACTTATGTAACAATCAAGATTATGAGGATTATGAGGATTATGAGTCAGTATCGGCAGAAATGTCCTCAACTGGTTCACTTCATCAAAAACTTGAAATTTGTTCTTGCCATCACACCCACGGACATTGTAGGAAAAATGACGAGCCCTTTTTAATCTTTCTATCTTCTTCTTAACCTCTAGTTCATTCTCCAACCTAAAACTTGTTTCCCCGGAAATCCACTGGACCAAATCGTTGAAAAGGTTGTGCATTACAAATTTAGAAGCATCGCAGCTTGATTGTTGAAAAATTGACATTGACAATAAATCATGAAAATACTCACAGCCTATGTCTTCCAATGGCTTATTGTTCGCCGTGGGTAGAATCAGACCCTCTGCTATCCACAAGAGTACGAGCTCCTTCTCCTCAAATTCATAATTCTTTGGCAAAATTGCACAGTAACTGAAACATCTTTTTAAATGAGAGGGAAGATGATGATAGCTCAATTTTAACACGGGGAGTATGTTACTGTCTTCGGGTAAGTCCCAAATTCGGCTGCTGAGTATATCTTCCCATTCATCATTTCTCCGCTTAGAGCGTAATAGTCTACCTAGCGTCCTCGCTGCTAGCGGTAAGCCTCCACACTTTTGAATAACCTTGTCACGAACTGATTTCAGACTTGGATGTGCATCAATATTTCTACTTTCGAAAGCATGCATTTGAAACACAGACCAGCAGTCATCACCTGATAGAAGCTTCAGATTATAGTAATCAGACGGTCCTGATCCCATTGTTAATGCAACATCAATGCAGCGAGTAGTCACAATTATTCTGCTACCTCGTGCTCCAGTCACAAAGGGGGATTTGAAAGTTTCCCACAAGTCGTAGTTTTTGCTCCAAACGTCATCCAAGACAACCAAAAATCTTTGGCCATTCACTGCCGATTTGAGCTGAACTTGCACTTCATTCAAATCCTTTAGATCACGGGTTGAAGGATTGATGAACTCGAGAATCGACTTGGACATTCTGAAAACATCAAATTTGTTGGAGACACAGATCCATGCTTTTCGGTCGAAATTTGTCATCGCTCCAATAGTAGTGTCATTATACACCTCCTTTGCAAGCGTTGTTTTGCCAATTCCTGCCATACCCACGATGGATATTACACGAAAGTTTGGAGAACTTTTTTCGTCATCGTCTGACATCATTTCAAGTATTTTTGCTTTGTCTTGGTCCCTCCCATAAATAGAAGGTTCAGTTGGCAGACAAGTAGAGGGTGGCCTTTGCCATATAACAGTCCTTCCAACAGTTCTTTCGATTAATCCAAGAAGACTCCTTCGCTCACAGAGCTCCTCCAACCGCTGGTTCATGCCTCTACTGCTGGACATTTTATTCAAATTGTCCCACAATGTCTTCAACTCTTCTACTGGCTTAGAGATGGCGTCTCCAATAGATTGTGCATCCAAGCTGCGCTTTAGAATTGCAGTGTTATGCTTATCCAGCAAGTCTTCCAAATCGTAGGCAAAGTCTCGGAGATCGTCTAGCCACATTTTGACAGCCATATTAGTCCACTGCTTCTCCTCTGCATCGTCGAGAGCTGTCTGAATGATTGCCAGCTTTGTGACCCATTTGTTTATCTCTGAACGCACCTTCTTCTCTGTTACAATAATGTGTTGAAAACCGTGGGGCAATAATCTGTCGAACAATGCCGAAAAGAACCCTCCGAGAAGGGCACTTCCCAAGTCCAGAGGCAAAAATTTAATTGGAGACATCTTTGTTGAATGACTTCAAAACCAGAGGAATCAAGATTATCACTGCAATAGAAAAAGATTAGGGCAATAGCACGAATGGAGGAAGAAGATAAAGACCACACCTTCAAATTTACTTTTCCCACAAATAGATAATTCAAAATAAAAATAAAATAAATAAATAAATAAAATAAAATAAAAAGTTAATAGATGGAATTAAAGCTGGCAAAACGGGATTACAATTCAAATGGGTTGAACTAATAATTAATCATGATCAGGAGGTTATTAATTTACCAGGTTAAACGAAGCTAGCGACGGACAGGAAGACGACGATGTAACAAGGGCCAGCGAGTTGAGATTGAGAGAGGTGGAGACGAGAGAGAGAGAATGAAAGAAAGCAGCAGTATTCGTTTGAGTTGTGTTTAGAATTTTAAGGTTTTCATATTATATTGGGTATTATAAATTTATTTCCTAAGTTTCGGTAAAACATCAATTTTTTAAGGGCAAATTGTACTGAACTCCTTGAGGTCCTTGAGGATTGGGTAAGTTACACTTAGTTAGAAATGTTTTGTTATTATACACTAACAACCTCAAGACTTAAATTTGACTTTAAAAATACCTAAAATGCCTCTAGTTATATTATTTTATACTTTTTTTTTTTTTACCTTTTAACAAAAAACTTTATAAACTTTAATAAAATAAAATAAAATAAAATAAAATAAAATAAAAGATATGATTCATTAAATAAATTAATAGTTTACAAAAATTAAATAAATAAATATTTTAAAAATAAATAAATAAATAAATATTTTTATAAATAAATAAATAAATAAATAATTTTAAAAATAAATAAATAAATAGTTTAAAAAAATAAAATAAATAAAGGGTTTAAAAATAAATAAATAAATGAAAAAAAATTAATTTTTTTTTTTTTTTAAGGATATCAATTAATAGGGACAAAAAAAAAAAACTTTAAATATCCAAAAATTTACGGTAATGATGATGGTGGGAGAAGCTTCAAGGTTCCCAATACTGGGAGTCTTCTTGCCTTCTTCAATCACTTCCTTTAGTGTTAGGAACCTTGAAGCTTCTCTGACCATCATCCTTATTGTAAATTTTTGGATATTTAGAGTTTTTCTTATCCTTATTAATGAATATCCTTAAAAAAAAATTAATGTTTTAATTTTTTTCATTTATTTATTTAAGCTATTTATTTATTTGATTATTTTTAAAACTATTTATTTATTTAAACTATTTATTTATTTTTTTAATTTTTTTAAAACTATTTATTTATTTATTTATTTTTAAACTATTTATTTATTTAATGAATCATATCTTTTATTTACTTTTTTTATTTTATTAAAGTTTATAAAGTTTTTAGTTAAAAGGAAAAAAAAAAAAGTATAAAATAATATAACTAGGGGCATTTTAGGTATTTTTAAAGTCAAATTTAAGTCTTGGGGGTGTTAATGTATAATAACAAAATTCTTCCAGCTAAGTGTAACTTACCCATACCTTAAGGGGTTAAGTGCAATTTGTCCATTTTTTTAAACTCATTTCCATTTTATAATTCAAGTCCACAGGTTGTTTTTTTTTTTTTTTTTTTTTTTTCAGTGAATTCATAAAGAGTGAATAAAATTATAGATTTATTGTTTCTGTAATGCTAGACAACCCTAAAATTTAGTCTAAATTTCAACTCAAATAATGTGGCAAGTGGTTTTTTCATTAACAACATCATCTCATGTTGTGTATAGTGATGACAACTCACTTACCACTTTATTTGGGTTGAAATTTGGACTAATTTTTTGAATTGTCTAGCATTACTCTATATTTTTAGCCACTTAACAAGTTTGTCCCTAAATTAATTGAAATTAAGAAAAACAAGCTTACCAATTGGGAGAATTGCACTGGTTTGGCATAGTTGTAGCCAGATGAGTGAAGATGATTATTCTACACTAAGGGCCTATTTGTTTTTGGCTCTAAAAACTTAAAGTCACTTACTAAGACATTTTTGTTTGTTTTTTAAGTGTTCTGAGGTCTAAGAAACCATGAAAAATGTCTGAGAAAAAAAAGTAGAAATTTTCTACTTTTGTCTGAAGTCTAATAAGACTCCAATTAACTTTAATTTTTTTTGCCCAAATTGCCCTATGCATAATGGCTTATTTCCAAAATCCGCCATTGACAGAAGTGGTTTGGCCAGTCAAACCATCTCCCAAAGGTCGTCGCCGCAGGCAAGTGTACTGTCACCACCCCAACCAGAAGCTTTAGGAGGCGTCGGAGAACAAAACCCAGGTGCCCGGTGTCTAGATCCGACACCATTGATGGCGAAAAAAAGAAAAGAAAAAGAAAATAAAAAAGTTGAGATGGATGAAAATAAAAAAATTGTGAACCGAGAAGATGTGAAGATAAGTTGAAGAGAAAAGAAAATAAAAAAGCTGCCTTTTTATCTTCTTCTTCTTTCTTCTTCTCTGTTTTATCTTCTTCTTTCTTCTTTCATTTGATAGCTGAGCCACTCACATGTCTATATCTCTCTTTATCTATCGTTCTTTTTTTTTTTTTTTCCACTAATCACATGACACCTATCACTTGCACATGTCACATGTCATAAACATCTCACATGCTTTCTTCATATGCTACCACTAACAAGTAAGGGTATAAATGTCCAATTATAGATTTTCAGATGTTTTGGTTTTAAAAAAACAAACAGCTTAACAATTAATTCAGACATCAGAAAATAAAAAACAAACATATTGCTCAGACTTCAGATTTCAGACCTAATTCAGAACTTTAAGTTTTCAGACAAAAAAACAAACGCCACCTGGGATCCCCTGAAACCAACTTTACATATGGGCAACCACAGTTTGATCAAGTGTGATTTATGAAATGCCCAATTTGCGCTTGAATTATAATAAATAAATAAATAATTAAACAAAACAAAAGGAATAGAAAAATAAAAATAAAATACAAATACAAATTGAAAGAGCCCACATGCCCCCTTCAAATTGCACACATCACAATTCACAACTCAGGACTTTTGTCAAATGGGTGTGCATGAACCCATGGCATGTTACAGTCCCGGGTACCCATTGGACAGTCAACAAATTTGATCACTTGTGACAATTTGAATAAGAGAGGGGCAGGACAAGTCTGTTTTCGCTTAAATAGGTCGGAGCAGTTTCAAATAGCATTAGTTGGTCTCCTTCCTCTATTGAGAAAGCTGTTTGTTCTTCTTCAACAAATGCAATTTAGACATTGATAAAAGTTAGTTTATTCGTCTCTGCTCTCTAGCCCTGCATTGATAGGATTCATAAAACGTTGAAATGGCAATCTCCAACCCAAAATGCGAAATTGGTGTAACTTTACAGCAAAATGCAGCAACTTAAAAATAAATTTTTATTTTCCATCTCCAAACCATTGTTACCAAATGTTACTCTAAAAAGAATATCCCCTCAAATATTACCTTTTTTATTATTTATCAACAATCTACATTTCACCCCTTCATTAACATAATATTACGATAAGTTACGAAATTAAGAAATTAAGAAATTAAGAAATTAAATTTAATTAACTAAAATATTGTATTTAAACAAAAGCATTAAATAATAAAAAGGGATACAACTAGAATAAATTTGATTGAATATGGGTAAAATTGTGATTAAACAAAATATTTAAATAAGGGATACAAATAAAATAAATTTTATTGAACGATGGTCAATCTATGAATAAGTAAAAATTTAGAGAGTAAATAAATAAAAAATTTAAAAAAAAAAAAAGCGCAAGACCTGCGCTAAAAATTCAAGCTGCGCTTGATCAAGCGCAGGTGCTTGGCCAACACAAATGGCGAAAACAAATGCCGCCTAGTTGGAGAGGTTTCATACTTTCATTGCTCTATTTTAGCTTTTTGTGCCAATTTGCTCCCTGGAATAATGGACATCATTAAAAATGAGATGTTTCAGCAACATTAGTGTGGACTCCACTCCTCCCATAGTCACATTTATCGATAAAGCATCTTTATCTTTCTTTTCTTTTTTTGACAGGCAAATAAAACCACAAAAAGAATACGCAACAAAGAATAAAGAATACACAACAAGACAGCAAAGAATACACAACAAAACCACAAAAAGCAAACAAAAGCAGCAGAAAGCCTAAGAAAGCATATCAGCATCAATCAAACCCCTAATACATGGGGGAGCCTCTTCCATCCAGAAAGAATTCGACAAAGACTTCAAAGCTAAGTTAGCAAGGCACTGAGCAGCACAATTAGCCGAAGAAGGGACAACGCAGACAGGCAAATCCATAGATTGCGCTCGCAAATCCGCAATATCAGAGAGAATGGATCCATAACTAGCATTCAAAAGGTTGATATTCAGGACACGATTAACAGCCACCTTCTCATCAGATTCCAGCACGCACGGAAACAAACCACAATCCTTGCTAAAAAGAAATAAAGCATCTTTATCTTTCAAAAAGACCAAAAATAAAGCAACTTTAATTTATCAGTAAAGTTTGGTCTGTTATCTCAGTGGAATTTTGGTTGAGTCTGTCATCAGTCCATATTATAATAATTGTAAAAGACTCACTTTAGTTATTTAGCCCTTCTGTTCTATTTTACTATTGATCCATTTTACATGACTTAAGATATGAACAACACATCAAAATTGTGTACTATCTTTTCTTGTCTATTTCCTTAACGCAGTGGCGGAACTAAAATTTTTAACCAGATATGACACTTAATTAAAATTAAAATTATATAAAAAATACTGAAAAGTTAAGATCATAGTAAAATATAAGTTTTTTTTTTTTTTTATATATATATAAAGAAAAATTGATGGTATAACCAAGTTTAGGGTATAAAACAAAACAAAGGAACACTTATTTAAAATGAACTAAATAATCTTACATTTAAAAAAGAAATAAAAATAAGAAATCCAATATTAATAAATACATAATTACAAAAAAAAAAAAAAAAAAAAAAAAAAAAACAACAACATAAATTACACTCAAATTTTATAATAAGAAAATTTGTTTTGTATTTATAATGAATTCACTTTAAATTTATACAAAATAATTGATTAATAAATACTCAACATGTTTTTGAATTTTTTATTCTTCTAATTATTGGTAAATTATTGATTTATTTATTTTAAATAAATTAAAACTATAAAATAAAATGATAAAATGATTCTAAATAAATTAAAACTATAAAATAAGGAAAAATATTAAGGATAAAAAAATGAATTATGATAATAGATGAACTATTTTAATACAATAAACTAATTTTTGAGATTTTAGGTTTATTAATTGGATGTGTTTGGTATGTCAAGCTAAAATTATTAGAAATAATAAAAATTCAAAATAATAATATATAATTTAATATAAAATAAAATAAAATTAAGTAACTAAGAGTAGTTAAAAGGTTGAAAAGGAGAAAGTGAATTGTTTTATTTTAGAGAATGATGAAAATTTCAGAAAGGGATATTATTACTTTCCCCCTTGACATTTCAATTAACATCGTTTTACCCCCTAGGTTTTCAGAAATCCCCATTTTCCCCCCTGCTGTCTATCAACAGTTAAAAACGTTAGTGACTAACATGCACAGTGAGTAGAAATACTGAAATACCTTATTATTAAAAATTTAAATTTTACTAAATATTTAAAAATTTAGATTTTATTAAATATTTATTTTTAAAATAACAGAAATTAAAAAAAAAAAATTTGAAAAAAGGATTTGGTGAGATCCACGATCAAATCCACCAAAATCCACACCACCAAAACCCTCACTTGACCAAATCCACGAAAATCCTCACCACCACAACCACCTCCACACCACCGCCAAATCCAAAGTTCCAAACCACCACCACCAAACCCCAACTGAAACTGCCTAGAAACCCCAAAAATCGAAACTGAAACCAAATCAAAACTGAATCGAAACCAAATCGAAACCTAAACTTCTCACATACAAATGCTGATCTACTCCTAGCTGAGGAGATCTCGACCGCCACATCTTCAGTCTCTTCTTTCCACCCCTCTCTCGTTCCCTATGCTCTTTTCCATTCGTCGACGAGATCGAACGCCGATCTCCTCCGTTTAGAGGCGATTGGCACCGGTGATGGTGATTTCTGGTGGGATGGCAGTGGTCGATTAAGTGAGGTGTTTGGGTTTTGAAGATTCATTTTTTGGTTTGTGTTTGCCAAATATTTTTTTCAATTTCAATTTCTGTTTCAATTTTTTTCTTGTTTTTCAATGATTGTGTTTGGAATTTGGATATTATTTTTTTCTTCAATTTTTGGTTATGATTGGGTGGTTACTGTTTGTATTAGTGTTAGTGTTAAGAGAGAGAGAGAGAGAGAGAGAGAGAGAGAGCGTTTTATGGGTTTTGATGGTGATGGATGATGATTTTCTTAGGTTTTGTTTATTTGATGGATATGATGTTGGTGGAGATCCATCATCAATCTAGGTTAGGGCGGTTTCTGGATGGGATTGTTGATTGTTTAGGCTGCCGGGAAAGAAGACCGGAGAAGAGATGGAAAAAAAAGAGATGGGTGGTGGACCGGTGGTGCACTGGTAATTGTTTCAAAGAGAGATTTTTTTTATTTTTTTCAAGAAAATGTTGTCGAAGTACAAAATTAACGTTCATTACACCATTTTAACAGTTGATAAACGGTAGAGGGAAAATGTGGATTTCTAAAAACTGAGGGGGTAAAACGATGATGATTGACACGTTAGGGGGGAAATTAATAATATCCCTTTGAGAAATAAATTGGAGAAGATCGTAAAATAAAAAAGATATAAAAAATTATTTAAATCAATCTAAATGAAAATGGTGGCAGTGGGACTTGAACAACGACCAACAAAGTTGTTGGAAGGAATCTGACTAGCTATGTTAATATTTTACTTTGTGCAGTTCGGGTTTTATATTATGTAGGGAAAATATCGTTTTACCCTTGACTTTTACCTTATTAGAAAGGTGAGGACATGGTTTGCCATATTGGTCAGTCTCTCCTCTAAAATCAAAATATTGTCAAAAATCCCCCTTATGTTAGCTTTTTCAACCGAAAAGCTAACTTTAACACTATTTAGTGGTTAAAACGATGAAATTGTCCTTCTATGTCTTTAAATGGTAGATATTTAATAGCTGAAATTACAATTTTACCCTTTAAGATATTCAATAAATCAAAAATATATTTAAAAACAGAAAATATATATATATATATATATATATATATATATATATATATAATTGAAAGAAAAAAAAGATCTACATCGTCCATCTTTGAGATGGATGGTGGAAATATCTCTTTATCATTATTTTATTTAAATTTTGAAACAAAAAAAAAAAAAAAAGTAACAAAAAATTAGAACAAAAATCTGGTGATCTCTTTTTTTGTCACTATGATCATCGTGATCATCTCCACCAGACCACCACCATCTCCATCAAAATCCAACCACCACCGTGAACCACAACCCACCCAAAATCTAGCCACCATCATGAACCACAACCCACCCAAAAAATCAAAGAGATCGGGAAAGAGATCTTCCAAAGCCTCCTCAAACATCAAAACATCCAGATCTCTCTTTGGTTTTTTTTTTTTTTTTTTTTTGTTTTTATTTTTATTTTTTTTATCTTCATCAACATCAAAAAATGAAAAAATGAAAAAGAAAAGAAAGAAAAAGCTTGATCTAGATTCATTAGATCTCTTCCAAGATATTCAGCAAAAGATTCTTCCAGATCTTATTCTTAGAGATTTATCAATCGCCACCGCACTCACCATCCTGCTTTCGCCACCACCATCTGCCACAACATCTCTATCTTCTCCACTAGACCACCAAATCTCCAAGAGGAGTTGAACTGGCGAGCGGAAGCTTTGTGGTGCTTTGCGTACTTAATCAACTCTATTGTGGATTTTATCGTTCTTGAAGATCATGCGATTGCGTATTTGATTTCTCTTCCTTAGACTCGGGTTTTGCTTCGGGTTTATGGCCATGCACGTAGCTACCCACTTGTGCCACCTCCTCTTCTTCAGCCAATGGGTAGTCGCCAGCTATGTCCATCATATTTTCGTAAGTTTTTGGTCGGTCTCTTCGCAAGTCAAAGGATAGCTGACCGCTTTGCAAGCCGTTGGTGAAGGCGGCTACAACTGCCACGTCACTCGCATCTTCGATCTAAGCGACTTCTTTCCCGAATCTTGTTAGGTACTTCTTGAGTAACTCATTCTTTTCTTGCTTTAGGTTAGATAGGTGAGCGAGTGACTTTCTTCTTTGCATGCTTCCCATGAATTGTCTCACGAATGCTTTGCTGAACCCGGAAAAGTTGCTAATGCTTCTGGATTGGAGTCACCAAAACCATCTAGAGGCAAGATCGCCGAAGGTCTGTGGAAATGTTAAGCATATAAGTCCATTGTTAGATGCATATTGTGCTATGACGTTACGAAACCGCCTGACATGTTCCTTCGAGTCCCTAGTCTCTTTGTATTGCTCGATAGTCGGCATCATAAACCTTTCTAGGAACTGGGTGTGAGCAATTTGATCAATGAATGGGTTGTCTGATTCGTCATCCAATAAGGCATTGTGCCCATATCTCTGAGCCATTGCTGAGACCTTGTTTAATAGTTTCTAGAGAGTGACGCTTCGTCAACCGTTTGTTCTCCTCCCGGACCGAGTTGGCTCTTGATCATCATTCTTCAGTAACCATCTTCCCTATTGTCCCTACTGCCTTCAGATCTCGAGTCTTCTATGCTTTCAAACCTTCTCTGTTTAGCCCGTTTTGATTGCAATCCCCTCATCGGCTGAAGACTTTTATCCTCGAAAGAAATAGAATGGTGTCTCCGTCGGATTTTCCTGCGTGTATCATCGGGGGTTGTCCCGTGTGTTCAGATGCGTCCTTGCCTTTCCAGAGGTTCTTCATCTAGTAAACCTTTTCCTTTTCTCTGTCCTTTTTCCTTTAAAGGTTTCGGGGCGATCCTAGGGTGTTTCCTCCACAAATGGCTTCGTTTGAGCCTCATGGGTTGCAATATGGACATCTGACCACAGCCTCCTAAGGTGGATGGTCCCCAAGCGTGCTTGTTGTTAAATCATAGGGAGAAGAAATCCACAGGCCTATCAGAAGTGTGAACCCTAACTTATTGGCCTCGCTGACCAAGTTCATCAGGGTGACTTGGAATTTTGTAAGGTTCCCGAATTAGCCGCCCTAGTTTCCGGTGTTGCTATCGATTGTTCTCCAGTCATCAATGTTCCATCTCCTGTTATTCCAGTGGCGTCGAGGACCTGACGGTCATTATCACCGTTGGAATTTTCGTCTCTATCGTTGATATTGCTCATGTTTTGGATCTGTTCACAAGGGTTCCTCGAAGTTTTGTTCAAAGACCCCTCATTCTAGTGCTAATTGTTGATGGTGATTTCTGGATTGCCACGCGTCCAACAATAAAAATATGTTTATGAGAGTAAGAATATCAATAAATGCATGCAAGACACGAGTTTTACGTGGAACCCTAGAAAGGGAAAAAACCACGGTGCCCTTGAGGGCAGGAAAATAATACTATAAGTTCTTTGAGATTACACACTTAATATTATCTCTCTTCTCTCACACAATTGTTCTTAACCAAAATCCATTTCTCATAGATTACATGGTTCTATTTATATCATCTGAACTATGGTTACCCTAATTCTTGTTGTGTAAGCAATGGACTCGTTAATCATAATCTCATTGGGATTCTGGTATAGTAGACTGATTGGGACTCGTTTCCTGTTTGGTGTTTATCATTCTGGAAGCCTTTAAGTTCTTTCCTGACTAGGATTCTCTGGTACTGGAAAGGAAATTGGAGTATTTCCTTATCGGAGTGTGACTTTTAGACCTTGTATTTGAATGAATCTTCGCTTGATAAGGCATATCTTGATAGAATTTCTTTTCCCGCTTTGGCCAAGTAGGGCTTGCTGAGGAGAGGCCTTTGGCGAGTATGATCCTTGCCTATTTAAGACATGGTTACCTGGCGAATATGCGTCCTGCTTTCATTAATCTTCTTGATGACGTGGTGGATAATCAATGTTTTCCTTGTTGACCAGTTGACAAATGACGTGGAATCATAACATGTTCGTGCCTTTTGCTACCTTTGCTGATGTGTCTTTAGCCGAGTATATACATATAACACATATCAATCTATATAACCAACAAAAAAAAAAAAACATGAAGAATGAAGACACTGACCGAATTAGATCAAATCATCTGGAAAAAAAATTGGTGAAGTAGGTGGCTGGTAGCAACGGAGTCATGGCTCGGTCTAGAACTTAACGCCATTTCTTTAAAATAAAATAAAAAAAACTTATCAATTACCACCCCTACCTACATGGGTCAATTGTCTTTGGCAGCAAAGTCAATTATCTTCTTTTTCTTCTTTCAAAATAACGTGGGTCTACACCTACCTACATGTGTATATGAGATGATCGAGTTGTCGAGGAGATTGTTGTACCATTATAGTGCTAGTCCAATCAAATTTGATCAAGAACCCTTGCACATATAGGCCTCCAAGAGGTCTTTGAGAATTGTGACGACGAATATTCTATTCTGGCATTGTGCTATATGTTTATTGGAATCCGAATTTCCATCAATGTGCTTTATGTTCGGGAACGAGAATTTTCTGGACATCTCTTGGATCATTTGAATCACATCCTTTATTTCTATAAACCTGCGTGCAATCTCAAGATTAGCTAAAAAAGGGTATGATCTTACCAGCTCTAGGTTTGAATTCATTGTTACAATAGTCTCGAACTGTTTCTCTTGGTTAGAACCATTCTAGTGGATCTGTGCTCTAAGTGGGGTTGACAGACTGGCTTGATTGCCTTTTGCATCCGTCGCTCGCATTGGTTCGTTTGAAGCTTTTGAGGGTGAGTTTGGCTATATTTGTTATTGAGAACTAGACGGTGTCGTATCGACTGGAGGTGACGAATCTGCAGGTGGAATTACTCTAGTCGAGAAGGTCTGCATCTGGTTGTATAGGTCTTGGTTCTGTGCCTTCATAGTAGTGTTTTCCCTATCAAGCGCTTTAAGGTTTTTTGCGTTCTCGTGCATTTAGGTTGAGAGCAGGGCAACTCGGGTTCCGAAGTCCATGAAAGCATCCAAACTCACCATTACTTCAATAAAGGGATAGATTAAAAGAGAAAATCAAGTATAATGTGATTGTCAGGGCCCCACGATGGGCGCCAAATTGTAGATGCTAGAATATGCAATTAAATTTATATTGAGGTGGGCACTGACAATCTGTGAAAATAACCTAAATTGTGTCTAAATAACCTAGAAAGGATGAATGAGTTGTATATAATCACCTCCCCCATCGCCAATAGAGGAGGCCTTGCCATTGGATCTCCATCGATGGATATCATCTTCATTAATGGAGATTCTAATATCCATTGATGGATATCTAGATCCATTATTTATTTAATAATTTTTTTTAAAAAATTCGATCTCCACCATAGAATGGACAGTGGAGATCCATCTACTATATATATATATATATATGAGGAAATAGGGTTTAATAGCCAAAAATTAAGGCCTCTCACTGTTTTTGTCCACCATTATCATTTTTATTGTTTTTGTCACTAAATGGGCTGTGAGGACATAATTGCCCTTATTTGTTTTTTCTTAATCTCTTCTCTTTCCTTTCTCTCACTCATTTCACGCCTCCCACTTCTCTCTCCTTTCCCACTTCTCTCTCCTTTCTCTCTCCATCACGCCTCCTCCTCCTCCTTCTTCTTCTTCTTCTTCTTTCTCTCCTCCTCTCTCCTCCTCTTTCCTTCTTCTTTCATGCCTCCTCCTCCTCCTCCTCCTTCTTCTTCTCCTCTTTCTCTTCCTCTTTTTTTTTTTTTTCCAGATTTTTAAAAATATTTCAGATTTAAAAAAAAAAAAAAATTGAAGATCGGATGAACGATCAACGATCGGACGTCCGATCTTCCCTCCTTCTTCTTCTTCTCTTTCTCTCCTCTCTTCTCTTTCTTTTTCACGTTTTTTCCAGATTTTTTTTTAAAATTTCAGTTTTTTTTTTTTTTTTTTGAAACTTTGTTTCAGATTTTTAAGTTTGGTTGTGGTTGTGGTTGTGTTTGTGGTTGTGGTTGTGTTTGTGGTTGATTTTAGGGATTTTTTTTAAAAAAGTTCAGGTTTTTTTAGGGATAAAAATTTCAGATTTGAAAAAATCACGTTTTTTTGCAGTTTTTTTTTTTTAATTTTGAAAAAAAACTCAGATTTTTATGTTTAGGTTGTGGTTGCGGTTGATTTTAGGGATTTTTAAAAAAAAAATTTCAGGTTTATTTGAACAAAAAAATTTCAGATTTGAAAAACACACTAGATTTTTTAAAAAAAATTCAGTTTTTTTTTTGTTGAAAAATTTCCAGATTTAAAAATGGTTTGGATTTGAGTTGTGGTTGTGATTTTAAGGGTGGTTGTGGTTGTGGTTAAGGTTGAGTATTGTTTGTTTAAAAAAAATTCAGATTTTGTTTTGTTCAAAAAATTTTCCAGAAATTTCAGGTTTGAATATTGTAAGTTTGAGTATTGGTTGTGTTATTTTTTTTTCAAGACCGGTGTGTTTAATTGTGTTACTGGTGACCAATTAAACACAACACAATTAAACACACCAGGTGTAAACCAATTAAACACATTGGGGAATCTAATTAAACACACCAACATTATCATTAAACACACTGGACTAATTAAACACACCAGGTAAAATAAATTAAACACCGGACTAATTAAACACACCAGACCGCTAATTAAACACACCGAACAAAATGAATTAAACATACCGGACTAATTAAACACACCAGGCCACTAATTAAACACACCAGACAAAAACCAATTAAACACACCAAGCCAAACCAATTAAACACACCAGTGCAAACCAATTAAACACCCTAGGCCAAACCAATTAAACACCTCAATGCAAACCAATTAAACACACCAGTGCAAAATGAATTAAACACACCAGACCACCAATTAAACACACTAGACAAAAACAATTAAACACACCAGTGTGTGTTTAATTAGTCCGGTGTGTTTAATTCATTTTGTCTAGTGTGTTTAATTGATGGTCTGGTGTGTTTAATTCGTTTTACCCTGGTGTGTTTAATTGTTTTTGCCTTGGTATGTTTAATTGTTTTTGTCTGGTGTGTTTAATTGTTTTTGCCTTGGTGTTTAATTAGTGGTCTGGTGTGTTTAATTAGTCCGGTGTGTTTAATTCATTTTGCTTGGTGTGTTTAATTCGTTTGCCTGGTGTGTTTAAACAAAATAAAATCTGAAAAGTTTGTTTGAAAAAGATCAAATCCGAAAAATCTCAAAAAAATTTCAACAAAACCCAAACCCAAATACAACTCCCACCATTCATAAAAACAACCACAACTCAAACTTAAATACAATCACAAATTAACAACTAACACTCAAATCCAAACATTTTTTTTTAAATCTAAAAATTTTTCAAAAAAAAAAACTGAAATTTTTTAAAAAAATCTAGAAAATTTCCCAAATCTGAAAATTTTTGTTTAAAAAAACCTGATTTTTTTTTTTTAAATCTGGAAAAAAAAAGAAGAAAGAGAAAGAGAAGAAGAAGATGAAGAAGAAGAAGATGAACTTGTGAGAGAGAGGAGACGTGTAAGAGAGAGGAGGAGAGAAAGAGAGAAGGAGGAGAGAAAGAAGAAGAAGAAGTAGGCGTGAGAAAAGGAGAGAGAGAAAGAGGGAAAAAAAAATTTTGTAAAGAAGGGCAATCTTGTCCAAAAAGTGGAACTTTTGACAAAAATAGTAAAAATATTAATCATGGACAAAAACAATAAACCCTATAATTTTTTGGCTAGTTATGGAGTTAACCCATATATATATTTATATTTATATTTATATATTATTCAGTTTTGTTTTTGTTTTTATTTATTTTTATTTCCACCATCCTTCTCTAAGATGGACCATGGAGATCGGGAATTTTTTTTAGTTTCAGAATTTTTTTTAATTTATAAATTTAAGGATATTTTGGTATTTTTGACAGTCAAACTTGATTATTGGTTAAGTTTGGCTAACGATAAGGGTTGTCATTGTTAGTTAACAGTAAAGTTATTTTTATTGTCAAAAAGTAAATATCGGGAAGGTTGGTTGTAATATAAACAACCCCTAACTCCTAGTATGAATAGACAATTTATATTTTTATGTTATCTGTTACATATATATTTGATATAATTTTATAACCTATCAAGGTATAAATGTCTTTAACGTGCAACATTATAAAGAATATAGAAATTTGATAATGACATATTTACCTTTCTTTAATAATAAATTGGGACTTGGGCGAATGACTCCTAAGTCAGCGGTTCGAATCCTACCAATGTTAAAAAACTTCGAAAAAAATACATGGTCTAGATATGTTGATAGATAGTGTCAACAAAAATAATAATAATAACTTACCCATCTTTTTAAGTAATTTTATAAACATTAAGAACATAAATGTCTTTCACTTTCACAATCAATACATTGGAGCTATAATTCTCGAAGCCAAGTGACTTTTTATAGGTATTGAGGTAATAGAATTGAATCTATGGGGTCTTTTCATAGAATATGCATAATTTGCATTTAGCTATATTTATACCTAACCTCAAGGGTGTGAGCGCAAGTTTCCCATGAAAATAATCATTTTTTAATTAATTTCCCATATGGACATGGTAAATTGATATCAAATACGGTTTAGTCTAATTTCAATCTCCTTCTTCCTCTAACCCAATTCAAATGATGGGAAACTGGGACTCGTATCGCGATGATCTGGATACATTGAAGATTGAATTGGAGAAGTTGTTTGAAGTAAGAAACGATGTGATGAGTAGAGTCAGGATCGCTGAAGAAGAAGAACAACAGATGATGAAGCCGACGACAGATGAAGTAGTGCAACTGTGGCTTTCAAATGTGCAAGCTGTAGAAACTGAAGTTGATGATCTGATCAGACAGATCTCTCAAGAAATCGAAGAGTTACATCCTGGAGGTTTCTGTTCCAGAAATTTATTAAACATGCCATCATGCTACGAGTTCGAAGACATAGTGGCGGAAAAGCTGCAAGCTGTGATGAATTTAATTAAAGAAGGAGACTCCGTGGTGGCTGATGATGAGGCGCGAGTTGTAACTATTCCAAAAGATGAAGGAGTCGCTGAAAATTTACCAGAAGATGTACTATATGATGAGGGGACAATTGTAGGCATGGAATCAATATTTACAAAAGTTTGGAGATGTATTGAAGAAGAAGGAGGAGAAGGAGGAGGATACATGGGAATTATTGGGCTATACGGGATGGGAGGTGTCGGCAAAACTACCCTATTAAAGCAAATCTACCGAAACATGCTTGATAATTATGGGCAGAACAATTTTGCCGTTGTGATTTGGGTGTCAGTTTCTAAAGAATTGCGACTTGAGAAAATTCAAGAAAAGATTGGGATGAAGATAGGTTTATCTGACAAGGTGTGGAAAAACAAGAATTTTGAAGAGAAAGCTTCAGATATCCTCAAGATTTTGAATGAGAAGAAGTTTGTGTTGTTGATGGATGAGCTATGGGAAAGGGTTGATTTAACTAAAGTTGGTGTCCCTTTTCCAAACCCTGAAAATTCATCCAAAATTGTCTTCACAACTCGTTCTCTTGAGATTTGCAGACTCATGGAAGCAGACAGGCAGTTCAAAATAAACTGTTTAACAGACGGAGAAGCATGGGAATTGTTCAAAGCGTCGGTTGGGGATGAGACTCTTCGTAGTCAACCTGAACAAGTTGTTGACATTGCTAGAGATATCTCCAAAGAGTGTTCCGGTCTGCCACTTGCACTGGCTAGCATTGGTCGAGCATTGGCTGGCGATAAAACACCTCAAGAATGGAGAGATGTACTTGGAGTTTTAACAAGAAGATCATGCTCGACGTCTTCAATTTCAGGTTCGGATGATCAACTTAAGAAAGATATTTATTATAATTTGAAGTTGAGTTATGATCATTTGCAAAATGACATGTTCAAATCATGTCTCTTGTATTGCTGCTTATTTCCCAGAAATGATAAGATTTCTAAAGGGCACTTGATAGATTGCTGGATAGGTGAGGGATTTTTAGATGATAGACTTGGAGCACAAAGTCAAGGATACCACATAATTGATGTTTTTCTTGGTGCTTGTTTATTAGAAGAAGAAGAAGAGGATGACAATTATGTGAAAATGCACAATTGGATTCATGATATGACTTTGTGGATAACAACTGAAATTGAAGAGGAGAAGAGAAATTTCTTTGTTTATGTTGATGCTGATTTGACTGAACTGCCAGAGATTGAAAAATGGGTAAACATGACAAGGATTTCAATGACCAAGAATGGATTTACGAATCTAGAAAATGCTCCTATGTGCTCTCATCTCCAAACTTTGTTTCTAAATAAAAATAAAATAGAGATGATCGGTGGTGACTTCTTCCGGTTCATGCCTTGTCTCAAAGTGTTAAACTTGTCTGATAATCCTCTACAAGAATTACCTTCAGAGATTTCAAATTTGGTTTCATTACAACATCTTGATCTGTCACATACTGCTATAAAAAGTCTGCCAAATCAGTTAGGGGCCTTGAAAAAACTTAAATGTTTAAACCTAGAGTCTACATTAGAACTCTGTGCAATTCCGCCACGGCTGATATCTACACTTTCGGTGTTACATGTACTGAGATTGCAGGGATGTGGTTTCTTGGATCAATCAGGTGAAGATAGCGTTGTATGCAAAGATGCTCGACTTTTGATAGAGGAGTTGTTTTGCTTGAAAAATCTAAGCATGTTGAGCATAGGCTTGAGAAATTCGCATGCTCTACAGAAATTATTGAGCTCCTATAGATTACAGAGCTGTATTCAATCTCTTTGGCTTCATTCGTTACAGCATCCAAAGTCCATCGTAATTTCAATATCATATATGAATCACCTCAAAACATTGTGGATTTCAGAATGTGAATATCTGGAGGAGCTGGAGGTAGATTTTGTTGGGGAAGCACAAGCACAAGGCATAAGCAATTTTTACTTCCTTGATAAAGTATTTATAAAAAGTTGCCCGAATTTGCGGGACCTGACATGGCTTATTCTGGCTCCAAACCTCAAGCATCTAGAGATTTCACAATGCTCTGAATTGGAAGAGATAATCAAAGTTTGGAAATTGAGTGAATGTCCAGAGTTGATGAGAAATTTAACCCCATTCTTAAAACTCCAAATTCTCAAGTTATCCAATCTACCAAATTTGAGGAGCATCTATTGGTGTGACTTGCCCTTCCCAGATCTCAAGGAAGGAACCATAGCTGAGTGCCCAAAGCTTCAGATCAGTCTTCCACCCCATCGTTTTAACAAGGATCATAGCAAGGAAAAAATTACAGCAAATGTACCTTCAGGACCTTCAAGTAAGCCAAATATTCAATAAATCATATATCTTTGTTGAAATATATAACTTGGTAATCCATCTATATGCATTGGAACATTTGGAGTTCCATTATATTTATTTTTTCTGTTTTGCTTATACAATTGTTTTCCAATTTTCCAATTATGAATTTGCAGTTCCATTTCTATTCTCAAAAGAAACAAAGGACGGGGAGGACGATATGGAGACAGATGAAGTCCATCAGGTAACTGAAAGAGGGAACATTGCAAGATTAACGCTATCAAATTATAGAATTATGTTTTTAGCCACGTACAATAGTTGCATACTTGCATGGTCTAAAATGCCTTCAACGTGAAATAACTGGTAGACCAAAGTGAAATATGTAATCTAGAGAGAACACCCAAAATTCAGTTTTCAAGTAAAAAATAATTAAAGTCTGTTTTCTCTTCTACAAAAACTAAAATTTTGATATAATGTATAAGCATAACTATACCTCGTAATACACTCTCAACTGATTTGTTGGACTCTCCATTCTTGATTTTCTTCTTAGCTTTCAACGGAAATGTCTCGACGCGGTGGTGGAGGCCGCAGTGGAGGTCGTGACGGCTCTTCCGCCGGTAGTAGAGGCTCGTACACCGGCGCTGCTAAGTTCTCAGCCTCTCCTCCGGTGCATTATACTCCGACGGTAGCGCCGGTTCAGTCAATCCAGCACGGCAGAGGCGGAGACCTCTCTGGTAGAGGTCGTGGCGGCTATACCTTCGGTGGTAGAGGTGGAGGATCATATTCCGGTGCCGTTGAGGGCTCAAGCTTACCGCTGGCCTCTACTCCTCCAGTGGCTTCTACTACAGCAGCGCCGGCTGTTTTGACTCAGTCGGCTTCGACTGAGGCTTCAAGTTCTTCGATTAGCCAGGTAATGGAGCAGAAATTGTCGCTGGAAGAGACTGCGATTCCTGTTTCTTCGAGAGGAAGAAGACCTCCGGGGAGGCCAGGCTATGGAACAATAGGCAGAAAGTGTATAGTCAAGGCGAACCACTTCCTAGTTCAAGTGGCAGACAGAGACATCCATCACTATGATGTCTCAATTACTCCTGAGATTACATCGAAGAAGGTTAATAGAGATGTGGTGTCCGAACTCACTCGTTTGTACAGGGAGTCACACCTTGGTAAACGGATGCCAGCTTATGATGGCAGGAAGAGTCTCTACACTGCAGGACCATTGCCCTTCGAGTCGAAGGAATTTGTTGTTAAATTGGACCAAGACTCTGGTGCCCAATCTTCTACTTCCAAGAGAAAAGAGCGTAAATTCATTGTCACAATTAAACTGGCGTCCAAACCTGATCTTTATGCTTTACAACAGTTCCTACGGAGTAGGCATTTGGATGCTCCTCATGAAGTTATACAAGTCCTTGATATTGTTCTCAGAGCTTCACCATCAGAAAAGTACGTCCTTGTTGGGAGGTCATTCTTCTCACCTGATTTGGGACCCATGGGGCAACTAGGTGGTGGTATTGAATACTGGAGAGGATTTTATCAAAGTCTTCGACCAACACAGATGGGCTTGTCTTTTAATATCGATGTATCAGCCAGAGGTTTCTATGAGCCAATTCTAGTGAGCGATTTTGTTTCGAAGTATATCAATGGAAACATATCAACTCCACTACCAGATCATGATCGTGTGAAGGTGAGAAAGTCGTTCAAGGGATTACAGGTAGTACTCACTCATATGGACTATGCTAAAAGTTACAAGATCACTGGAATTTCCAGTCAACCATTGAAACAGTTAATGTTTACTCTTGAGGACAAAGTAACAAAAACGTCGGTGGTTCAATATTTCCGTGATAAGTATCAGATTGTGCTCAAATATACATCTTTGCCTGCGCTTACAGCTGGGAGTGATGCAAATCCCATTTATTTACCTATGGAGCTTTCTATGATTGTGGAAGGACAGAGGTACACAAAAAGACTCAATGAAAGACAAGTAACTGCGTTGTTAAAAGCAACGTGCCAACGTCCTCATGATAGGGAAAGCAATATAAAGAGGATGGTTTTGTCAAATGATTATAATAGAGATAAGCTTGCTAACGATGAGTTTGGTATTCATGTGGGGGATAAATTGGAATCGGTTAATGCTCGAGTCTTGCCACCTCCAATGCTTAATTATCATGAATCTGGTAGAGAAGCCAAGGTCAAACCTTCTTTAGGGCAGTGGAACATGATCAACAAGAAAATGATCAATGGTGGCAGAGTAGACTTTTGGACATGTGTGTGCTTTTCTACACGTGTTAATCGATATTTGCCATTCCAGTTCTGTGGGGAATTGGTGAACATGTGTAACAGTAAAGGAATGGTATTCAACCCAAATCCTGTTATTCCCATATTTTCAGCTGGTCCTAACCAAATTGAGAAGGCTCTTATAGATATACATACACGCTCTACAGCAGAAATTGCAAGGAGGGGTGGCAAACAGCTTCAGCTGTTGATAATTATTTTACCTGATGCCACTGGATCGTATGGAAGGATTAAGCGAGTTTGTGAAACTGAGTTAGGAATCGTGTCACAATGCTGTCAGCCTACGCAAGCTTCTAAGCTAAGCAAGCAGTACTTTGAAAATGTGGCCCTGAAGATAAATGTCAAGGTCGGTGGACGAAACAGTGTGCTGAATGATGCTGTTATGAGAAGACTCCCTCATGTGTCTGATAGTCCTACAATTATAATTGGTGCGGCTTTCACGCATCCATATCCTGGAGACGACTCTAGTCCTTCGATAGCAGCGGTCGTGGCATCAATGGATTGGCCAGAGGTTACGAAGTATAGGGGACTTGTTTCTGCACAGGGCCGTGATGAAATTATCAAGGATCTCTACACATCTACTCAAGATGCACAGAGGGGGGTAGTTCATGGAGGAATGATCAGGGATCTACTAAGGGCTTTTAGGATGTCAACTGGACATAGACCTCATAAGATTATTTTCTACAGAGATGGTGTCAGTGAAGGTCAATTTAATCAGGTTCTGCTCCATGAAGTGGATGCCATTCGTCAGGCTTGTAGCTCATTAGAGCCGAACTATGTGCCACCAATTACTTTTATTGTGGTACAGAAAAGGCATCATACACGACTATTCCCTTCAGATCGTAATATGACTGACAGGAGTGGCAATATTCAGCCAGGTACCGTTGTGGATACCAAGATTTGCCACCCTACGGAGTTCGATTTTTACCTTAACAGCCATGCTGGAATCCAGGGTACCAGCAGGCCAACACATTATCATGTGTTGTTTGATGAGAACAGATTCACTGCTGATGAGTTGCAAATGCTAACAAATAACTTGTGCTACACATATGCTAGGTGCACTCGGTCGGTTTCCGTAGTGCCTCCTGCTTATTATGCCCATCTAGCAGCATTTAGAGCTCGTTACTACATTGAGGGTGATACATCAGACGGTGGATCTTCCAGTGGCAGGGGCAGTGGCACAAGGGAGGGTCATCTGTTGGTCCAGCCACTTCCGGGTATCAAAGAGAATGTGAAAGAAGTCATGTTCTTTTGTTGAAGGAGGAGTAATCAATTTCTTTTTGGATGCTTGTATGCATTTTCCAATATGGGTAGCTAAAGGTGCTACCGGAAAGACTTGAACTCTTTTAGTTAGTTTTGGAAAGAAGTTTAGATTCATAGAAAGGAAATTGAACTTGTAAATGGCGGGCCTGTACATTTTTTTGTTGGATTATGTTTCTAAACTTGCTGGTCAAAAAAAAAAAAAAAAAAACTATACCTCGTAATTTGTAAATTCACTACTGTAGTACATAGTATATTTGACTCCAATATTGTTCATGCTCTGTTGAGAATTCACAAAAATTCGATAATTGTTCTAACAATAGGACATGTACTGCTATATTAAAAATAAATAAATCTCACTTTTTTTCATTGATAGAGTTCATAACAAAAATAAATAAATAAATAAATAAATATCTCTATGATCGGAATCCTCTGAAAATTATTGTTCCATTACTTTGTTGTATGATAATGGGAGATTTTGGCTCCGTTGGGTTTATGTTCTTCTTGTTCTTTAAAAAAAAAAAATAAAAATAAATAAAAAAAATAAAAAAATAAAAAAAAAATAGAATTAAGGTTGAATTAGAGGGTTTTTTTAATTTTTAATTTTTTTTTAATATTTTTTTTCTAATAAAGTGATATAGTTGAAGATATGGGTGTAATTAGTATTTTGTTTATTTTTAATTAAACTAATTTGTCCTTATTGGTAAATTCTTATTGAGATATTTTTGTAATTAAATTTTTTATTAAAATATGAGTGTGTTTATCATATTTATGGGTGTCAATATCGGCTTCTTAAAATTAATGCTCCAAAACAATTCTAAAAATAAAAAATATTAAATACTAATTAAAAATTATAAAATTAATTAATTATTTTAAAAATTAATGCTCATATTAAATATTTTTTCATTCTTAAAACAATTATACAAATAATATATATATAATGAGTCTCTCATGAGGGATCCTTTATTTTAATTTCGATAAAGACCATGATGAAAACACATCGATTTTAATGAATTTTAATCTGAATTTTTTTGTGGATGATGAGTTCATTAAAATCTACCTATGAACAAAATTTGAGAATTTTCCGAATACTAGAACTATTTATCCAAATTTTGTTAAATATGAAGACATCGGAAAATAGGTGAAATATAGGAAAATTTAAGAAAGATAGTTTTAGTGTTCGGAAAATTCTCAAATTTTTTTCATAGGTAGATTTCAATGAACTCATCATCCACAAAAAATTCAGATTAAAATTCATTAAAATAGATATATTTTGAAATTAAAATAATGGATCCCTCATGAGAGACTCACTATATATATATATATATATATATATATATATATATATATATTAAATAGATATATCTTAAATTCCTAGGTGTTAAATTATTGTTCAAAAGTTTCCCCTATTTTCTATTTTTATATTCATTCAAAGTTTTTTTTTTTTTTTTTTTTTTTCTGAACGTACAATCAAAGCCTATTCTTTATATATATATATATATATATATATATATATATATAGTTTTTCTATTGTCAGCTTGACAAGTGCATACGCTTTGAGTCAAAGTATGTAAATCTAGTGGTCCACATTCTTCGTCCTGATATATTTATTGTCAGGACGAACTTATAATATAAAATCTGTATATATATATATATATATATATATATATATATATATATATATAATGGATTGACAAAGGGGGAAAAAGCATTACAAGTGATCATATGCTGAAAAACCTTAGGCAGTATTCGAAACTATATCGATAAGAAAAGAAAGTAATAAAGAGTAACAAAGGCCAAACCAGCCACAAAAAACCAAGGGAAAAAAAAAAACCTATTAATGCATCTTTGCATACTCTTTGATCAACATATTAAAATGATGTCAAATTCCAAATTTTCGCATTAGAGTTTGGTCGTGTTTTTTGCGTGCTATGCTTGTATAGAATCATGTTTTGTTGGATTGTGCTTGGACTAGTCCGATCCAATTTTATGTTTAATTGATAACAGACATGTCTGGCAAAAAATACAAATTAGGATACCAAAAATAAAATTTAAAAAAAAAACACAAAAATGTAATCAACATTTTCGCTTAAAAAAATAACATTAAATTTTAAATAAACTATTTTAACTATTAATTTAATATTTTTTTACTTTACACGGTCAATGTTTCATTTAAAAATTTTGCACAGGTCCCGGATATTCTTAATCTGCGTCTGAGCTATACAAAGACAGTGAGAGATAGCCCTAAGAATCAGATCAAAAGATTTCTTGAAGGTGGCTACGAGTGGAGAAAATATGAGCAGAAAGATATTCCAGGAGCCAAATATCCCAGGTGATTAACCTTTTCGGGCACTCAAAAGTTGGCAGAATTGTTGGAATTTTAAAAATCAAGCATTTTATCTTATATGTCTGATTCATTTTATAATTTGCCGGAGCTATTATAGATGCGCATACAGATGCTCAAAGGGTTGTTTGGGTACAAAAACAGTGCAGACATCTAATGAAGATCCCACAATGTTTGAGGTCAAAAACAAAGGAGCACACACTTATTGCATCTGCACACAACGACTCTTTTTTTCTCGGCCTCAAACTGTCATACTTATGTAAGTCCTCTATTTTTTTAAAAGTCGAGTCTTTACTGATGTTAGTTAGATATGGAATGTAAAATATAATAGTCATTAAGATTAACTTGTCTGTTAATTTCAAAAGCTCTGCACTAATATGGAGATTTAAGCAAGAGACAAATATTAGACCTATCTTATTATCAAGTATCTTACAAAGTTTTAATTTTTTCATCTGCAGGAGACATCTCCTGTATCGACATTTTCGAAGCTTCGACTTATGTTGTGAGGGTTTGACAAGAATTTTATTCTCTTCTCTGTGAGAGTTCTATATTTTTGGTTGGGCCAATAGTAGGCTTGAAGCTGAAAAACAAACAGTAACCAACCTCCAATTCTACTTCTTCCATGACACACTTAGTGGCAAGAACCCTAGTGCAGTCAGGGTGGCTCAAGCCTCCGAGATGACCGACAAGTCCCCATCCCTTTTCGGGATGGTGATGATGGCGGACAATCCACTAACTGAAACCCTGGATCCCAAATCGAAGCCTGTGGGATGCCCACAGGGGCTTTATGGGTCAGCTAGTCAGGCTGAACTAAGTCTGATCATGGTTTTCAACTTTGACTTCACTGAGGGTATGTACAAAGGTAGCTCCATAAGTATCCTTGGGTTGAATTCGGCTATGAATCCAGTCCGGGAGATGGCGATTGTAGGTGGCATCGGCATTTTCTGGCTGGCACGTGGCTATGCCATAGCTCAGACACATTGGTTTGATCCTGCCTCCGTTGATGCAATAGCTGGGTACAATGTTACAACTGTTCACTAGGACATGCATGAACGTGACAGAGCTTGATCAAATCTTGTCATTTCTAGTTATGTTTGTTTATAGAAACATTTTTTTTTTAGTTTGGTTGGATTTCAATGAGATTTTTGTTTAAGTACACTACAGTTTATAATGTAATTTTGGCTTTTTTTGTGTGTGTGTAGTTTATATGTGTGTATGTATGTTTTTTCATAAGGACTCAATTGACAATGATGTAAAATGGAAAAATATACATTTTACACATTTTTACATTGGTGCCAATTGAGAAAAACATATAGGATCCCACACTCAAATTACTTTTCACATCATTTGATATGATTTTTGGGTAAACTTGTTGAGTTGTGTAACATTTCTTAGTGATTATCAAGGCAAGCTTCCAAGCATCTCCATGACTTCAAGATCAAGAGCTTCAAGATGTAGCTTACTTCAAGATCAAGAGCTTGAATGACTTCAAGATCAAGAGCTCCAAGATGTAGCTTCAGCCTAAAGAGGAGTATTTGGTTAATGTTAGAAGAATATTAAGATGTTTCGAGGTGGCTTCGGGGTTGAAGATTAATTTTAGTAAATCTTGTGTGTTGCAAATTGGGGCCGGTGGCAATAAGGAGGTTGATTGGGCTGCCTTATTCAAGTGTGCTAAAGGCACTCTTCCAATAACGTATCTAGGCCTCCCTCTCGGAGGTCGTCCTACCTCTATGTTGTTTTGGAAAGAGTTAGTGCGTAGGATTGAAAATCGGATGGCACCGTGGAAGAAATTGTTTCTTAACAAAGGAGGAAGATTGGTGTTAATAAAAGCTATAATGGCTAGTATTCCGATTTATTTCCTGTCCGTTTTCAAAGTTCCGGTTGGGGTGGCGAAGAATATTGAAAGATTGCAGCGGAGTTTCTTTTGGGGGGATGGTCATGAGAGGAGGAAAATGCATATGGTTAAATAGGAGTCTTTGTGTATGAGTAAGGAAAGAGGGGGACTTGGAATTGGTTCGATTATGGATAAAAACAAAGGTCTTTTAGCAAAATGGTTGTGGAGATTCGGGAAGGAAGAGTCGTCTTTATGGAAACGCGTTATATGTGCAAAGTATAAAGTTCCTTTGAAGTCTCTGTGCTGGGATTGGAATGGTGGGGCTGCTAGTTCCTGTTTAAGGCTGTCAGTAGCATTATTGAGCAAGGTTCGGTTTGCGCAAAGGTGGTGGCGGAAGGTTTACAGGTGGTTGTTGGCAAGGGTGATAGAGCTAGTTTTTGGGAGGATTTAAAAATTGAAGGTGTCATGTTGAAGGAGGCATTCCCGAGGATTTACTCTCTAGCTTCCAACAAAAAGGGTCGTGTTGAGGATTTTGGGAGTTGGGTGGATAGTAGATGGAAATGGAATATAGAGCTCAGGAGGCCTTGCTTTAGTTGGGAAGTAGAACAATGGGAGGCCTGTCTTAGCAGTTTAGCAAAGTGGAATATTAGGGAATATGTCCCTGACACCATTGGCTGGTCTTTATGTGCGGATGGAGGTTTTTCTGTCAAGTCAGTATGGAAAAATATTGAGGCTTGCAATGATAGAGGACTGCCGGTTTTCAACAACATTTGGGGTAAGTTCTGCCCTCCGAAGATTGAAGTTTTTGTTTAGCAATTGCTTCATGGTAGAGTGATGGTGAGGGAGGTTTTGAAGCGCTGTGGTCTGCTTGCTGATGGTAATTCGCTGTGTCCTTTGTGTGGGGATTTTGAAGAATCTATTGACCACATTTTTCTTCAATGTACCTGGACTTGGAGTTTGTGGAATAGCTGTATGGTCTGGTGGAAAGTTTGTAGCTGCAGCCAGGGGACGTTGGTGGAGTGGTGGAATGGGTGGCTTGGTCTCTGTCCTGGGAAACATGCTGAAAGGGCGTGGGCTGCTCTGTTTTTTGCCTTGGTTTGGACGTTTTGGGAATCGAGGAACGAGAAGGTTTTTAAGGAAATTTCGGTTTCAAAGTGTCAAGCTATGGACATGGTGAGATTTCGTGTTGTTTGGTGGTTTAAGCATTTAGGAAAGGGATCTAAGGATCCTATTACTCTTCTGTTGTTGGATACTGCTGCCAGGTGTGTTGATAGGAAAAGAGTTAAGATCCCTAGTGTCAAGAATTGGATTCCTCCGAGTTCTGATTCTTTGAAATTTGATGTGGATGGCTCTGTGAAACCAGCTATGGGTCAAGCTGGTATTGGGGGGGTGCTGCGTGATAGTAGGGGAATGGTGTTGTGTTCCTTTTCTGAATTCATTGGAGTTGAAGATATTATAACTGCTTAGATCCTAGCCATTGCAAGAGCCTGTCAATTATGTGTTTCGAGACATGAGTTGAAAGGCAAAAAAATTGTAGTTGCTAGTGACTCCAAGGTGGGGGTTTCTTGGATCAATGGCAAGGGGGTGGGTAATTGGAATCTGTTGCAGATTATCCTAGAAATTCGCAACAATCTGGGGGTTCTGGGGCAGGCGCAGGTGGAGTTTAGTCCTAGGGACTTCAATGTAGCTGCTGATCTGCTGGCGAAAAAAGGGGCTGAGGGTGAAGGGGATTTATTGAATGGTCCATGAGCTGACATGGTTTTTTTTTTCTGTTTTCCTGGTGCCTGTTCTTTCTTGGTGTGGTTATTGGTCTCAAGATGCTGGGCTGTGGCTTCTTCTTTGTGTGCTTGTTTCTTTTCTGTGGCTGTCGTTTTTGAGGGGAGTCATGTTCTGTGGGGTTTGTGTGTGGGGTTTTGTTTCATTTTTCTTTTTTGGTAGCCTACAGCATTGTCAAATTCCTGCGACAGGGTTTGTTCTTGCTGTCCCTGTCACTGGTGTTTGCGTGTGGTGTGTTGGGGCCGTTCTCTTGTTGTTGTTTCTGCTGTGTCTTGGCCCCTGTGGTCTTTGAATAAAGTTGCCTTTCAAAAAAAAAGATGTAGCTTACTTGTCTTTGATTCTTGCAAAGATTAGGTGCACACACACTTGCATGTATATTTTCTTATATTATATTTATGTGTCATTGTTATGTGCATATATGTCATTTATCACACTTCACACTTGCACAACATTCATATAGGTCAAGTGTATTTTATTGTGTTGAAAAGAGAGTTTTTCTCTCTACTGTGGCTTGGGCCACTGGGTTTACCGCAGCTGGTACATCATGCCTACACTGGGGTTCCTTCCAATGATGTCTCCAAGGTTGTTACGTGGTTGGTGCACTTTACCTATACCGCGGTTTTCACAGCGGTGTATTCTAGAGAGTTTCCCGCTGTTCAGTATGCGGTTCATGCCATTTACCAACACATCGATTCTAATCGTGCTCTTTTCGAGAGAGTGGTACGTGGTATGTACCACAGTTTGGACCCTTGCCTGTGCTATGGTACAGACAGTGGTCTGACGGGAATTTTTGCAAAACGATGCAGTTTTGAGTGGGCTCTATAAATACCCCACTTTCCCCTTTCAACTGGTTTCTAAGAACACTAGATCACAAAAATATTTATTCTTGAGAGAGAATACGGTCTCTTGTGAGAGAAAGCACCAAGATTATTTCTTTAACTCTCTAAATCCAAAACCTATCTTCATCTTATTTCATATAACATCATTTGAGCATGGGTTGTAAGGATTCCCGTTGTTTTTAATTGGCTTATTTCGTGATCAAACCATAAATGGGGATCCTTTGTAAGGGTAGTTTAGATGTTGTTATTAGTGCATTAGGCCCTTTGAAGACCTCATTATTGACAAGCACCAAAGGTAATATTCTAAGTGCTTACTTGTCTTGAAGAGATAGTTGCATACACTCACAACTCATGCATATGTTTAATCTTTGTATGTTGTGTTTCTTTTTGTTGTGCATCAATGCTTATTTACATCTCTTCTTGCTTGTTTTTATGATTGCATCTTGTGTTTATAACATCATAGCATTTAGGCTTTTAGGATGCATTTTAGTTTACTTTTGTTCCCCTTGCATGATTGCTTGTGGGGACAAAAATATAGGCTGTGCACTGGTCCACCAGCGCCGGTCGACCAGCACCGCTCACCGGCGCAAAACGCCCAGGTGTGCGCCGCTGGTCGTGCGCTGGTGTGGACCAGCGCAATGCCACCAGCGCCAATCGCCCAAGTGTGCGCCGCTGGACTGGCGCTAGTGGCAGCGCCTGTCGTCCAGCGCTCAAGCCAAAATTGGCTTGTGCGCTGGTCCTACGCTGGTCCACCAGCGCAGGTCCACCAGCACACAGAGCATTTTTCTGGCGAAATTTCAAAACGACCTCACTTCACTTATGGCCTCTATATATATGCTAACTTGATTTTAGGTCACTTACAAGAGTTCTTATTCATGCTTCATACTTAGGATATTTTTCAAGAGAAGAAAAATACACAAAGAACTCATTTTTAATTACTCAAACATAATTTCATGATCATCAATCATCATCTAACATCATCTTAGATTATCTAGATGTCATCTTGCATGGAATCTTCATCATACTTTGCTTGGTAAGCTTTTCACTAATATCTTACATATTTTGTGTTTAATTTATCTAGCAATCTCAATTAATTACTTGATTGTTATTTTGTATGCTTTTGATACAAAATTGAGATTAGTATGATGTATGTTTGAGAAGTTGTATTGTGCTAGCATATTAGGTTTTGTGCTTAATATTGATTAGCTTAACTAATTGACATGTCATTTAGTTTTGATATCTAGGATTGTTCTTAATTGCATATTAATCATCTTAGATAAGCATATAGGGTTTCCCTTGCTCTATGTTGCATTTTGGATATTTTCACATATTCACTTAGGGTTGTATTCTTGTCATTTAGTTTTGATATCTAGGATTGTTCTTAATTGCATATTAATCATCTTAGATAAGCATATAGGGTTTCCCTTGCTCTATGTTGCATTTTGGATATTTTCACATATTCACTTAGGGTTGTATTCTTTTCAAGAGAAGGTAAGTCTTATGTGTAGCAATCGGGATTAGGTTGCTTAGATCACAAGCAAATTGGACTAGGTTCACTTATACCGGGATTAGGTAGGTGTGTGATTACTTCCAGGATTAGGTTGTAATCGTTTGCACATTGAGTGGATTCGAGGTTCGAGTGTGGCTTACTTACATAGCCCGTGGTTTTTCCCGTGAGGGTTTCCACGTAAAAATCAAGTGTTGATTTAATTTCCGCACCATATTACACTTGCTTGTTTATATTATCTTGAGGGTAAATTCGTAATTTTGACTAACACGAAAAATTGGGTAAAAAAACGTAAAATCTATTCACCCTCCCCACCCCCCCCCCCCCCCCCCCCCCCCCTCTAGATAAGTTTATACACACCGTGCTATAATTAGTTTCATGGGTCTTTTTGGTTTCATGACTAGGTAAGTTAGAACTTCATTAAATCTCATTTATTGTTCTTCTTACTCTAGATTTAGTATTTATTAGATGATTAAATACTATGACTCCTTTTATTGAATATATTTATGAATCTTAATTGCATGATTGGGTTTGCTTGTGATAACTTGTATGATTAGGTTGTTTCTACCTAAATAACTAAGCCATAAATGTTCATGTATGATTAATTGATGACTAAGTTGGTAGATTTACATTTATTCATCCAGTCAATCTTCATGGATGTTTATAAGTGTTTATTTGACAATTAGATTGTTAGAGTTTCTCTCTACATCTAGTTGAGTCCTCATGTATGGGCATGTAGGCATTGATGATAACTAGGTTGTTAAATTGCATAATAACATCTAGTTAGGCATTTTGTTTGTGGTCTTAGACATTATTGCAATTTGAATATTGTCTCATATCCACTTAGATTATTTATTCCCTTCATAGAGTCAAAGTCTTGTGGCAACAAGTGATAGTTGCACAAGCAATTGGAAGTCTTCCAACCAAAGGGGTTGGTTGGCAAGCATTGGTCTAGGATCATTATAAAAGGCATGCGGGTAGAGTGGTTTGTGTTACGAACCGAGAATAGTGTGATTAGAGTGTCAACTTAGGTTGTTAACAATCATTCAGATAGTGGATTTGAGGATCAAAGTGGCTAGAGAGGCTAGTCCTATAGGTTTTTCCCTGTTGAGGGTTTCCCAAGCAAAAAATCAAGTGTCTATTTAATTTTCGCACTTTACTTGATTTTTGTTATTTGTTTGTTTGTGTTAATTGTGATAAATATTTACTAATCAAAAAATTTGGTAATTAATCGATTAACAACCCAATCATCTCCAATCTAGGTTGTATTGGACACATTTTGTGTATTTTCACTACTTATTGGGATAATGTTTGCCTTTCAAAGGATGCCGGAAGCTTGGGCATTAGAGATCCAATCAAATTGAATCAGGCAGCTAATATTAAGTTTTGTTGGGACTCTTTCATAGCTGCTTAGATTTGGGGACCTATTTTTGCAATCAGTTTCTTTCCGGTAGAGATTTGAGATGGCGTTATCGTCTTCATATAGCTTTGAAGACCTGTATTTCTCTTGTCCAAATCAACTCTAGATGGCTGGTTAGAGATGACACTAATATTCATCTATGGACAGATAAATAGCTTCAAAATCCCATTCTTTCGATTATCAGGTGGTTAGGAAATAATAAAGGCTTTAATTCTAGAGTCTCTTCTTTTATAACTGATCAAACTTGGAGTATTCCTACTAATTTTGTTGATCGGTATCCTTATGTTAGTACTATGGTTAAAGACATTCAAATCACTCATTCTTTGGCCGTTGATCAATTGATTTGGGAGCTTCTTCTACTGGTAAACCTTCTTTGCTGACATTTACACTCTAGTGCAGGGATTAATGACTAAAACTTCTTGGAGCCATGTTATTTGGAACTGATTTATCCCTTTTAGGAATATAGTTTTGGTTTGGCACCTTATCCACGGTAGACTTCCAGTTCCCACATATGATAACCTTCATAGAAGAGGCGTTATTTTTCCTTCGGTTTGTCAACTCTGTTTTAGTAATGAAGAAACAGCTCAACATCTCTTTTATGATTGCAGTTTTGCCAAGCATATATGGTGTTGGTTTGCTAGTTCTTTCAATACTATCCTCCCCCACACTAGTTCTCTCATAGAGTTATGGGCTACTATTACTTCAAACATGTTTTCCTCTCAATTATACTACATATGGATTGGGGCCATTTTACAAGTTATATATGACATTTGAAAGGCACATAATGACAAACATTTTAAGGACAAAGATGCTTGTCTCATTTCAGTGTTTCTTGAATGGCTAAAATTCAACATAGTAGTGCTATTTTCCTGGTTTTGTCTTCTGCTCTAATAACAAAACTCTTAAGGCTTTTGGTGTCAATCCTCATGTTAACTGCCAAAAATGGCAGGGGTTCAAAGAAGAATTTTCCATCAACATTGGGGGATAACCGAGATAGAAAGACATCGTAGAAGAGCATCCCGACACCCTACCTTAACAAATTGGCCGGGTACAAACCTCCTACCAGCCCAAGTCGAGGTTAAGGGTTCCTAAACTCAAAAAGTACCAGGAAACAAAGAAGCTAAGTTCTAGGGACTCCACTACTGCAGGGTCTTAGTACCTCGCTACCATCCGGAATCCCGGTATCCTGATACCCTGATACACTCATACACTCATACAAAGTTTAATAATCGGGTGGAAGGCAAAATACCCGAGTACCCTGATCCCACCTAGAGCTAACCAACCAGGCAGTAAGTATCAGATTAACAGATTACTAAGTATCAAGGTAAGATCAGGTACGCCAAAGATCAAGCTACATAGAGAGACAATAAGACAATGACATTTTGATAAATAAGGAAATCTACTTATTCCCGCCATTCAAGAGTTCTATTTGAAATACAAGTCAACTCCATCAGAATTCCGCCGAAGAAGGGATCAATTCCTAGAAGGAAAGAGACGATCTTCTCGCCAATTACCACAGAACGCCCCAAAAAACTCTAGGTCACTCGACCAAATTTGGAGGAGTGATGGGCAAGCATTGGGACATATATATACATCGTATTATCACACAGAAGGGAGGAGGCAATTCTGAGTCCTAAACCCTACTTGATATTTTCCACTTATCGATATGCACGAAAGCTCCATTGTCAACGGTGTCAGACTTTGCCTATAGTTACCCGTCAAGACCTATTAACCAAGTCACCATCTACATAGACCTACCAAGAATCATCCCTACATTGTATTTTATGCTTTGATAGTGGAATGATTTGTATTTTTCTCTTATCATAATATAATAAAATATCTATCCCTTTTTTCCATCATTGTTACACCAAGTTATTTTTAGAGATTTGCATAGGTATCGAACTATGTGATACCCTTTCGGACCGTGGTCTGTTACAATCGTGGTCCCTTGAAAGTTGTTAATTGGAGTTTCACACCCGATGATAATTTTCGGTTAACACCTCATCTTCGTCGAGCTCCGATGATTGTCTCATACATATGGTTGCGCCATGTTTTTCCAAAGATCAAGGTTAATATAGACAACTATTCAAAAGGTAACCCAGGGTTAGGAGCTTGCTCAGAAGTCTTTAGAAATGCTGCAGCTAATTTTATTGGTGGTTTCTCACTTTCTCTTGACACTTGCTCTTTGTTCTTTGCTGAGTTGAAGGCTAGAATTCTTGCGATTCAAATAGCTGCATCGCTCGGATGGAATTACATTTGGTTGGAGACATATTCTATAGCTGTGTATTCCTGCTTCAATAGCTCTAATTTTCTCCCTTTTTGGTTTCGTATGAATGATTGGCTTGATTGTAAAGTTTTGATTAGCATGATGTGTTTTAAGGTGACTCATACCTATCATGAAGGAAACTTGGTGGCAGACATTCGTTGTAACGAGGGGTTGAATTTTTTAGATTTAATTTGGTGGGATAGACCACCAATTAAGTTGTATTATTAAACAGTTACTCCTTAACTCTTGGGGATTCCTGTTTTTAGATTTTGATAACTCCTATTTCTACAGGTTGTGTAGCCCCTTTCTTTCATCTTTTATGCTTATTTCCCGGGTAAAATCGGGTATTTAATATGTTTAAATAAGTGTTTTAGGTTGTTTTCCAATTGAGGGACTAAAGTGTAGAAATGGAGAAATATTGGGGCAAAACTGCAATTTTTAAAATTTGAATTCGGCACCCTTGTTTTGGCGATTAGGGGCCACTATAAGTGGGACAGAAACTCATCATTTTGCAATTCAGTGCCCTAGGGCGCCAAATTCAGGGCGAAATTTTGACGAAATCTTCCTACATAACACTCAAAGACATCTGTCCTGAATTCCGTACTTGGCACCTATCACCTTACGCCACAAAGCGTCCTTTTCCCTACTGAATCTCCATATCCACTTAGCGAGCATTCCTTTGTTTTTTCAAGAACCCTTCCAATGCCATTTCCCCAGCTAAAATGATGCATCTTTTAGAAGAGATGCAAGCCTTAACCACAAAACTGTCATCTTTCCATAAAGAAATTAGACCACCAGCTGTACCTTCGGAATCCACCCTTACACCTCTCGTGAGCCATGTACCCCCTAGCTTATGAATCACTGTATTATCGAAAACCTTCAATTTCGATTCTTGAATGAAGAGAGCCACGGGCTTGTACCTAAACACCAATTTTCTCACCATTTCCTTCTTCTCTTCCCTACCTAAACCACGAATGTTCTAGGATAACAGTAACATAAAAGCAAGAACCCCAGAAAGAACAAACTAGAAAAGATACCATTACCTCTTCCTTGATGATTCCAGCCGTTCATTTTCTTATTTTTCGCACATGGCTATGACCTCTTCCATCTCCATAATTTTGCCATTGAAATCCACTCCAAGAGATACCCCTGTTTCGATAACCTTGGTTATCTCTTCATCCATTTTTTGTTGGCTAAGATCCACCGATTTCACCAACTACTTTCTCGTAAAGTCCATGTTCTTTATAGCTTTAGAGCCTTTATGGCCTTGACCATGCTTAGCCGAATTCTCAATAGCCTTGGTTATCTCAACATCTAGATTCCACTCCTCTGTTTCTTCAGCCTCTTCTCTGAATTCACCATTTCTTTTATCTTTCTTACCTCCATGAATCAAGCTTCCAGTAGATATTCCCTGCTTCTCTGTTCTAACAAACCTTTCTTGAATTTGACTATCCTCCATTTCTGTCTCTATCCTTCTGTTTTCTTTCACTAGAGCCAACTCAAAATAAACCTCATCCTTCTTAAAGTGGTTGACTAAAAAGAGACCTCTTCCTACCTCACTTCTGATTCGGCCTTTTGAAAGAGTTGTAAAAGCATCCTCCAGCCCATTCTCTTTTGGGTTTGAGGATTTAGACCATTCCTCTATCAGGCATAACATAGGAGAGTTCCTGAATTGGGCCTGATGACATGTTGGCCCCTAGCCCATCACTATCATCCCAATCCAAAAACTTTACATGTTTTGAACACTCCCCCCTAGGATTTCCAGACGAGAGCAAAAAAACCATCTTCGCAGATATCTTCTGATGACGATGACATCTTCTGATGACGATGACGTCTCCTCCCCAAAAGTCCAGTTGTAGCTTTTTCCCACTCTCTCTTTTCCTATAATCATTTTCCTATTCAAAGTAGGAGTGGCTTTTGAAAGCCTACGAGGTTGTAGATCCACCACAACTTTGCCTCTGTCATCTGTCAGCTTTCCTTTGCCTCCTGATTTGATGGGAGACTTTGCCTGCTGAAGGAAGACTTTGAGATTATCCATGTTGTCCTCAACGTCCTTTTTCTTCCCCCTTTGATTTGAATCACGTGGCTCTATGCTTCTCATCCTATGATGTTGATTGGACATCCTTTCCAAAACCACTTCTCTGCTTCCATCTACCTCGTTTTGAGGTTGGATTTGTGACTGGGTTTCCTCTACCATTAATGTGGTGCCTTCAACTTGAAACTCAACATCTTGATTCAAGCCTAAGATATCCTCTATCCACAATGAATTAATCCCTTTGACTAGGCTCTGTTTCCACTATGACATAGAAATTTCTTCGACTGTACACCACCTTTATCTTTTTCGGATGCACCTTGTTTGGGGAAACCATCAATAGGATTCTTGCCATATCCAACCTTTTCCTAAAGAGCGTATCTTCATCGACAAGCATAAAGACACCTATCATGGATCCTAGCTTTTTGAGAAAAGCTTCATTCCGGAAATCCAAAGCCACACCTGTAAAATTGAACCATATCGGCCTCTTATCAAAATAGCGCACAGCTGACCATTTCTCCATAGAAGAGAACAAGTCTCTCAAAAAAAAAAAACTATTGCTAATGAAGCCTTCACAATCCTGGATTGAATCAAAACTCCATAAAATAGCTCCACCCCATAAATACTTGGTTATGCAAGAAAAGCCTATGTTTATCAATCTTTTCTTAACTATGGCAATGTTAGAGAAACTCTTCAGCACACCCATTGCACTCTTCTCCAGCCAGCAACCGTCGAAAAGCAAGCTATCAGTTATCAGAAGTTCAGACGAATCCGAAGAGACCCTGTCACTAGTGATCCTCTCATCAACCTTGTCTTTCAAAGCATCTGCATACGAGCTGCTCTGCCCTTTCTTGTGACGATATCCTAACCTTTCTTGCATGTCTTCCTCCTCCCTCGGTTTTGAAAGGTGAGAAGACCCTCCTACAAACTTCACATTTCTAGCCTGCCAACCATATTGAGCCATCTTAGCCAACCATACACGTGCATGCCATTCGTCTTCTCGATTACCTTTGTTGCCTCGTCAATAGTACCAAACCTCACAAAGGCATAGCCTATCTTTTTGTGTGCAGCAGCTGGTGAAAGATGAATATCCCTCGCTCTCCCAAAAATCTTGAAAATATTCCACAAGAAAGGCTAGTCCACCTGGTGATTCAAATTGTCCACAAAGATTGACACCAGATTCTCCCTAAAATCTCTAAATCTTCTTTGTCCAACATCGATGGGATTGTTCTCTTTGAAAAACTCTCTGCTTCTCTCCATCACTAACAAATAATGTCCTCGCTTATTTCAACATATTTTTTATGTACAGGTGACTACTGCACAACATCATTATCATCATCTTGAAAAGTTGTACTTCAGGTAAAGAGCTTATATTCTTTACTTGTCGCATAATCAGCTTAGAGGATGATCGGCAACTTGACCTTGTTAAAAGGACTATATCTAGACAGTAACAACTTGATTTCGGTAGGTATACTTGCATTATTTGATGGAATCTTATTTTTCTTCTGGTCTTCATCCTTACATGAAAATGGTAATATTCCTAATCTAGAGATATTAGTTCTTCAATTCAACCTAGCCGGCCGTGTTCCAGCAACCATCTTCAACATTTCAACCTTTTTGCTTGCAAATAATAAACTCTCAGTAAACAATCACAATAATTTATACGTTTCATCCGGTTACACTTGGAATTTGCAAAAAATTCAACAAAATAAACTAGAAGCTAGGATCCATCCCAGATGACCTTTGTCATTTGGATAATTTAGTTGATTTATACTTGGATAATAATATGCTTTCTGGAGCTATACCTCAATGTTTTGGTAAGCTGACTAGTCTAAGAACACTCTCATTATGCTCCAATGGGCTAACTTCTGTTATTCCCCCATTTATTTGGAACCTTAAACACATCTTGCACATTAACTTGTCATCAAATTCTCTAACTGGAGCTCTTCCATTAGCTCTTGGAAATTTAAAGGTTGTGATAGATGTAGATTTGTCACGGAATCATTTTACTGGTGATATCCCAACCACATTAGGAGGCCTACGAAATCTCCAGCTTCTATCTTTAGCAGTTAGCACGATATATTCCTGAATCATTTTGGGGCTTAACAAGCTTAGAGTCTTTGGATTTGTCCAATAATAGAGGACCTTTTACGAATTTCTCTACCAAATCTTATCTTTTATGATGAACCGTACACTTTGTGGTTTGACCCGACTGTATTTAGAATGAGGATAGATATATACTATAATATCAGGGTGCGTTTGGTACGCGGGACAGGACGGGACAGGACGGGACTATTTTCTCTTGTCCTGCGTTTGGCGCGCCAATAGCTTGGGACGGGACGGGACAAGGTGGGACAAAATTCACCAAAAATTGTCCCACCTCAGACCCTAGGCCAGACTTGTCCCATGCATGGGACAAGTCTGGAAAAGACAATTTTGCCCTCACCATTTCAAAATATTACAAAAATATCACCTATATAATAATTACATATATAATATTATATATATTATATATATTTTATATTATATTATTATATATAATAATATATAATATATAAAAACATATTATTATATATAATATATAATAATATTCAATATATCATATATTATTATTATTATTATTATTATTATATATTATAATATAAATATATTATTATAATATATATATATATATATATATATATATATATATATATATATATATGTATTAACACATAATATATATGATATATATATATATATATTATTAAATATAATAATATATAGTATATATATATATATATATGATATATTAAACATTATTATTATTATTATTATTATTATTATTATTATTATTATTATATAAATATATTATTATAATATATATTTATATATATATATTAACACATAATATATATATATATATATATATATATACATGTATTATTAATATATATATATTATAATAATATGTATATATTATACTATATATATATATATATTAACACATAATATTTATATATATATATATATATATATATATTATAATAATGAGTATATATTATAATATATATATATTATATAAAATAAATATGTAATATAAATATAAAATATATATATATATATATATATTATATTTTATTATTATATATAATAATATATAATATATTAAAGGGTGAACTCCATAACTAGCCAAAAAATTATAGGGTTTATTGTTTTTGTCCATGATTAATATTTTTACTATTTTTGTCAAAATTTCCACTTTTTGGACAAGATTGCCCTTCTTTACAAAAATTTTTTTTCCCTCTTTCTCTCTCTCCTTTTCTCACGCCTACTTCTTCTTCTTCTTTCTCTCCTCCTTCTCTCTTTCTCTCCTCCTCTCTCTTACACGTCTCCTCTCTCTCACAAGTTCATCTTCTTCTTCTTCATCTTCTTCTTCTTCTTCTTCTTCTTCTCTTTCTCTTTCTTCTTTTTTTTCCAGATTTTAAAAAAAAAAATCAGGTTTTTTTAAACAAAAATTTTCAGATTTGGGAAATTTTCTAGATTTTTTTAAAAAATTTCAGTTTTTTTTTTTTGAAAAATTTTCAGATTTAAAAAAAAATGTTTGGATTTGAGTGTTAGTTGTTAATTTGTGATTGTATTTAAGTTTGAGTTGTGGTTGTTTTTATGAATGGTGGGAGTTGTATTTGGGTTTGGGTTTTGTTGAAATTTTTTTGAGATTTTTCGGATTTGATCTTTTTCAAACAAACTTTTCAGATTTTATTTTGTTTAAACACACCAGGCAAACAAATTAAACACACCAAGCAAAATGAATTAAACACACCGGACTAATTAAACACACTAGGCAAAATGAATTAAACACACCGGATTAATTAAACACACCAGACCACCAATTAAACACACCAGACAAACAAATAAACACACCAAGGCAAAAACAATTAAACACACCAGACCACCAATTAAACACACCAGACAAAAACAATTAAACATACCAAGGGTAAAACGAATTAAACACACCAGACTATCAATTAAACACACTAGATAAAATGAATTAAACACACCGGACTAATTAAACACACCAAGGCAAAAACAATTAAACACTGGTGTGTTTAATTGTTTTTGTCTAGTGTGTTTAATTGGTGGTCTGGTGTGTTTAATTCATTTTGCCTGGTGTGTTTATTAGTCCAGTGTGTTTAATTCATTTTGCTTGGTGTGTTTAATTCGTTTGCCTAGGGTGTTTAATTGGTTTGCACTGGTGTGTTTAATTGATTTGCACTGAGGTGTTTAATTGGTTTGGCCTAGGGTGTTTAATTGGTTTGCACTGGTGTGTTTAATTGGTTTGGCTTGGTGTGTTTAATTGGTTTTTGTCTAGTGTGTTTAATTAGTGGCCTGGTGTGTTTAATTAGTCCGGTGTGTTTAATTAGTCTGGTATGTTTAATTCATTTTGTCCGGTGTGTTTAATTAGCGGTCTGGTGTGTTTAATTAGTCCGGTGTTTAATTTATTTTGCCTGGTGTGTTTAATTAGTCCGGTGTGTTTAATGATAATGTTGGTGTGTTTAATTAGGTTCCTCAATGTGTTTAATTGGTTTACACCTGGTGTGTTTAATTGTGTTGTGTTTAATTGGTCACCAGTAACACAATTAAACACACCGGTCTGGAAAAAAAATAACACAACCAATACTCAAACTTACAATATTCAAACCTGAAATTTCTGGAAAAATTTTTGAACAAAACAAAATCTGAATTTTTTTTAAACAAACAATACTCAACCTTAACCACAACCACAACCACCCTTAAAATCACAACCACAACTCAAATCCAAACCATTTTTAAATCTGGAAATTTTTCAACAAAAAAAAAAACTGAATTTTTTTAAAAAAATCTGGTGTGTTTTTCAAATCTGAAATTTTTTGTTCAAATAAACCTGAAATTTTTTTAAAAAAAATCCCTAAAATCAACCACAACCACAACCTAAACATAAAAATCTGAGTTTTTTTTTTCAAAATTAAAAAAAAAAAAAAACTGAAATTTAAAAAAAAAAAAAAAAACTGCAAAAAAAAACGTGATTTTTTCAAATCTGAAATTTTTATCCCTAAAAAAACCTGAAATTTTTTTTAAAAAATCCCTAAAATCAACCACAAACACAACCACAACCACAACCAACTTAAAATCTGAAACAAAATTTCAAAAAAAAAAAAACTGAAATTTAAAAAAAAAATCTGGAAAAAACGTGAAAAAGAAAGAGAAGAGAGGAGAGAAAGAGAAGAAGAAGAAGGAGGGAAGATCGGACGTCCGATCGTTGATCGGTCATCCGATCTTCAATTTTTTTTTTTTTTTTTAAATCTGAAATATTTTAAAAAAATCTGGAAAAAAAAAAAAAGAGGAAGAGAAAGAGGAGAAGAAGAAGAAGGAGGAGGAGGAGGAGGCATGAAAGAAGAAGGAAAGAGGAGGAGAGAGGAGGAGAGAAAGAAGAAGAAGAAGAAGAAGAAGAAGAAGAAGAAGAAGGAGGAGGCGTGATGGAGAGAGAAAGGAGAGAGAAGTGGGAAAGGAGAGAGAAGTGGGAGGCGTGAAATGAGTGAGAGAAAGGAAAGAGAAGAGATTAAGAAAAAACAAATAAGGGCAATTATGTCCTCACAGCCCATTTAGTGACAAAAACAATAAAAATGATAATGCTGGACAAAAACAGTGAGAGGCCTTAATTTTTGGCTATTAACCCCTATTTCCTCATATATTAAATATTATTATGTATATAATAATATTATTATCCATACAATAATTAATATATATATATATATATATATATTATTATACATGTAATAATATTTAATATTATATATATATATATATATATATATATATTATATACATTATATAATATATATTATTATATATATTATATTTTTTATATGTACTAATATTTAATATTATATATATCTTATATTATATTATTATATATAATAATATAATATATTATATTACTATATATATAATACATGTAATATTCTATATTAATATATAATAATATATATTATATATTTTATTATTTAATATTATATATATATATATATATATTATTATTATTATTATTTTTGATATTATTATATATTAAATTGTAATATTATAATATATGTTGTTTTATATATAAGAGGGGTACTCTGGTCATTTGAACCTCTTGTCCTGTCCTGTCCCAGCCAAACCAAACACATAATAGTACAGTCCACAGTTCTGTCCCAAGCCTTCCAAACACAATATAGAACAATATGTCCTGTCCCGTCCTGTCCTGTCCCGTCCCACCTTGTCCTGTCCCATGTCCGTGCCAAACGCACCCTCAGAGACCGAGTAGAGATGGATTCCTATCTTTTTATGTTAATTAGGAGTTAGGACTTATCACCTCAGAGCTCATTTCATTGTACATCCACTCTTGATGAATGGTGTATACCTCTCTTTTTATGCTTACAATCACTAATAGATTTTAAGACCCAACATGTATATCATTATCCCTAATATTCATTAGGGTTATCATTATCTATATTCGATTCGAATAAAATCCTAAAAATGTATCATAAAAATGTCAATTTTAGTATTGAACTTTTAATTCCTCATTCAAGGTTCTTAATATTCCCTTACTATGTCTTTCAAAAAGACTAGATTTTTTTTTTTTTTTTTTAGGAAAAAGAGAAAGAGAGAGAGACTAGATTTCATTTGAGGAGTAAATAAAGAAGCTTTTCTTTTCAAAGTGTTTCTCAACAAATTTAAGGGTCCAACAAGGTGGCTAATGGCTATACCCAGTTTCGTAAAAATTTACCAAGGAAATTTTGTTCTTTTCAAAAGTCGAACCTACTAAAACTAATAGTTTAATAAGGAAAACAAAAAGAAAGGAACTTTACTTTTATTTTTGTTATTTTGCAAAATTTAGTGACTAAATTATTACACCATTTAAAAAGTATGGAACATATTTTTTAAATTCCGGCATAAATTAAAATAAAAATAAAAATTATCAAAAGTCTCCAACCGTCCATCACCGAATAGGTCTCTCTCTCTCTCTCTCTCACACATTTGTTTTTTGTTTCTTTTAATTGCTAATATTTTTTAATTTATATCTTCATATGTTGTAGTAATGGATTCCATTTAGTTGGGGCTCATGGTGATAGTCCCTTCCTATTTCCTATTAGGTTTTGGCTTATATTCTCAAGTGAACCCAATGTTAACCAAACGGGACTCAGCTGATGTGAAAGAGGAAATTTCCTAAAGACATGGGTAACATGTGGAAGTTGGTGTTCGTGTTTGAAGGAGGCTTGAAGACCGAAGAAGAACTGAAGAATCAGATTCTGGAAAGAAAAGGATATGTTGCTGCTAGTGGATCCACAAATTTTGGTCAGAAAAGTGATGCAAGGTGTGTGAGTGGACAAGGATGTCGATGGTTGACGAACTCCCTGGTAAATCTAACGTGAGGAGTTGTACCATAATTTTAGCTAGTTATTTCGACATGGTGCCGAAACAAAAAGAAATCTTAGGATAATTCATTTCTAAGTGGTTATACCTTGTGGTGGGGTATTGTGATTCTCTGTGTAGAGAGTCGTGACTGTGGACAATGGTCTTGGGAATTCTCGCCAAATGGGAGAATTGTTAGGTTTTAATTGTATGCCCAAGTGAACCCAATGTTAACCAAACAAGACTCAACTAATGTAAAACTTCCTATAGATGTGAGAAATGTTTGGAAGTTAAAGATAGTGTTTGAGGGAGGTTTGAAGACCGAAGAAGAACTGAAGAATCGAATTTCGAAAGGAACCATGGCGTGGACCACGACACAGGCACGTGTATACACTGCGGTGTGGACCGCGATCAATTCCAGTGAGATCAGCTAGTCAGGCTGAACTAGGTCTGATCATGGTCTTTAACTTTGGCTTCACTAAGGGTATGTACAAAGATAACTCCATCAGCATCCTTGGCTTGAATTCGGCGATGAATCATATCCAGGAGATGTCGATTGTAGACGGAACTGGCATTTTTCGACTGGCATGAGGCTATGCAATAGCTCAAACACATTGGTTTGAACCTGCCTTTGGTGACGCTATAGTTGGCTACAATGTTACGATTGTTCACTAGGACATACATGAACATGATAGAACTTGATCAAATCCTATCATTTCTTGTTATGTTTGTTTACATAAACATTTGTTTTTTTAGTTTGGTTGGATTTAAATAAGATTTTTATTAAGTACTCTACAGTTTATAATGTCATTTTGGCTTCTTTTTTTTTTTGTTGAAATATTACAACAATTCGGGGCTTCAGCTTTTGGGGGAGTGGGAGAGACTCGAACCCACAACCTCGTGGTGTAGGTGTGAAGGGTATACCTAGAGGTGTCAAAAGTGCCGAATAAATCCGGCCCAATCCAGGTCTGGTTTGGGTCTAGCCCGGCCCGGCCCTTTACTGTATATGGTTGGTAATTGGTCTAGGCTTTGATAAATTACTGTGCGAGCCAAGCCCGATCCGAATCCGAAATGCCCGGCCTATGCATCAACCGATTTAGACATTGTTGACGGTGATTTTTGGTGATCACCAAGTCAATGATTTGTTCTCGAGTTGCTACAATTTATATGCGAGTATGGTCAAAGATTGTAAAGAAATAACAGGTGATTTACGTGGTAAAACTCCGAAAGATTGGAGAAACATCCACGGGATCGTTGCCTCTAGCAACAAAGCCAAATCCACTATGAATCACGATTACAAGATGAAGAATGACAGAATGCTTACAAGCTCTTTAATACGATTCTCTCTCTCTCTCCCTCGTTCTACTTCTCACGTACCCCCCTTTTTGTGTATAGAGGGGGTATTTATACATGTTGTTCTTAGGGTTTTAAGGTGGCCGCTAGGGTTTGGTATTGTGGTGCCCAAGTCTCAAGCGGTTTCCTAGTCCTAATTAGATTGTGTTTCCTCTTTTGGCCGAGTTTGATTCTGGACGAGATTCTTTCTCCTTTATTCGCGGGAGAACTGCTTGTTTCCTTGTTAAACTCTAATAGTCCACATCGTTGCTTATCATGGATGTGCTGGTCGCTGATTATGATTGGCGTACGAATGTTGGTGACTATCTCATTGATTCCCGAGTATGTATGCCCGAGTATGCCCGAATGTGCCCGAGTGAGATTTGCTGCCCGAGTTGATCGTCTTCGTTTGTGGTCGGACTACTTACTCTTTTTTCCGAGTGGGTTTATCGCGGGAGGTTTCTGCTCCATAAGTTGACTTATCTTGACTCTCGCTTTCCTGGCTTTTCGTGCTGATGACGTGTCCTTCACCACTAATTTTACCTATAACAATACCCCCTTAAATATTTGAGCCGATCATGTTGAGCCAGGTCCTCTCGGGACGAATATTTAATTTCAATAATTTCTCACAACTGGTCCTCGCTTGTCGTTTTCCGCATTAATGTATCCTCGTTTGATTCGAAGCTTTAAATGACGTGTCTTAATTACGACCGCACGCATTCGATTCACCACTCATTTCAGAATCTCTTGATGGTGACGTTTCTACTCTCTGGCGGCTCAAGGTGCTCTCCGATTGCCACTTGTCTTTTCTTTGTTTGACTGGGTCATGACTCATTTATGAGACACGACCTCTCTGTTTGCCCGCGTGTAGCCCACGTCGTAGCCCACGCCCCTCTATTTTCCCGCTTTACTGTGCCTCTCCTAGGGTTTCGTTCGTTTTTGAAATCAATGTGCCGCCTATATATGTTGGTTATCCACCTCCCCTTCCCTTCTTATTTCTTTTCCGCCATTTGAGTATCTCTTCGAAACAAGTGTGCCTGTGTCCCTTGCGTTTCTGGGTATTTTGTTCTCTCCTCCAACTTGTTTTCTTAATCCTGCTTTGCCGAGATCGTCTGTTTCAACCCCCAGGCCTGTACTCGAAGGTTTCTCCTCTGTTGTCTGCATTTACCTGCCTTTCCCTAATCAAGGTTAGTTCTCATGGATCCTGAAGCTAGATACCGTCTTTTTACTGTTGGTATGATTGCTATTGAGCGAAATGATGCTTTCACTGCGTCGGTTGTTCACAGGTTATTAGACGAGCCTCTTTTCGATCAGCCGCGTTACACTGACGCCGACGTTTCTGGACTTTTTCCAGAAAGGCCTGCTACTTCTGAGGTTCCTCCTGCTTCAGAGATTCCTACTGCTTCTGCCAGTTCATCACCACCTTACTCATACCAACCTGAAGCTTGGTCAGATTCTTCTGCTTGTACTGATATTCGCCCGAGCAGAAGACCAGGAAAGAGGATGACTACTCGCAGAGTTTATAAAGACTCGCATTCTCGGGAAAGCCGAGTGGCGGCTCAAAGGATTATCGAAGATGATATTGAAGAGGAGCACAGGGCTGCTCGTATTCCCTTCTCCCCCGAGCGTATTTGCATTTATGATGTTGAGCCGAACGTGGTCGGCCCTGACGAGATAACGCGATATATGCGGCGGTTCGATTTGGACAGCAATGAGATTTCGCTGATCCCAGCCGAAGGTCGGGCTGCATGGAACCCACCCCCCGGCCACGTAGCAGTTTACGGGTCCATGCTTACATGCGGCGTCACTCTTCCTCTTCAGCCTTTTATTACTTGGTTCTTGGCTGAAGCCCGACTCGCTCCGGCCCAGTTCACGCCGAACAGTTATCGCATCCTGATGTGCATGTGGCACATGTGGCATAGAATGAAGCGGCCACCTCCCACTCCTCACGAGGTTCGCCATTTCTATTCGCTGAGGCCAGTAGGGAAAACCGGGATTTATTTTCTCCAGTCGAACCAGCCCGAGTTCTGGATTCCAAAGAATGTCGTGGTCAAGGGCTGTGTCGAACCGACCACGGACGAGAAGATGAAGGGGTTCGTTTGGGGCTTCCCGACCTCGAACAAGTTTTGGAAGAACAGCTGGTTCTTCGTGGGCAAAGACTGGGGCCAGTCGATTAGTTTCGATTTGGACGGCACTCAGATGACCTGCCGGGTTCCTCGGTACTTCTGCACGCCGCAGTGGAACCATCTAACTTCAGCTTTTACTGATGAGGAGCTGAAGACCTTGGCTCGGGCAGCAGTCCGCCCCCTAGAGAAAAGGGGAAAACCCTATCTCTATAAAGAGGGGAAAATGATCAAGGCCCGTCTCTTCCCTCAGATTTCCGCGTGCCGCCGACGCCGTAAGTTTACTTGTATGCATTTTTTATTTGCAACCTGACTTCTAAGCTTGCTTGCTAACTCGGATTCTTCTCTTTTTTTTTTTTTTTGAAGTGTTTGACGTTGATATAGTCAGTGATGGTCTGGCACGCCGGATGAAAGGCATTGTCGAGGCGAGTCGAAAGGCAGTCCTTCGTCAACGAGATGCTGGGATAGCCCCTCCTGAAGACGAATCTGACGAGGGTACTCCCAGGAACGTTCCCGAGGGAGATGATGAAGAGGGAGTACCCGATTATGTGCCCGAGGAGGCTCACGATCAAGAACCGACCGTGTGTTCGGCGGGAGCTGGGGGCGCCTCGGGGAACTTTGGAGTAAGTAGGACCTCTATTGATTCGGGCAATCCCGCAGGTCCTTCCTCCAAGGGGAAAGAAAAAGTAGGGGATCTCCCTGAGCCCGAGCGGGCAAATCCCCCCAGCGGATCTGGTTCCCCCCACTCTGCTGCTGATATGCAAGACGTCCCTTTTGAAGCGGTTGGGGGGCCTTCAGGTGCGGTAGCTCCGGAGTTTCCGACTTCAGTTGAACCGAACCGTTCTTCGGAGATTCCTGCTTCTGCTGATCCGATTTCTACTCCTGGGGACAGCAACACTGAAGCGGGGCAGACTGGGAAAAGGAAGGCTTCGTTTCTTCTGGTCGCCCTTTCCCAAAGATTCCCCGAGTAGTTGCGTATGTTAATTCCTCTTCGGAGGACGAGGGGGAGGATGATGCGAGCGTGACCCCGCCGCGGGAGCAGGTCAGAGAGAGTGCTGGTGGCTCAGCCGGCCTTCCTCGAGCGGCCCCGTCCGCTGAACTCCCCGAAGGCGATGTGGGTGATATGGGCTCCTCTCCCCAAATCGATGATCCCACCCCCGAGACTATTTTCAGGGCCATGGCTTTAGGCCGAGCCTATATTGGGGAGGATCGTTGGAGTCGTCTCAGGACTGGGACTGTGTCTGACCGACTCCACAATTTCTTCAACAGCGCTTCCTACGTGAGTGACTCTCATATGCGTCATTTCGCATTCTTCCTCCTCTTTTTTTTATATTTGTTGATTTGTTTGTTGCAGATGGTGGCCGAGATGTCTGGGGCTTGCGAAGCTGGCGAAGCCCAAGCGGAAAAAATAAGAAGGCTAGAAGCCCAATTGAAGGAGAGCGAAGATCACTGTTCTCGGGCTGAGTTAGCTCGTCAGGAGGAGGCCAGGTCGGGTGAGATGCTCGTAAATCAATGCTTAGCACGGCAAATGGAAGCCGAGCAACGGGCATCTTCTGCTGCGGAGGAGGTCAGGACTCTACAAGATCAACTGTCGTCCACCCGGGAAGCCTTGCTTCGAGCCGAACAGAACGCCGAAGACGCCAAGTCTGCTTATGAACGTCGAATCAACGACCTGGAGTGTCAAGCCCTGACGGCCAAGGAACTGTCGAAGGGATCTAGGCTGGAAATGGAGCTACAAAGCGTTGACCGTTTTAAGAGATCTCCTGCCTATGATGCTCTGCTTCTTCGGAGTTCCAGCGTGGAATGGTCTCGGCCGGCGAATTTTTTAAGCAGAGGAACAGGGCGACTGATCGGGCCCGGGCCAACTGGAGCTTGTCAATTAGGAAGCATGTGGATACATCCTTGGAGTCTCTCCGGATCCAAATGAAGGAGTGGCGAGCGTATTGTAGAAGTAAAGGAAAAACACCACATCCCATGCACCTTGAGGTTCCGACCGCCGAGTCGTTCTCTACCTTTTACGCCAGTGAAAGGGCGAGTTTTAGCAACGAGATACCCGACTTGGGGCCCGTTCCTGGTACCGACTACAGTTCCTGGATGGATGACGAAGAAGATGTGATCATATGGCCATCGGACGACAGTCTTCTGAGCGAGTATGTGATGGAGCCTGACCCTGATGTTGGCAGAAGCAGCTCACCACCCCCGGCGCCTTCCTCTTGATCTTCAAGCCTTTTTGTAACTTTTTGTAACTATACTTGTACATCTTTCATATATACATCGTATATTGTATCTTTCTATACACTATGAATATAAGACCAGATTTTACTCTTACATTCTACTTTTTGCCGAGTATCTTATGTAACTGGCTTATCAGTTTAGACCGAGTATCTTATTTAACCGGTGACTAATTTTGGCCGAGTATCTTATGTAACTGGCTTATTGATTTAGACCGAGTATCTTATTAAACTGGTAACTAATTTCGTGCCGAGTATCTTATGTAACTGGCTTATTGATTTAGACCGAGTATCTTATTAAACTGGTAACTAATTTTGTGCCGAGTATCTTATGTAACTGGCTTATTGATTTAGACCGAGTATCTTATTTAACCGGTAACTAATTTTTGGGGTTGTTTAACCTTCACGTTGCGTCGGGGCTCGCCGCGACCATACGTTGAGGTCCTTGCACAAGTCACCTAGGACGTCTCCTGGTTTTATCTGTGCAAGGGTTCGTCGAATCGTTGGGGTACCTTGTACCGGCCAACACGACTGCGCATCTCACTAGTCTTTCTAGCGGCGCTCCGAGCATTTTCCCAGTTATCCTGGTGCCTCGGTTTTGCCTTTTTGCTAAGGGACGCGTTTGCATCGCTTTAACTAGGCGGACATGCTACTACAGCTTTTCCGCCCTTCGAGCACCACTCGTCCGCTCTTTCGCGGCCTTATAGCGCTCGACTTTTTCGGCATTTATTCGGTCGCCTTGAATGACCTTCGTTGAAATATTGCTCATGGATTTTATTGATTCCGCCACATCGTACTTGCAACTGAACTTTATTAGATGATCATGAACATGAAATTAATAAATAAATCCGAAATTTCAACGCAGAAACTAAAAACTGAGCTAAAGCAGAATAAATAAACTGTAGAACCATAACCGGATTCTTTTAGGGATAGAAGATCTTCAGATATTGTGCGTTGCATGGTCGGGGTACCAGGCCACCTTCTGGTCGGGCTATCATGTAGGCCCCGTGCCCTACGATTCTCTTGATGATATATGGTCCTTCCCATTTGTCGGCGAGGGATCCTGATGATTTGTCCTTGGTATTCGGTGATACTCTCCTCAGCACTAGATCCCCGAGTTGGAATCTCCGCTCCCGAACATGGGAGTTGTAGTACCTAGCGGCCCTTTGCTGGTATGCGGAATTTCTTACTTGTGCTGCGTCTCTGATTTCTTCAAGCTCGTCTAGGTTCTGCTGCAGCATGTCTATGTTGTGCTCGGGACTGTATAGCTGGACCCTGGGGGATGTGAAAGTAATTTCTGCTGGGATAACAGCTTCCGTCCCGAATGCCAGCGCGAAAGGAGTTTCCCCTGTGGAAGACCTCACAGTTGTTCGGTATGCCCATAGCACCTCAGGCAGTTTGTCTGCCCAGCCACCTTTCTTTGCCTCTAGCTTTGCCTTCAATGTGTGCTTGATTACTTTATTCACGGCCTCTGTTTGGCCATTGGTTTGAGGATGAGCAGGCGATGCGTAGTAGTTTGCGATCTTGAACTCTTCACACATTTCTCTGAACTTCTTATTATCGAATTGAGTCCCATTGTCTGTTATGATGATGCTCGGGATCCCAAACCGATATATTATATTCTTTTTAACGAAGCTGGTAGTGTTTGCCTCGGTGATGTGTACAAGTGCTTCTGCCTCTGCCCATTTGGTAAAATAATCCACTGCCACAATAGCATGTTTGGCTCCTCCCTTCGTTCCTGTGGGCATTGGTCCTATCAGGTCGAGTCCCCACATGGCAAAGGGCCAAGGCGAGGTTAAGCTTCTGAGCAACTCTGGGGGTCGCCGAATGTCATTTGCTACTCTTTGGCATGTTTCGCAACTTTCTGCGAATTGCTGTGCTTCCGCGAACAGAGTCGGCCAATAGAACCCTTGCCGGAGTATCTTGTGTGCTAAGCTTTTACCCCCAGTGTGGTTCCCACATACTCCACTGTGGATACTTCTCAGGATCTCTCCAGTCTTCTCACCGGAAATGCATCTCTGCAATACCTTCGAGAATCCTCTCCTATATAATTCTCCTCTCAGAATCGTGTACCGGGCTGACCTGTACCTGATGCGTTTAGCTTCCACAGCATCCTCCGGTAGTATGTTCTCCTCCAAGTACTTTCTGAGTTGGTATGTCCAGTCGCCCGGGCTAGGTCGGATCTCTGCTATTATGATTTCCTCGGGTTCCGCTGTGCTCGGTTTAGTCAGGTGCGCCACTGGTATCGCTTTGGATCTGATGCTTGTGGTGGCTGAAGCTAATTTGGACAAAGCATCTGCCTTTTCGTTCTCTTCCCGAGGGATCTGAGAGATTCTGTATGCTTTGAACTTTTTAAGTAGTCTTTTGCAATGTCCAAATAAGCTATCATGTGCTCTTCCCTGGCCTGGTATTCATTCAGTACCTGATGGACCACTACCTGTGAATCACTGTAAACTTCCAGCTCATCTGCCCCTAGTGCTATGCAGACTCTCAGACCGGCCAGCAAGGCTTCATATTCTGCTTGGTTGTTGGTTGCCTTGAAATCGAACCTCATGGCACATTCTACAGTATCCCCCTCGGGGGTCGTTATGACTATCCCTGCCCCGCTGCCATGCGTGTTCGATGACCCATCTACATGTAATTTCCACTGGATTTTAGTAGTCTGTTCATCTTCCATTGCCCTCCTTACCTCGGCGTCTGGCTCGGTGAATTCTGCTATAAAGTCGGATACCGCCTGCCCTTTGATGGCCGTTTTTGGTGTGTATCTGATGTCGTATTCGCTGAGCTCTACCGCCCACTTGGTCAGCCTTCCTGACACTTCTGGCTTTTGAAGAATGAGTTTCAGCGGGCAGTCTGTATATACCTCTATTGTATGTGCTTGGAAATATGGCCTTAGCTTCCTGGCCGATGTGATCAGAGCTAACGCTATTTTTTCTGCCGGCGAGTATCTGGTTTCCGCCGCTAACAACGCTTTGCTTGTATAGTACACTGGCTTTTGTACTCCTTCCTCCAGTCGGATCAACACCGAACTCGTCGCCACCTTGGTGACCGAGAGGTATAAGTATAATATTTCTCCCACCACCGGATTTGAAAGGATTGGTGCTCTCCCCAGATATTCTTTTAATTTTGAAAGGCTTCTTCACACTCTGTACTCCATTCGAGCCCTTTCCCCTTTTTTATTGCTTTAAAGAATGGGGCGCATTTGTCTGTTGACTTGGCTATAAACCGATTGAGTGACGCGAGGCATCCCGTTAGCCTCTGTACATCTTTTAGCGTCCTGGGTGAAGCCATTCCTTCTAGTGCTTTGATCTTCTCAGGATTTACTTCGATTCCCCTCTGGTGCACCTGAAAGCCTAGAAACCTACCCGAAGGTACTCCGAACACACACTTGCTTGGGTTGAGCTTCATCTGATACTTTCTTAGGACGTCGAAGGTTTCCTTCAAATCCTCCGCGTGTTTTTCTGCAGTTGTGCTCTTAGTCAGCATATCATCCACATAAACCTCCATATTTCTTCCAATCTGCCGAGCAAACATCCTGTTTACTAGCCTCTGGTATGTTGCCCCGGCGTTTTTCAATCCGAATGGCATTACTTTGTAGCAATATAAACCCTGGTCCGTGGTAAACGACGTCTTTTCCTCATCTGCCTTATTCATCCGGATCTGATTGTATCCCGAGTAGCGTCCATGAAGCTTAACAATTCATGTCCCGCTGTCGCATCTACACAATGGTCGATCCTCGGTAGTGGGAAACTATCTTTTGGGCAAGCTTTGTTCAAGTCTGTAAAGTCTACACACATCCTCCATTGCTTGTTCTTTTTCTTGACCAACACCACATTGGCCACCCACTCCGGATACTTGACTTCCCTTATCGACCCCGCGGAAAGTAGCTTTTCTACTTCCTTCTTGATTGCGACGCTTCTTTCTGGATTGAATAGTCTTCTTTTTTGTACCACGGGTCGGAACTCGGGGTCGGTGGAAAGATGATGTGAAATCACCTTCGGGTCTACCCCCAGCATATCTTCATGGCTCCAAGCGAAAACATCCTTGTAATTTCTCAGTAGCGCAATAAGTGCGGTTTTGACATGTACGCTCAAACTTGCCCCTACCTTCACTGTCCTACCTGGATCCTCCGGGTCTAGTGCCACCTCTTGGGTCGGCTCGTCTTCCCTATCCTCCGGTCCTTCTCTGGGATCCAACTCAAAATCTTTCGGCACTTCTGCCTGTTCTTCAGGTTCTCTATCCTCTTGCTGGACTGTTACCATGTATACCTGGCGTACCTCCCTATCTCTATATACTGATAAGTTTGCTCTACGGGCCATCTCTTGTGACCCTTTGACCACTCCCACACCATATTCGGTCGGGAATTTCATCATGAGGGCATAAGTTGCTGTCACCGCCTTGGCTTTATTCAAAAATGGTCGGCCCAGTAAAGCATTATACGGCCAGTTTTCCGTATCTACCACCACAAAGTCGAGCAGCACTGTTTTCTGGCAAGGGGCTTTTCCGATCTTCACAGGTAGCTTAACCGTGCCGAGTGACCTCACTTCGACCCCTCCAAATCCTCTAAGGGGTGTGGGAAAAGGCTGTAGGTCTTTCCTGTCTAGCCTCAGCTGGTCATATACTTCTGCACTAAGAATGTCTGCCGAACTCCCATTGTCGATCAGAATTCGATGAACTTCTCTATGGCCGATCCGAGCGCTGACCACTAGTGCGTCATTTGGCCTAACATCCACTCCGTGTGAGTCGGCCTCTGTGAACACGATCGGGTCCCAGCCCTCCTTGATTCTTTTCGGGTCGGGCTCAATAGAATTACGTCCAGGTCTCTCCGTGCCTCCATAGCTTCCCGAATCTCCTGGGTTCTTTCCCTGTTACTCTTGCCCGTTGCTGGACCTCCGAAGATGGTGTTAATTGCTCCTTCATCCTCAGCTTTCTTGGGACTAAGTTTTCTTGCCCGTCCGTCCTGTCGGCTATCTTTCTGTCCATCTGCCCTGTCCGTCTTTTTGAAAACAATGTCCTTCAAATGCCCTTCCCTAATAAGAGTCTCGATATGATCCCTTAGCTGGAAACACTTGGATGTCTCGTGCCCATTCTCTTTGTGGAAACGGCAATATTTGGTGGTGTCCCTCCGAGCATATGTCGATTGCTTAGGTGGTTCTTTGGACATGTTCTTCTCTTCTAGGATTGCCAGGACTTCTTCTTGATCTTTCTTCAACGGGGTATAATTTGTATATCGGCCCTGGAACCTCTGCCGTGGTTGATCGGTTTTTGGGTCGTATGCTCGTCGTCCATCCCGACCATCCCGTGCTTTATTCTTCTGCTTATCACCTTTGGTATCGGGCATCCTGGTCTGGTCCTTGGTTTTGGATCCCTCTGGGCGACCGCCATGTACGAAGTAACCTCCTGTGGCAATTTCCTCTTCTTCGGCCAAGGCGTAACCTCCTGCCATGTCCATCATATCGGCATAGCTGGTTAGTCGGGCTCTTCTGAGGTCAAAGGACAATTGGCCATTCTGAAGGTTGTTAATGAACGCGGCAATTATTGCTTCGTCGTTTGCACTTCCGATCTCGGACACTTCCTGACCGAACCTTCCCAGATATTTCTTCAGCGACTCGTCTTTTCCCTGTTTGAGTTGGGATAAATGAGCCACTGACTTTTCCTGTGTACATTCCCGAGGAACTGCCTTGAGAAAGCCTTGCTCAGTTCGCCGAAGCTACTTATGCTTGCTGCTGGCAACCTTCCAAACCACCGGGAGCCTAGATCCCCAAGAGTTTGAGGAAAATTCAAACATAGTAGTGCATCATTATGGACATATTGCGCCATAGCGCTCCTATACCTCCGGACATGCTCTTTTGGGTCTGTATCCTTCTTGAACAGCTCGATGTGGGGCATTCTGAATCTTTCTGGGAAAGGCATCCTCAAAACCCCATTGGTAAAAGGGCTTCCGGATTCATCGTCTGACAGCTCATTACGCCCATACCGCCTGACCAAAGCATCCATTTGCCGACGATTATTTTGAACTTCCCGAGTGAGGCTCTGTATAAGTATGTCTCTGTCCCCTTCAGGCTCTCCTGACGCATTGAAGTTCTGGCTTATGGTCAGTTTTTGGCCCCTCTCCTCGGGATTCAACTCTCTATGATCTCGGTTTAGGCCATGCAGTCGGACTGTGCCCCTTTGGCGCTTGCGATGATGGTTCTGCTCACTTTCTTCCGAGGATGACCGGTCTCTCCTGGCCACGCCTCCTGGGGCGGTCTCGATCTCCGGCTACCCGATCTTGATAGTACTCTTTGTCGGAATCATTCCCCTCTGTGCTCCCTGCTTCTCCTGGCTACTCTTTCAGATAGCATCTCTGGTCTGCCTGTAGGATCTTGCCTCGCCTTTGGGGGTGCATCAGGGGTTGGTATCACCACCGCGGAGCGCAGTCTTGCTGTCTGCTGGCTTGGGGCGGACAGTTCATGAGGTGACATCAATCCTTCCGTAACAGAGAGATCAATTCCCTGCCTTGCTGCGTCTGATATGAGTTGTTGTAGAGAAGCACGGAGTCGCTGCGCGATTTCTTCATTCGCTGTAGGTAAACGTCGAATACCAGCCAGGGCAGCTGACTGGTCTTGCCGTTGTCAAAGTTGCATCCGCCGTATTGAGCGCGGTGTCGTCTTCTAACTCATTACTTGGCCCGCCCTGACTGTACCTGGAATCGCTACCATCTCCGTCGCCAGCTATTGTTGTCACAAGATTCTGGAACCCCCTCCTTCTAGCGCCAATTGTTGACGGTGATTTTTGGTGATCACCAAGTCAATGATTTGTTCTCGAGTTGCTACAATTTATATGCGAGTATGGTCCAAAGATTGTAAAGAAATAACAGGTGATTTACGTGGTAAAACTCCGAAAGATTGGAGAAACATCCACGGGATCGTTGCCTCTAGCAACAAAGCCAAATCCACTATGAATCACGATTACAAGATGAAGAATGACAGAATGCTTACAAGCTCTTAATACGATTCTCTCTCTCTCTCCCTCGTTCTACTTCTCACGTACCCCCCTTTTTGTGTATAGAGGGGTATTTATACATGTTGTTCTTAGGGTTTTAAGGTGGCCGCTAGGGTTTGGTATTGTGGTGCCCAAGTCTCAAGCGGTTTCCTAGTCCTAATTAGATTGTGTTTCCTCTTTTGGCTGAGTTTGATTCTGGACGAGATTCTTTCTCCTTTATTCGCGGAGAACTGCTTGTTTCCTTGTTAAACTCTAATAGTCCACATCGTTGCTTATCATGGATGTGCTGGTCGCTGATTATGATTGGCATACGAATGTTGGTGACTATCTCATTGATTCCCGAGTATGTATGCCCGAGTATGCCCGAATGTGCCCGAGTGAGATTTGCTGCCCGAGTTGATCGTCTTCGTTTGTGGTCGGACTACTTACTCTTTTTTCCGAGTGGGTTTATCGTGGGAGGTTTCTGCTCCATAAGTTGACTTATCTTGACTCTCGCTTTCCTGGCTTTTCGTGCTGATGACGTGTCCTTCACCTAATTTTTACCTATAACAGACATCAATCTGTTACATGTTCCTTGGAAAATGAATTTAATAAAAAAATCTTTTTTAACAAAGATAAATAAAATAAAAGGCATTAACATTAATAATCAAAATATTAATCAAATTCTGACAAATGTCATTGGGAAAATCAAATTAATATAAATATTTTTTTTAGATTAAAGATAAAATAAAATAAAAGAGCAATCACATCAATAATTAAAGCAATTGATAAAATTTGATAAAAAGTGTGAGAACCGTAGAGGTGGCCACGATTTCTATTAAACCGTCGGTTTTGTCCACAGCCAAAAATATTAATCGAAACCGTACGGCCCAAAATAGCCCAAAACTGAATCGAAATCGAAACCGAAACCGAAACCGTAACCGTGGTTTGAAAACCGGTTCCCCGGTTACGGTTTGGGCTTGCCAAAACCGACTAAATCGGCATTTTTTTTTTTTTAATTAGACAAATCAGAAGCTGCCATGTGGCACTTTTTTTGACATTTTTTTTTTGAAAAACCGCCTAAAACCGAAACCGATGGTTAACCGATCCGAAACCATGCCAAAAACCGACGGTTTTCTTAACCAAACCGAAACCTTAACTGTAAAACTGCCAATTAAAAACCGTGTACCAAACCGGTTTTCCTGTTCGTTTTCGGTTTTGGGTGGCCACGGAACCGGAATCGAAACCGTCAGATTCGAACCGAAACCGAACCATGGCCACCTCTAGAGAACTGAGATGGTGAGAATACGTTTTTATATATATTATTTAAATTTTTATTTTCGATTAAATTGTATTTATAAGTAAACGTTTAAACAGTTAACGATAGATCTACTCGTGACTAGCAGTAATGCAATTCTCTTTCTTTGTTTTGGTTCGGTTCTCCTTATTTTCAAAGCTTCAAAATAATATTGATTTTGTAAAGGGCTAAGTTCGATTGGGCATGAGTGCAATTATGCCCAGCCTATTTTGATTTGGTCCTAAGGGCTAGGCTTGACACTTTATCTAAAATTGTAAATCCGGCCCAGTCCGGTCCGCACAATAACCAGGCCTTGACCCTATCCGAATCTAAAATCCGATGGCTCAAAAATTCAGACCCGACCCGACCATTTTGACACCTCAGGCATACCACCCGGACCAACCTCATATTATCGTCATTTTGGCTTTATATATATTAAAATTATCAATTTGGGAATCTCATATGCTTTTTCATGTGGATCCTAACTAGAGGGAGATTGTTAGGTTTGTAAGCCGTAGTAGTCTAGCCCAATGAGGGCTATTAGTAACCCACATTGAAGGATATTTTTGTAATTTTATAGGGTGTTGGAGGATATTTTGGTAATCTTACGAGGGCGTTAGTAACCCAACCCTAAAGAGAGCTTATTTTGACAATCCATTTTTTTCTTTTTACACTTTTTTTTTTTTTTATAAATGCACTCCATTCTTAAAATTTAATTTTTTTTTTTTTTTTTCCTAAATACACTTCATTTTGTTCCAAACTTATCCTTTTTATCTTTTGGCACTTCTATTCTAAAGACACTCCATTTTTAAAATATATTTCTAAAGACACTCTATTTTATTTTAAAAGTAAAGTTAGGACGAACCATTGTAGCCTTTGGATCCATCCGAGGAGTAATCTTTTTGAATTAATTATAAAAAAAAAAATATCTCCCTAAATCATTAGATTAAATATTATATATTAAACACCTCCCATAAATTTTTAATTACCATATTAAACTCTCTCTGCTCTAATAGTTAAGGAAAAAAAACTTACAAATAGCTTGATTTTTATGAACCGTATATTGTATATATATTAAAAATAAAATAAAAAATAAAAAAAGCAAAATATGAAAATTTTTTTGTTTACTTTTGTAGGTATGTGATTGCCTAAAGAACTTTATTCTTTCATTTTAGAAATTCTAAGTTTAATCGAATCTAGTTGCAATAAATCAAATTTTCATATATCTATTATTATTTTATTTTTTGAAAAGCAGGTTACTTGTATTGACTTTTTAATATATATTTTACTTTAGTTAAAAACCAAAATATTCAATTTTTTTTTTCCTTTAACTATTAATTAGAGATTGATTGAAAAAGTATGGAGATAAGATATATATATAATATATTATGAAAATGTGGAGAGAGAGAGAGAGAGAGAGGAGTAATTAGGACAGAGTGTTTATATGGCAATAACAGGTTTAGGAGAGAGAGTTTAATAGAGATTTTTTTTTTAATTAATTAGTTTGGAGTTTTTTTTTTTTTTTTTTTTTTTTTTTTTTTTTTTTTTTGTCTTGTTAGTAATTTTAATTCAGGTTAAAATTCATTATGTCTGTTTAGTAATTTTAATTCAGGTTAAAATTGTCATTAATAAAATAAAATAAAATTATAGTATAATTAGATAATTTGTGATTGTAGGAAGCTCTCAACCTATGTAATAAATCCTACTTAATGACACAATACCATTTCTTTATTGTTATTATATTGTATTTGTGCAACTATACCTACCTACATCATTTTATTGTCTAATCACTTTATTAATATTTAAAAAATTGTTATTTTATTTTTGTCTTTCAAAAAATGATAATTTCTAACTCTTAATTAAATCATAATTATATGTTAGGTTTGAGCTTATTATTTTATTATTATTATTATATTATTATTCATTTTATTATATTTTTACAAATAGTAGATTAAATTAGGGGTGTGTAGATCCGATCCAATCCAATCCAATACGATCCATTATTGGATCGGATCTTGGATTTCCGTTTGAAATCCGCCGAATCCACCATCAACCTAAAATATTAAGCCTTATTTTTATATTGGACAATTTATTTATTCACTACTTTCTAATGTAAATGCCCAACCCAAGTACAGTTTGATTCTCTGATATCTATAAGGCCCAACCCAAATACAATTTCTAATGTTACTATTTTGGGTTTTCTTTCTCAATTTTTCTACAGCCAACAATCCATCATCTTCTTTTCTTCTATTATTCTTCATCAACATCACGGCTTGGAGCTGATGTTTAATGCTTATAAACTTTTTGAATTATAGAAGTTTACAAGCTATGTTATTAAGAACAACTTTATATTATTTGATCCTTATATCATATTAGATCGGATCGGATCGATTGTAGTATTTTACAATCGGATCGGATCGGATTAAATAGTAATTGGATCGGATCCCGTTATAAATTGGATCAGATGGATTGCAATTTCTTCGATCCAATCGGATCGGATCAGATCTTGGATCATGGTAAATCCATTGGATTTGATCCACCGCATACCCTTAATTATAAATAAATATAAATAAATAAATAAAAAAGGAAACAATTGACTTCGCTGGCAGTAATCCGTTGGACCGAGCTATGACTCCGTTGCTGCGACCTGCACACATTGTCTTATTATTTGAGAAAAATTAATATGATTAATTTATCCATTTATCCATTTCGATTTCATTTTCTAGTTTCGGTTGCTCCCTTTTTATAATTTATTTATTTATTTAGGTTTTAAGATTGTTTTGTATTTTAGGGATTGTATGAGAAAGAGAAAGAAAATAATTGTTCTGACTTGGGGTTTTAATTGATTGTTAATCATATTATTAATTTTATTTGCTGAGTCTGCCTTTGAGACTCTACTGGGTGCCATAACACAAAGTAGTTCAATGATGATTGTGACAGAATTTAATACCAAGGTTCATCCGCAAACTTCAATTAACTAACTTATAATGAAGTTTATTGTAATAATTCTAAAATTAGTACATTCTGTGTTGTAGTCACATTTGTATGAAAAGAAAATTAAGACCTGGAATACATCATAAAGTTGGTTTCATAATTTTTCAGATCTTCATTTCATCTGGCCTGGACATCTCCGCAAATTAGTTATAAATTGTCTTCAAGTTTCAACCCAGCTGATAGAGTATCACCTAAGGCCAAATCCGGCATTGCAACTGGCACTGTTCCTGCAGCATTACTTTCTTTCTTCATTGTCCAATTGCATTTGTTGAGGAAGAACAAACAGCTTTCTCAATAGAGGAAGGAGACCAACTAATGCTATTTGAAGCTGCTCCGAGCTATCAAATTTGTTGACCATCCAATGGGTACCTGGGAATGTAATATGCCATGGGTTCATGCACACCCACTGTTTGACAAAAGTCCTGAGTTGTGCTGTGTGCAATTGAGGAGGGTATGGAGCTCCTTCAATTTGTATTTTTTATTTTTATTTTTATTTTATATTCCTTTTGTTTTGTTTAATTTTCTTTTTTTATTATTATTTTTTTTTTTTGATAAGGTTGTTGGGTCGAGCCCAACATATTATTAAAGAAAAAAGAGAAGAAAACAAAGAGAACAGAAAAAAACAAAAAAAGAAAGCAGATTAACAGAACCTAAAAGAAGGTCTGCAACAAAAATCGTTGAAAATAAAAGAATTGCAAAAACTAGGAGCTGTCCCCACCATGTAGGAGACGATACTGGGGCTCCTGGAAGCTAAACTATCACAACTTGGTTACCCTCCGATAAATATGAGTGACAGCAAGTCCCTTTGAGAGATTAACGCAAACACCTATCCCATGCAGGGCGCCAACGCCAAGGAACCTTACGAGATCTAGAGCGAAGGATATTCACTACAAAAGTCGAATCGCTCTCCAACCATAACCGATTCCAGCCAAAAAGTCCAAGCATAATCAATGGCGTGAATAGCAGCGGCTAATTCAGCCTCAAAAGCAAAGCAGACACCCAAGAGGAATAGCAAAACAACCTCTAACGAAACCCCTGCAAGTGCGAAAACCCCTGCCAACCAGCAAGACCAGGACTACCAAAAGCAGCCCCGTCCGTGTTAACCTTAAGACAGCCCGGCGGTGGAGGGCGCCAATTAACCTCTAAAATGCGAGGAGCCTTGGGGAGACGACCAGAGACATGAAGCCTTGAGAGTCTGAAGCTCAGCCACAGAATCTTCATAGTGCAGACTGAAGGAGTCTGCCTCACGAACGAAACGCCAAATCATGGAAAGAGCATCGGCAAAACAGGCTTGCCATCCTCAAAGGTAGCTTGATTCCGGAGGAACCACACCACCCAGAAACCGTGATGATAGAAACCCGCCAGAGAGCTTGCATTTGAGTGCTAAAGACAACCCTCATAGCCTCTTGCCAAAGGTCCAAACAAGTACCATCCACTTGAGCTTATGGCCAAAAGTAAGGAAACAGCATCCCACAACCCACGAACAAAAAGACAATCAGAAAAAGATGCCGTAAGTCTTCCTCTGCAGCACAGCAAACCGACAACGAGAAGGAGAATAAGCCCCTGGCACGCAACGCAATGTCCGTAGGAATCTTACCATGAAACAAACGCCAATGAGACGAGCGAGAAGGAGGAATAAAAGACGCCCAAATCTGCTTACCCCCAAAAAACAGAACTCTAACTTCAGAAAGAGAATTATAAGCAGATTTACAAGAACCAGCACCATCCAAGGAACATGTCCAAACTAACGATCTGGGTCAGTACTGACCACCACCTTCAATCTCAGAAGCAACAACTGGATGAGAACTTTTAAAAAAAGCAGGAATATCCCAACCGTGCATCTGAGTAAATCACCCACAACAGATCCAACGGAGGCTGTAACGAAGACCCTATCCTCAACCAGATTAATCAACGGTCCTCCCAACCAGTTATCCGTCCAAAAAACGAACCTTAGAGTGACGACCAACCAGCCACCTAGACTCAACATCAGGGGAGTATAACTGCATTTTAGCCCTGGCCAAACAGAAGAAACAACATACCATGTTGCTAGGTCTGTGATCCTGGGTGAAAAACCTAGCCCGAAGATAAGTGAATACGAAAGACTCCTCAGTTAACAACCTCCAAGTGAACTTCTTAAGCATGGCCTTGTTAGAATACCAAGGTCTTTAACACCAATACCACCGCCATCTTTAGTTTACAACAGAACTCCAGGCAACTTGGACAGATTTCCGACCTCGATTGAACCAGTCCAAAAAAAATTCCGATAGCAGCA